>JAINUG010000004.1:1671046-2201046 GCA_029706075.1 Aldrovandia affinis
TGTTCTCTCTCCCTTTCACACACACACACACACACACACACACATACACATTCTCTCTTTCTTTCATACACACACACACACACACACACACACACACATTCTCTCTTTCTTTCACACACACACACACACACACACACACACACACACACACACACACACACACACACACACATTCTCTCTCTCTTTCTCACACACATACACACACACATTATCTATCCCTTTCTCTCTCTCACACACACAGACACACACATTCTCTCTCTCTCACACACACACATGTACACATTTTCTCTCTTTTCACACACTGCTGTGTGCAGCAGGTCCATACAGGTACAAGGGCTGTGTAAATAAGTCTGTAAAAGTTCAGTTTATTCTGAAAAGGAGGGTCCCTTCCCAGGGCTCACTTCATTCACCTCGATTCACTCACTCACGTTTCACTCGCACACCACAGTCTGAGCCTTTAGTTCACCAGGGGGACATACTTTTTAAGATTTTGTGAACTTTTTATTTTCCTATATTATATCGCAAGGATGGGGGGTGGACAGTGTTCTCAGCGCAGTGAGAATATCCTGTTCTGCTTCTTCACCCAAGGATACAGTGGCTGTCAGCGGAAGCGGTGCGCTTTCACAAGCTGTGCAGGTAGATAACCAGCAGAAGCGTCTTATTGTGGGATTTGGAAAGCCAACCGACCCACAGAACACAATGGCTCTCCTGTGTAGGCCCAAGACCATCTTTAACGTCCCCGCATCCCGTCAGGGGCACCAGGCTTTGTACAGTTGTTTTTATAAACACACAAAAAAGGTTCATTGATGGGCTCAGCATTTTCAAAGGAAGTAAACTCCTCACCTCTGTTTAACGCTTCTGAGATGCCGGGAGGGGTGGAGGGAGGAGTAGAAAGGGCTGCTTCTCCTCTTTGGCTGCAGTCAGTTGCTGTTCCCTCCCACAGCCTGGGAGCCTACAGGACCTTGGACAATGGTGGCCTCACACACACACACACAGACACACAGGCATGCTCACCTGAGGCTGATCAGTAATCAGCTCAGGTGTTGGCCACTGCCTTCATTAGGCCTTTATACAAGCGCAGCCTGCCATGCCTGGAGGGAGACTTTTTGGGACATGGAGGAAGCGGCGCTTTTATTTTTACCCTCTCCATTAAAGCATTTAGATTAACTTTGTTTCCTGTTTTCATCATTTTCTTTGGCCGCTGGCCTACTGGAACACTTCCTGGTAGTGTTCCAGTAGCCTACTGGAACACTCCATCCACTCACCACCTGGCATGGTGGCCACCCCCCTGCCCCAGCCTCCAATTGGGTTATTTTTTTTTAAAGTTCACTGTCGAATTGAAACACACCTCAGTCTCATCTCATCTCATCTTCAGCCGCTTATTCCTAGTTAGGGTCGCGGGGGGGCTGGAGCCTATCCCAGAATGCATTGGGGCGAGAGGCAGGAATACACCCTGGACAGGTCGCCAATCCATCGCAGGGCACTACATACACCATTCACTCACACACTCATACCTACGGGCAATTTAGACTCTCCAATTAGCCTAACATGCATGTCTTTGGACTGTGGGAGGAAACCGGAGTACCCGGAGGAAACCCACACGGACACGGGGAGAACATGCAAACTCCACACAGAAAGGCCCCCGGCCTGGATTCGAACCCAAGACCTTCTTGCTGTGAGGCGACAGTGCTATCCACTGCACCACCGTGCCGCCTACACACCTCAGTGACATGTGCAATTCAAACCACGCACAGGAAAAGCCTGGCATCATTAAATGCGATGAATCCAATATGAGTGATATTATTTCAGTGAATATAATAATGCATGGATTGTATCTACAAGTTTCTATGGTAGATCAGCCAGGGGATGGCATAAAGTTATGGCAGTAGTTTGGAAATGTTACAATTTTTCACAATCACAAATATTGCACCGTCAAACAGCAGCTGCGTGTAAAACTGAAATACAATATAATATAATTTAGGAGGAATATTATATTGTATTATTCAAAATTGCTGCAGTGTGTTCACTGTGATATTAGCATATATAAAAATATATACAGTATATATCTAGGTCCATTTTCATACAGTTAGAAAACAGTTGACTGATACATTGCTACAAATGAATGACTTTTTTAATTAGGTAGCTAGGAGGTAATAAAGGGAGAATAAACCTCCAAATTGAGCTCATAAAAAATTTTTCCTTGTAATGTAGGCATGTGTTGCTTTGAATTAATATTGGATATTAAAATAAGCAATTACAGTTAAATACATTTCATTGCTTCCTGACAAGTGGTACACCAAAAAGAAAAGGGGATTTTGTATTGGCATAATTTACTATTATTAACTATTGATAAAAGTCTTATTACATTAACAGCAAGTTACATGTTTTCAGACCGAATAAAATGGGCATTAAAGTAAAGTGCAGCCCAATAATCCGCTGAAGTCAACTGTAAAAGCATTTTATTTCATTTCTGTGTAAGGATGCGTCGGTGAATCGAACTGAAGGCACTGGTAATTGTTTTTAAGAGCAAATTTAATGTTAAAGAAAGCCTTTTCACAGACGATGGATTTTAATTTCTCTCTTTGGATCTATCAAAGCATCCAGGTGTCTGTGAGCAGCTCCATTAGACTCAGAATTTAGGTCGTTTCTCATGCCAGTTAACCAAAAGATTGAATGAAAATGTATCAAACTTCTGGTACATCTGTCCCTTTTCGTTGCCGTTTCCTGACATGGGCACCAGTTGCCTCCGGCTCTCTGAAATGTGTTTCGCTGCGCTGATGTGGATGGAGCAGGAGACAGAGTGAATATCAGAGTCAAGGCAGCATTGGAGGTATTTGGTAACAAAGCTACGGAGTTATTTTAAGAGCTTGTACTTGTGGAGTCTCGGCGGGTCTTTCAAAGCCGGTGGAGTGCTCACATGCTCCAAATAAGGGGGATGGGCTTTGATTGGAGTGGGGAGATAGTGAGGGTCAGACGTGGGCCAAGGAGTGGCGTGAGCCCCAGCGAGTGGGGGCTCCAGGGGCCACAGCGCACCGCATTCACTCACACCACATGTCTTTCTCCATCCTCCCTGCCACTTAATATATATGGTAGTAGATTTGCCCTCTCTCTCTCTCCCTTTCCCTCTTTCTCTTTCAATCTTTCCATCTCTTTCTCCCTCTCTTTCTCTCTCTCTGTCTCACTTCCTTTCCCCCTCAGTTCTCCCTTTTCATCTCCCTGTCCCCTTCTCTTTCTTTTACTCTCGCGTTCTCTACTCACGTCCTCCACTCCATCACTCCCTTTACTTCTCCATCTCTCTATCTACCTCTATCCTCTCTCTCCCCCTCCCTCTCACCCCTCCTCTCTCCTCCCTCCCCCCTCTCTCTTTTACTCTCTCACTCTCTTTTTCTCTTTTGGTCTCTACCATTACTTCCCTCTTCCGCTCCCCCACTCGCTCTCCATTTTCTTCTCCCTTTCTCTCTATCTATCTCTCCTCCCTCTACCTCTCACCCTTCCCCCCCTCTCTCCTCTCTCCCCCTCTCTCATTCTCATTTTCACTTTTGTTTTTGACATTTAGTGGCAGATGGTGTGAGGCCTCTATAGACCCCTGTATCCTGGCTCTCGCTTTGGTGTTGAGATTGGGAACCTCTTGCTCCCCATCAGGCTGTCATTACGGTGGCTGAGCGCTGTCTCTCTTTGGTCTGGAGGCTTTGTCACTGACCCCCCCACCCTCTGTCATCAACGCCTCCCACCTGTGACATTCTCCTCCAGCCACTGGGGGGGAGCCCGGCAAAGGGAGCTCCCAGAAGCCTTTGAATGAGCCATTCCCCAGAGATGAGCTCTCAAAGTTCACCAGAGCTGGGGAGCACTGGGGCCACCATGGAGATGGAGGTTTATATTGAAAGTCTGCTTTTTCATATATATATATATGTATATATATATACATACAGTATATATATGCCATCATGAGCCAGAGCTTCAATGCGCCTTGTCACAGATTCTACAAGTGGGACTCTATTGGAGGGATGCATTCCCTCACCATTCCCCCCTGAGAAATTCCACCATGTGGTGTTTTGTTGATGATGGTGGAAAATGATGTCTCGGGCACCGCTCCAGAATCTCCCATAAGTGTTAAATTGGCTTGAGATCTGGTGACTGAGATGGTCATGGCATATGGTTTATATCATTCTCATGCTCATCAAACCAATCAGTGACCACTCGTGCCCTGTGAATGGGGGCATTGTCACCCTGGAAGAGATCACTAACCATCAGCATAGAAATGCTTCACCATATGATAAAGGTGATCACATAGAATGGCTTTGTATTTATTGCCATTTTATTGGTATTTATAACCTCTAGGTTTTGTTAATGCACCCCGCCTAACAGAGCCGCCAGAACCCTTTATTTACTCAAGTGTTTCCTTTATTTTGGCTGTTACCTGTATATTTATTGTTGCTTTCAACACATGCCTTCACACAAGATACGCAGTTCTCTTTTTTTTGTGTCACATGATCGATTTTGTGGTACAAGAGCAACCTCTCTGTTATGCTATTTGCCAGAACTTACAACCCTAAAAAACATTGTCAACAGAAAGACCTTGAGGTTAACTTTTGTTGTTGGCTTGCTAGAGAGCCATATATATTCATTACAGTAGCGGGCTAACTATCAAAGAAAAATAATGCTGGGCACTCCTTGTTAATCATAAACTGATCTCAGTCTCGTCTAGTCAATTGCCGTGGAGAGCATTTACTGCCAAAAATAAATGATGCTAACGTCTAAACCAGGGGTAGCGGGTTTAGACTGCCAGGCCGGTGTGTATGCTCGTTTTTGCTTCCACCAATTACCCAGGCTCAATTAGCTGTACACACCAACACTGGATTGCACATCAATCCCCCACGCATAGCCCATGGTAAAACGTTTCATATAGGGACACAGGAACAGTCTTCAGCTGTTATTGATGAGCTTACCAAGGAACGCAGCTAAAATGTCAGTTTACACAAATAATTGGGCTAATTAAATAATTGAGGGCAGAAGTTGGCATGAAATCCAGAAACAGACACCCCCCAACCCCCCTTGGTCTAAACTGTGCCCATATGAACCATTCCCCCTTGCCCCCTAAATCAGGGGTGTCAAACTCATTCCATCGAGGGCCGAGTGTATGCAGGTTTTTGTTGCAACCAGTGCACAACACCAGGTGATTTCAATTAGTTCCTCTCCTTGGTTGAAGAAGGAAGCTAATTAGTGAAATCACCTGGTGTTGTGCACTGGTTGCAACAAAAACCTGCACACACTCGGCCCACGATGGAATGAGTTTGACACCCCTGCCCTAAATCATTCCTTTCAGGTCCCGCTACTTCCCCAGGCTGCTTCATATTTGTTCTGTTTTTGTGGGATTGAGCCCACGGATGTTCCTTCTACACTGTGTTATCATTGGGCGGGGACCCTCGGAAAACACTTGGTGACTTCTATACCCTGCACCGAGAATCACAGCGGTTATTACACTGCTGACAGACTAAGATATGAAAACGATGATACCAAACTGCAGTTCCGGAATAAAGCATTGAGCTGGGGCAAATCTGGTTCCTATCAAAGTGTAAAAAAACTGAAGACATACTGAAGTGAAGATAATCGCTTCAAAATGGCTGTGATTATATCGCATCAGTCTGTACATTTCCCATTGCATTTAGTGTTATTTTTACTCCTTCCTCTTCCGTTGGTTAATGGGCTGATATTATGACCTCAATATCTCATTCTTAGTCCTGCTGCTGTCAGGAATGTAATCACAGTTAGTCATCGAGGGCCTCCTTGCGGCGGGAACACGTTGATTAATTAATACCGCTCTATTAATGCCTGTATTCCCATGGGCCTGGCAGTGCGATGCAAACGGTCCACGATCCGCATGGTTAATTCCAGGTCACTCTCACCCCCACAGAGAGTGTAGTTAAACACATCCACTGGCGTTACACTCTGCAACACTGTTCAAGTCCTGTGTCCGTGAAAACATTTAAGACACAAATTCACCAAATTCTTCATTTCCATGAAACAGCTTGTTTTATTTTTTCTCTGTAACAAGAACAACTTTGTTTCACAGACTGTGAAGTCATATTGAACAAGTTAATGATGGGGAAGGGGTGCAGGCGGTCAAATGTCCTTGTAATAAATCACTTAAAGGAACATTGACTAAAATCCATCATTTTTACACATTATTTCCCAATACTCAATAATTGGAAAAAAAACTCACCATGTCAATATTCATCTTCATTAAGTTCTCATTATGTCAATGTGTGGCCAGAAAAGATAGAAGTTAGCCTGGGTGATTTAAGTGTGTATTTAGAAGTTTGAATTAATTGACAATTGACTCCCATTTTATTTGGCATTTGGACGCGGAAACAGACATAAGCACGACAGTATGAACAACGCCATGTGAATGGATCAACAAGATCTACAGTTAGTAGTACATCATGAACCTGACTTCCATCTCCACAGCAAAGCTGTGGATGATGCATGATAGCCCCGCCCTCTCTAGGTTTCATGAAATCTGGGTGAGCGAGGGAGGCTAACGCTAGGCATCTCTCCATCACTTTAATTAAATAAAGGCTCTTATCAGACATTACACACATATTGCTGTCTCAGGAACCCAAACACCTCTAAATTTAAAACCATTATGAAGGACAATTTCACACACACCCTGCCATATGTCTCATATGATGTTTTCTTAATTTTTTTAAATTAAATTTGTTTTATTGATCAAATATATTTGATCTTCATTACAAAGTGAATGAAGAAAAATACAATTTTAACCAACTGGTCAGACTCTGAATTAATTTTATTACATAATTCTATTGATGTGAAATCTCTTTGTGAAACCCATTTTATTTCACTTGCATCTAAATTGGACCAAAAATCTTTTTTTGATTATTTTGGGCCGAGGATATTAAATATCATTCTGAATAATATTTTTATGTGGCCATGCTATTTGCTCTTCATCAGTGGGCCTGCATTAGAACTTCAGCTAAGACGAAGATGAAGACGCAGCCCTGTAATAACACTGTTTCTTTTTCAGTTTGACGCCAGCTCATCAGCAGACCCCATGGCTCATCAGCAGATCCAGGGTTGACCATTCCTGTTTTAAGGTTTCACTGCAGTGGATCTGTGTGACGCCGGGAGGGAGGAGTAGAGAGGGCTGCGCCTCCCTTTTGGCTGCTGTCAGGTGCTCCTGTTCTCTCCCACAGGCTGGAGAGGACTACAGGACCTTGGACAGCAGCGGCCTCACTTACAGGCAGGCTCACCTGAGGCTAATGAGCAATCAACTCAGGTGTTAGCCATTGCCTTCGATAGGCCTTTATAAAAGCACAGCCTGCCATGCCTGAGGGAGGCCATCTTTCTGACATGACTTTGTTTCGATTATGGTTTGCATTATTTAAAAAATTGTGTAATCGTTTATTAATAATAATAATAATAATTAATAATAATTATTATTATTATTATTATTATTCTGTAGGGCAGCAGCTACTGCCTTAACTATCTTTCCACTCATCACCTGGCATGGTGTCCACCCCTGCCGCCCTGCCACTCTGCCACCCTCGGATAGCAGCGGGGAACGCAGTTCAGTAAGTTCAACAGAAAAGATGAAGAGGCGTGGCAATCTCCTCATCACGTTCACAGAAAAGCGATTTACACGAACATTTTTGTCACGGCAGTCATTTTAACCATAGCGCTAGACCCTGCTGTCTCAAAGTGGTGTGACAGTTTTCTACATTTGGGTTAATTCTGTCGGCGACACACTGCAGGCAGCCAAAATTCCCCGGTTTGTAAGCAGGGTTTCTGCAAACGTTGTCCGGGAGCACGTCAGGGGGTTTGTTTGAGTGACAGGTTTTCCGCCGTACGTGTCCTGAATTCAGAATCGCGTGTTCTGATTTCAGAATCAAGCCAAGCGTTTGGCTCTCAGGAGAGACTGTGCTACATTACACTTGGAGATGAGAGAGGAGAAATCCGGTGCCAAGTCAATTATGACATGTCTGTTAAATTCACCTTGGCCGAGCCAGACATCTTGCATAATTTACGCTGAATAAATAATAAACGTTCCCCCTACCAGTTTTGCGGTGCGTGACAAGGTACAGTTTTTCCAGCGGAGGGCAGTTATTGAGATTATTGGGATTTGTTGATTGGCCTTATTTGCGAGGACGTTTTATTGATGTTAGCCGTTTTTGCGTTTTGCTGATGGAGGCCGATATTCAGGTGCGGAAGCGTTCATCTCTGAACCGCAACCAAAACTGTTGAATTCTTTCTGTATTGTTTAAGAAAATGCTGTGTGTCGGTAAACTGAGGCATAGCGGAGACTGTCGGCGGCTAAGACTGCACGCTTTCCTTTGTCTGTTGCCCCCATAATGACACCCATCTTCAAAGATTGTTCAATCTGCTTCAGGGACGGGCTTCTGGTGAGAGCGACCCATATACTTCAAACACTGCTCTTTATTCGCCTTGGTTTGCACTTATTTACTTAAGTTATTCTATTTAACGAGGGTAGCGTGGCAGGCCTGCCTGTTCCCATCTCTCATTCCCTGTGAGTGACAGACGACAGAGGGAACATCACACAATGAGCCCTGTGTGTTATAACCATTTGATCGCCGCTTTCATTTTCATTTTTCAGGCGCAGTTACACGACTGGCCATGATTGATGGAACAGGAAGTAGGGTACAGAGCAGTTCCAGACACCAGGAAGTCTCTCCCCACCAAAACGGGTGGGGGGGGTAGGTGACGCATTGTGCAAAGTGTGTTGTCCGTCCCATAATTCCCTGAAACATTTTTTGTGGCAACCGAAACGGTGGCAACCGACAAAGAGCGGAAAGGAGATATAGTTAAAGGGTCTTTTTTTCCCTTGGTTTTCATTCAATTGAATCGCTCAAACACGGCAAGCCCCCCGTGTACAAAACATGTCTCAATCTCTCTCTCTCTCGTGCTCTCTCTCTCTCTCTCTCTCTCTCTCTCTCTCTGTGGACACAGGCGTCTGTCGCATTAAAAATTCACTGCAGGTTCGAGGGAAAGCTGAACTGAATCAATGTGCCTCTTCGGGTTCTGCCTTTGTATCACTTGCCAGACTCTCCGTTCCTCCGTGCTCTCCCATACATACTGAGGGAGCATCAGTTTAAATGGCCTGTTTTAGCGTAGTACATCGCCATGCATAAATTAATGCTACTTGCAGCATTTCATGTAGTCTCGCTCTTCCTGAATGGAAATAAGGCCCCTTTTTTAACCTCCTAGATGTGTGACTGCAGTTCCCTGGGGTCTCCGCAGAAAATTGGCCAAGCCTCTTCACCTGCGTTTGATACAGTCTCAGGGGGACCACAGCGTACGAGGCAAATGGCTGATTCGTCCTGATGGGTTTGCACATGGTGACCCCTGCACATGGTGACCCTTGCACATGGTGACCCTTGCACATGGTGACCCCTGCACGTGGTGACCCCTGCACGTGGTGACCCCTGCACGTGGTGACCCCTGTGGCCAGGTCAAGCTTCAGTTCTTTCCCTGCCTGAGCACATCATACATTCAGCCCCCTGGAGGGTTTCACTCTGGGCTAAATAACTTAATGGCAGCACTGATAGTTGACTTTCTTTGAAACTAACAGAAATACTGATATGGTGATATGCTTTGGCTTGAGTAGAAGCATGAGTAGATATAAAGAGATTTATATAAATATATGATTGCATAAAATATCTATATATCTTTATACAGGTGTGTGTGTATATAAAGATATGTAAGCGCACATAATATATATTTATAGAAGTAGTTATGAAGATGTTTACTCCAAACAGTGGAAAATGTACTTACAGGTGTTTATTTGGGCTAGCAGTGTGGCGCAGCGGGACAGGAGCCGAAGGGGTTGCAGGTTTAAATCCCAGGTAGGGCACTGCTGCTGTGTGTGTCTTTGTGTAAGATGTTTTAACAGTTATTTTACAGTAACCAATGCATTTTCAACAAATCTATACAGTTACACAGAAACGATGTGGAAAAACATTGAATCATTTTTGCATTTGCGAGTTATTCTCGATAGTGTTGAATTTTGGTAAAGTGTTTGATGCACGAAGGAGGAGACACTACTGATACTGTATGTACGGGTCTTTAACGAACCTCAATGGGTCTCGTCAGATCTATCGCGTTTCCCCATTGATACAAACAAAAACCTTTCACCTGCTTGTGTCCTACGATTGAAGACTTTTTTTATTTCATTCTGACTTCTGATTGAAGTCTATAAAAACCCTTTTGCTTTTTGATATCAGATCATTCATTTATTTGAGACTTGTGAGAGCTATGTTCTTCAGAGAAGCGTTAACAGCGTGGAGATGCTTGCAACCAATACAACCGATCTCACCTAACATTCAAAGCCTCTTGTCTCTGCATTTGTTGTACTCTTTTATGCGCCATTCTGCTGTGATCCATCACAGGGCTGTGTTCTTTATTCTTCTTCCCTAATCGTTGGATCATGACTCAAACTGTCTCTCACGGCGCGGGTGTTGGAGGAGCGATGGGGAATCCCGTGCCACGCTCTTCCAACCCTTTGATGCCCTACAGACAAAATAGTTGATTTCTCCGCTCTAAAAGATTAAAACATTGCACTGATTGGCCCGCATAAACACTCAAAGGTTCAATAAGTCCGCTTCTGCGTCATACTTCCTGTTCGGCCATCTTGATCTTCAGCTTATGTGAGGAAAATCCAATGAAATAATCCCAGGTTTAGGTTTGAAAGTTTTGAAACACATTTGTAATTGGAGGAGGATAAAGATGGGCTTAGTGGGATTTGTAACTGATATAGCCTTCTCAAGTCTCGATACAAAAACCAGCTCAGTAGCTTTGAGTCAGTGAGGGTGATATTGCAGTAGCAAGCATGTAAACCGTAGCTACTTAACTATCAAAATATATACATTTATCAACTACACTACCGGTCAAAAGTTTGAGTACACCTTCCATCTGGACTATGGCTAATCGGGCACTCCTTCATTCTTCAGCAAGATAACGACCCGAAACACACCTTGAAGTTGTGCAAGAACTACCTGGTGAAGGAGGAACGTGAAGGACAACTCAAACTGATGACCTGGCCTGCCCAGTGTCCAGACCTCAATCCCATAGAAATTGTATGCGACAAACTGGACAGAAGAGTCAAAGCAAAGCAACCCAGTTTCTCTGGGAATTGCTGCAGGAGAGCTGGGAAGACATATCGGGTGATTTCCTGCTGAAACTTATTAACCGAATGGCCCGTGTTTGTGAGGCTGTTATCACGGCAAAGGGTGGCTATTTTGAGGAATCCGAGATTCAATTTTCAATATAATTTTCTTGAACATTTCTTTGATGTGTTTTTTGTCATTTTAAAGTATTTACATAAATGTATACGGTGTAAAGCATTGTCAATTATGAGATAAACCTAGTTTCCAGCAGGTGTACTCAAACTTTTAACCGGTAGTGTATGTCAAGGGATCCAGACACAGCATTGTATGGACATCAACAATGAATTAAATATTGTTTTGTCGGTTTACTTCCATTTTAACGTTCTTCGGCGGATCTGTCTATTACTGTAAATTCAAAATTGAACCCAAACTCAGTCTTGTATAACCAACTGAATCTGTGCTAATGTGGCCATGCTGTACATCAGTGTTGTGGGGTCCTGTCTTGTTTTCTGTTTTCACATTGGGATTGGTTGATTTAGTTCCTCCTCAGCCTTTCATTTCTGCTGGCCTGATGAGCCACAAGAACAAATCCCATCTTCCATCTTCAATAAATATACTGTTTTAGAATTCATAACACAGCTTACCAATCTAAATCTACTCAATAACCACAATGGTGAGTCCATGGGTTTGAATCGTAGCATTCGAGCGTAAAATATTTTATCATGAACATTACAACAGAATGTGTTGAATCAGAAACAAGGGTTTGGCAATCACATGCTTGTACGGTGTGATTTCTCCTAGCTTTGTAAAGCGGTCGAGCGGAGATTTATCTGTCACAGTTTTCCTTGCCGTGTGCGTCATCCGGTGCACCTTATCCAGTGTTTTTCCAAATGCTTGTTTTGTGGGTAGTAGTTGTTTGTTTGAGTAGTCAGATCAGAGCTGCAAGTTTGGCAAATTAAATTTTGTATAAAATGTCCTTTTTTTCATACTCAAGTGTTCTTTTATTTTCCCCCCACAGAATATCCAGCGTTTAATTACATCCCACTGTGGTCACGGTGACCCCCTCTGCTTCATTTTACTGAATCACGAGGGGCTCGAGTCCTCGGGTCTGCTAGGAAAACAGCAATGAAATGAGCTGAGCCACACAAAGAGAAATTAAACAAAAGGATGTCCTTTGTTGCTGTTGCCGCCTTTGTTCCATTTATTTATTCCTCTCTCTCGCTCCCTCTCTCCCGTCTCGCCTCTTTTTGCCAGAGGGGAAGGGATTGACACTTTCCATTACAGCTGTCTGACAGAGCGAGAGATATCGGGCACGGTGTCCACTTTCAGCCTGTTTTTCCCCGGCGTGGGGAGTATTGGAGCAGAACTTGTTTACTGGGGCCGTCTCGAACCCCGTCTCACAGGGAGCGGCTTCCTGTGAGGGGGTGCCGAGCGAACCGGGTGCCGTTGTCAGGAGGATATGAGGGGGTTTATTGTTCGTGTTGCCCTGGATACGGCCGGGATGAGCTCAGCAAGGAGTACCCCTCCAGGTATAAGCATAGAGATGGAGGGAGAGAGAGGGGGGAGAGATGGAGGAAGAGACAGAAGGGGCATAGAGGAGAAAGAGATGGAGAGGGGAGGGAGTGAAGGGGCGTGGGCTAAATGTTCTGTGTTTGCATTGGCATCTTTCTCATATACTCCTTATTAACACCGAGACAGAGGTTTCATAATTTGGTTGTTACAATTCTGTAATGTGGGGTGTATACTGTATGTGTGAGAGGGGGAGTGCTCCTTGTATGTTTAGATTTTTTTGTTTTTTGGGGGCTTGTTCGCATGTATGGAGAAATCTTTAGCAACACTAGATAACTTGTCATGCAAATAAAGAATATTTGAATTGAATTATAATGTGAGAGAGGGGCAAGAGAGAGCGAGAGAGGGAGAGAGAGAGGGGAGAGGAAGAGGGAGAGAAATAGGGGAGAGAGAGGGGAGAGTGAGAGAAAAGAAAGATAGAGAGAGAGGTGGAGAGATGAAATGTGTGTAATTGTGTCCGGGAGTGTTGTAGAAAGGTTATCATTGCAGGCTCTGTGCTGGGTGCAGAGAGGTGATTCCAAGCAGACTGAGCTAGGGCATAAATAACCAGCAAACCAGCAAACATGCTGGGCTATTCTGTTTCACTGTAGAAAGGTCATTCAGACCCAAACTCAGACTTCATTTTGTTCTGCACAGCAAAATAGAAAGAGTGAGCCGAAGTGTTTGTGCAGCAGAAATGACAGATACTTTTCTCCTGCACCCACATAGGGGGAGGAGAACACTTATATTTTTCAGTGACTTTCCTGTCCTCGAACCCTCAACCTACTGGACATCTTCATTTGCCTTGCAGTCTGTGCTCCAAACACCATGCAACAAGCCCCCCTTCCTTTTTGAGAATAATACATACACCATCGCACCAGAGTAATGAGACTTAAATCACCAGTTAAGATTAACAGTGGTTTGGATGGCGCTAATTATTGTAGTTTCACAATACTGGCGTTCCCTAATTACAAGAGAGCGAATTTAAATATAGTCCTGTACCTTCATGAACCAGCAGTAACCTATGGTTATTGGTGCTGCTTTAATTGGTGTATCAGTGAGTGACAGGGCGGCGCAGAGCTGCAACTACATACTGTAAGACATAAGATGTAGAGAAGCTTTCTGGATTGATGGATGCTGATGGACCACAGAGGAACTGATTCACAGTCGCCTTCCTCTGTCCATTTCAGGAATAGCAACGAGAGAGAAAAAAAAACTTCAATGAAACGGAAAGAAGCAAAGAAAACAGAAATTCTGCATCAACGGCAATGATGATACGGACGTCCTGCGGTTATGAGTATGCTAGCAGGCAAAAGGGCAGAGGCAAATTAATCTGTTTCCATAATTATGCAAATTACAGAAGGCTGCGTTCGTTATGCTGCAGGACCTGTGCCAAATTAAAAAGGGCAAAAAAGTGGGTGGGGGGGGGGGCGGTTGGACAATTACCTGGAGATACAGTTGAAGGTTAAAGGTCAATCATCAATCTTCAATCATATTTAAACGCCTGCATTTGCATAAAAGAGGCATATGCTCAATTGAATTGTGTGCTGCAGGGAAGCTGTCATCATTTTCAAATCATTTGTGGAAAGAATGTAAATTGTTCCCACTAACCTTGGTACTACTTAAAACCAGGTTAAACGAACACAATCCCACAGTTGTAGAAAAAACGTAATGGTGTGACTGATACTCTGGGAGTAAAGTAATCTATTTGATTGTAGAGGGCGCACACACCCATTGTGTATACTGTCTTTCTTTTGTATGAAAAATAAACACAGAAAATGGGTCTTCAAAAGCCTACATATATTTTTAAAGTGTATATGGATTTTGCAGCAATGGCTATGGCTTACAAATACAATTGGATATTCCATAAAAAACTGAAAATCATTCATTAATTCCTTTACATCTGGGTTATATAACTTGTTAGCCATTCAATACCATCCAAAAAATTCTGTATTGCTTTTTAAGTTAAATTTGTACTGTTGCAGTTGAGGAAATGCTTCTAAAATGTGATTATAGGCCATTTATTTTCCTTGAAAGTGGTCCTTTCTGTAAATGCAGAGGTATTGAATGCCTTAGCTCCAGTATCAAACACACATGCCCCCTTCTTATCCTTTCTTTCCAATTCCTCCTTTCATTTTAATGCGATAAACTTTAACTCTGCCTGCTGAAGTAGCCAATTATTTTGAGCTAAGCAGCTGTGTAAAGTTTAAAAGGGTTGCCTGCTCTAACTCAGACGCGTCTCGGTGGTGTTACACTGATATCTTTCCGCCTGCTTGTCAGAATCAAACCTGACAGCCAAAGGTTCCAAGGGTATATTGTATTTTATTATATGTTATAATATATTTAGCTTTTGGCTTTGCTCTCTGTATCCAAAGCTTCAACTGGGGCGCCAGTGGCCATATTTCATTTAATTTCCTTTTTCACATTTTTTCTGCTTTTTAAATTTTCCATTGATCCAGAATGGCCTGGAGCCGTCTGAATGAACTATCCTCATGAGGGGATTAATCCTACTGTCAACCGTGTGCTAACAAAGTGACTGTCACCTCCAGATTCACAGCCCGCTTAATTTCTTCCTAATTGGACCTTGTGATAGTAATTGAGCTGTCCTTAACCTGTCTGGTGGTTGCCATTGAGGACACATTTTTCCGTCCCAGATGGGTGACTTTAGTTCTTGATATATTTACTTGCTTAAAGGCTCAAAGCCACACCTTGAAGCGGAAGGCCTCACACAAGGACAAACACAGCAATCGGCCACATGTTCTTCTGCCATTTCTCTCCTGTATTGTGTTGCTCTAAAGTTAGCTATTGGGGCATGTAGTGACGATCACCCGGACCTCCCTTCAACATTCCCAAATTCCCAAACATCACTCCACTCCTCCCCTCTCCCAGAAGCAGCTTGCATTCAATTCAATTGGTGCTGGTGTACCAGGCCATGAGGGGTACTGCTCCCTCCTACCTTCAGTCACTGATCACATCCTATGCCCCTTCCAGATCTTTCCGATCACCCTCCTCTGGCCAGCTGGCTGCGTCCTCGCAGCCCAGCCTCTTCTCTGCCCTCGTTGTTTTAACAATAACACTTGTTATAACACAGACGTGTCGGTACATGGAGACAGAGGAAGATAGCTGTTTTACAGTTGACTGCATACAAAATTCCCCTTCTCATTGTCTCATGTAGGTCTACTGTTTCACTATCATCCAACAAGTCTGAGTAAGTATGCTGCATCTAACAGATCTGAGTGAGTACATCTAACAGGTCTGAGTGAGTCCACCTAATGGGTCTGAGTGAGTCTATCTAGCGGGTCTGAGTAAGTCCATCTAACAGGTCTGAGTGAGTCCACCTAACAGGTCTGAGTGAATCCATCTAGCAGGTCTGAGAGAGTCCACCTAATGGGTCTGAGTAAGCCCATCTAGCTGGTTTGAGTGAGTCCATCGAACATTGCTGAGTGAGTCCATCTACGGGTCTGAGTGAGTCCATCTAGTGGGTCTGAGTGAGTCCATCTAGCAGGTCTGAGTGAGTCCATCTAACAGGTCTCAGTGAGTCTACCAAACAGGTCTGAGTGAGTCCATCTAGCAGGTCTGAGAGAGTCCACCTAACAGATCTGAGTAAGCCCATCTAGCTGGTCTGAGTGAGTCCATCGAACATTGCTGAGTGAGTCCACCTAATGAGTCTGTCGTGGAGGAGACACAGAAAATCTCCTCCACGTTTGTTTTCCTCAGGGGGCCCTTCCTTCCCACTGCCAGCAGCCATGAAGCAGGGCCAGCACACGCATGGATGCGGCGGACTGCCAGCTGCACACACAGATGGTGTCATGCAGACTCCTCAGCGTGTCTGACACTCCGGATGATCTATGTACTCTGCGGGCGTTTGTGACAGCTTGACGAAATTTGGGGCGAGGAGTACTAAATCAAATTAGCCTGCCCGATACCGGAGCGAGCCCCCCACCCTCCCCCCACCCGCTTCAGTTTTTAAGCACCTGTCGTGTTCCTGTAATGTCACGAGACACCGGGAAAATAAACAACCCAGACAGCCCGGAGCGCTCGAACCCAAATTCTGCAACACTAAAAAAGAAGAAGAAAAAAACCCACTACTCACTCACCATCATTAGGTGATGCTAGTCATCCGTAAACGCTTTATACTAACGGCCTATCATTTCTGAACCCATCGCTCTACAAGATTTTCTCCTCCATTCATCATTCTATCATTGTTTTCTTCCTTACACTGTTTTGTAATTGCTCTTTTTTTTTGCCCATTGTTTCTCCAGCAACCCGTCGAAAAACACTCTTGGGCAATTCCACAGCAAAGCGTAATCGCATTACACTGAATTTGATTTGATGATTGACGGCTGCCTAATTAACAGGAGGACACAGCGGGGATGGTAGCGGGAGCGGGGGTTAAAGTGGGGCGTTGGGTTTCAGCGCTGGGTCCTGTGCTGCTCCGCGCTCGCTCTTATCTACACGTGGAGCGTGAGTGCCGCAGCTTCCTGTTCCGTTAGATTGAGGTTCCCTGATCAGCTCCTACGAGTGTGATCTGATTAGGCTCATACGAAACGGCTATCAAAGGAAAGGACCTGTGGCTCATACTCAAAAATTCACACGGCACATTGTATGAGGATTATGAACATTCTGTATGTATGAACTGTTGAAGGAGTTTATTATTGTCTTAATTCAAGATTGAAAAGATTCAAAATATTAGCAGGGATGTGCAAAGATGTCCACAAAGATCCAGAAGGGGCATTTTGCAGGACATCCAATGGATAACTATGAGCATATCGAGGTGTAATTCAGACCAACCTCCGAGGATATGCTTTGCTCATAAGCCAATGGTCATTTACTACTACTACTGATGAACCACCATTTTGGGTGGGCCGAACTCCAATAGGAGGCGGTGATTCAAGGCCGGAACATTCTCTGGGGGGTTTTCAAAATGTAAAAAGTAAAACTGTAAAACGTATTCCTCCAAAATAGAAAATAAAGACCACACAACCAAACCAACAAATTACAAAATGCATGCTTTAGGCCAGGCCTGAGAAATCCGACTTTTCCCATATCCTGCCAGCAGGGGGCCAAGAATGGCAATTTGAAACAATGCAGTTTTTGTAAGCAAAGTAGGTAACTGGTCTTCTGAAATTCAATTTTACTGAAGGGATGCATATGAAAAAAGTCCATCCATCCATCCATCCATTATCTAAGCCTATTCCTGGTCAGGTCGCGGGGGTAACTGAGTCTTCTGAAATCTCCATTTTACTGAAGGGCAATTTAGACTCTCCAAGGCAACATACTTTTATAAGAGTATAAAACCCACGATACAAACATGCAAATCCTCCCCTGGCAGAAAGACCTCTGATGGCACCAATCCACTGATTGCAGGAAAAAGTATACAACCAAATCCTCCCTCAGAAATCTGATGGCACCAATCAGATAAATGTTATTTAAGTAAATGTTAAAGTTATCCATACACTCTTATCAGAGAAGTGGAGAACTAGAATAGCAGTGAACGGGCTTCAGACAGTGCTGGTCTGATGACTCTAGTTTGGTGTCAGGTGTGAAATGCTATCTCCCCGTCTCAGGCCCACAGCTGCCCTCCCCCAGAGCGAGAGCTGTTGGATTGCTCCGAGCTGTCAACGGGCGTCAGAGCAAAATGAGCCATGAGGGGAATGTGCATATATCTGAGAGATGGTCAAAATATAGACTGGGTTCACAGCATTCCATAATTTTCGACTTAAAGACCTTAGTGTGTCATTCACATCTGAAATGTCACACCTGAAAAAACTAGTTACAAAACTAATATAATAACCACTTATTTTTCATTTCTCTTTAAAACAGAATTAATTTCTCTATTCCATTTTAAACATTCTCAAACATGGCGTTATTATTACAATATAATATGAATCTGTTTATCTATCCATATAATGTGTATGTCAAAAGTTTGAGTACACCTTCCATCTGGATTACAGCTAATCGGGCACTACTTCAGCAAGATAAGGACCCAAAACATACCTTGAAGTTGTGCAAGAACTATCTGGTGAAGAAGGAACGTAAAGGACAACTCAAACTAATGGCCTGGCCTGCCCAGTGTCCAGACCTCAATTCCATAGAACTTGCATGGGACAAACTGGACAGAAGAGTCAAAGCAAAGCAACCAACAAGCGTCTCTGGGAATTGCTGCAGGAGAGCTGGGAAGACATGTAGAGTGATTTCCTGTTGAAATGTATTAACCGAATGGCCCGTGTTTGTGAGGCTGTTATTACGGCAAAGGGTGGCTATTTTGAGGAATCCGAGATTCAATTTTCAATTCAATTTTATTGAGCATTGCTTTACATTTACATTTTACATTTTAAGCATTTAGCAGACGCTCTTATCCAGAGCAGAAAACTTTAATGATCCCCGGGGGGAAAGATGTCCATAAATACATGGTACTAACAATCATAGTTAGCGCAAGAGATCAGTGCAGTAATACAGCGATAGACATCATTGCAGGTAGCTGCATACCATACCTGTAACATTGGGAAGGAAAAGGTTAGTAATTCATTTTTTTACATTTTATTTTATTTTTAAATGGAGTAAGCAGGGGTATATAGTGTTGAACAAGTAGGCAGTGGTGATGACTGGAGGTATGGGGGAGCAGTACCTCTAGCCGCTTGGAAAGCAAGCACCAGTGATTTGAATCTGATGCGTGCTGCAATGGGGAGCCATGGCAGAGAGGAGAGTAGAGGGGTGACGTGGGTGAACTTCTTGCTGGTTGAACACCAGATGAGTGGCAGCATTCTGGACTAGTTGCAGTGGCTTGATGGCACAGGCAGGTAGGCCTGCCAGCAAGGAATTGCAGTAGTCCAGATGTGAGATCACCAGGGCCTGGACCAGGAGTTGTGTGGCTTCTTGGGTGATGAACGGTTGGATCCTCCGGATGTTGTGGAGGGAGAATCGGCAGGTCCGAGTGATCGCTGCAATGCGGCTCGAGAAGCACAGCTGGTTGGTCTCAGATGGAGAGAAGGAGAGAAAGAGTTGAGTGTCATCGGCATAACAGTGATAGGAAAAACCATGAGCAGAAATAACAGAACCAGAAGCTTTGATGTTCCTTTTGTTTATTGTTACAGGTGTTTTTTGTCATTTTCAAGTATTTACAGAAACTTATACAGTGTAAAACATTGTCAATTATACTACCAGGTATACTCAAACTTTTGACTGGTACTTAATGTATGTATGCATGTGTGTATGTATGCAGGTATAGTATGTATGTGTGCATGTACAGTATGTATGTGTAGGGAGAAGAACATGTACTTGCTATAAGTTACTTGCAGTATTAAAGCAGTGTATGATGTCATGTGAAAACTGTCCACTTTTACAAAGCAAAAGTCAAAGATGGTGAAATCATTTCATATGCCATCTCCAACTGGCTTCAGGGCCAAATAGTTGTATAATTGTTGGCTGTATAACGTCACAGTTTTGGATTCTTTAGAGAAATTACCTGAAGTTTGGGGATTTTGAGCTTCACTCCTCTCCCCTGCCCACCTTTTGCAAATTTCACATTTTAATGGATTATTGCACTGTTTATTAAATTGGATATGTTTGAGTGTTATGAGTGGAGTAATGTAGCTGAGGACCAAGCCGGGAGGGAAATGTATGATCAGCATGTTTTAGCTGCAGCTCTGGCAGCTCGTTTGTCTTGGATTTTAAAAGTCTTTGTGAACTGTTTCTGTAGGCAAAGTGTCCTCCAGTGATTTAATCTGCCATTTGGCTTTAACAAGTGTGTGAGTGATGTCGGTCACGTGTCACAGTTCCTGAACAGTTCCCGAGTGATCTTGAAACCACATTCTGGAATGTTCTGTGACACTGGGAGAGGTGGAGGGAGGAGTAGAGAGGGCTGTGCCTCCCTTTTGGCTGCTGTCAGGTGCTCTTCTTCCCTCCCACAGCCTGGAGAGGACTACAGGACCTTGGACAGCAGCAGCCTCACTTACAGGCAGGCTCACCTGAGGCTAATAGGCAATCAACTCAGCTGTGAGCCATTGCCTTCATTTGGCCATTATAAAAGCACAGCCTGCCATGCCTGTTTGGAGAGTTTTTTGGGCATGGAGGAAGAAGTGCTGGGTCTTGTTGTGGTTTTCCCCCTCTCGTAAATAGTTTTTGATTGAACTTTGTTTTCAGATGTTGTTTTATTTGTTTGTAAAATGATAATACATTTGGAACTCTTGGTTGGTTTTTCATCCACTTACCACCTGGCATGGTGGCCACCCCTGCCACTTTTCTACAGTTCTTACCTGAGTTTGTTTGGTTAAAGTAAGGTGCTACTTTGTTCCCCACTTTTCTTTTGTCAGATCCTCGCCTTCCAACCAATTCAATTCAAAGTTCAATTCTATTCCATTTGTATGGCGCTTTGCACAGAGCACAAGAGTCACAAAGATGCTTTACAGAAAACATAAAATATGAAAACATGAAAATCCAGTGTGTCCCCCAAAAAGCCAGGAAGTGAGCCAAAAAAAAGTGGATGGATGGATGTGTGTGTGTGTGTGTGTGTGTGCGCATATACACTGTACAGACATACTAAAGCACACGCACTCTGTATACATACAGTATATATCATTTATTTTTTTGGTGTATTGCATTCTTTGTCAGCGATTGAGCTGTTGCAGCTGTACGTATTTGAGGCAAAAGCTGGACATTTTCTCAAATATATAATACAGTTCCCAAGTTGTATCCAGAAAAGTTCCCTGACTGATAGCAGCCAGACATCCCTTTTGTCTTTTTTTTCATTAATTTTTTTGTCAATTATACCCTCGCTTTTTCATGTCAGTATACCTTGTATTAGAGGTCGCTGCCGTAGTCCTGAGACTGGTAGTGGGCACTGTACTGCCTCCTCTAAGCCGGCACCCACCATGGTCACTGTAACACACAGCACCGCTCATATATGCAGTGGGCTCGTATCGGCCAAAGACATTTTCCGCCCATTAGCCCCTTGGCGCGACCTAGGTGGAATAGAACCCCGGTCGCAGTGGGTCTGATGTTCTTAGCGCTACACCACCAGGGAGGCCCCCTTTTGTCTTGCTTTTAATCAGGCTTCGGTTGACCACAGTGGCATCAGTCAAATCTAGGCCACCCATTTATTCAGCTCAAGGCAACATAGCTTATTTCAACCGCTGTCCATTCCACTGCATATTCAATACACCTTTTATGAGTTGGCTCCCAAACAGAATTGAATATATCCTTTTGTCAATTGTAATCCTGTGCCTTCTTAAAACATCCAAAGTGATTTTCTTTCCCTCTCCCCACCCCCCTCTTCATCTTTATATTATTGCTATATTTGAATAACGACTCTGGAGCAGACAGGGAGGAAACAGTTTTTCACAACTTTCATAAATATATATATCCGCTGATTAGAGAATTATCACCCCCTTTATTTCCATAAGCAGGACTGACTTGTACCTGTCAGAAAGAAAGAGAGAAGAAAGAGGCGCTGATCTCGGATGCCCTAAAAAGACACAGTATTGAATAAAATCGTTGATCTGCCTGTGACATTTAGCTGTCCGGCGGCTATATTATTTGATGTGGTTTTGCATACTGTGTGGGAGGAAGAGGAGCAGACTCTGTATTACTGTAACTGCTGAAGAACATTAGAGATGGATAGACTACCTTTGGACCTGCTGAATGCATAGCTGTCATTAGGCGTATTAGCTAATGTTAATTCAGGTATTGTACTGTCCGACAGCCATATCAACTTGTTTGACCATTTTGTAAATGTGCGTGTGTGTGTGTGCGTGTTTGTGTGAGTGTTTGTGCATGTGTGACTGTGATTGAGTGTGTGAGTGTGTGCGCGTGCATGTGTGTGTGTGTATGCATGTGTGTGTGTACCAGTTCCTAAATTCTTTTTTTACTCTCGTTAATTTACTGTACCTTTATTTAACCAGGGATGTCAGCTGAGGGTATAATTCTCATTGGCCATGACGACCTGACAAATCAAAGGGAATTGTAGGGATTGTATAGCCTGGACACATCAGATATATGTGTGGAGGGAAAATTACACTAGATTACATTTGGCCTCTGTGTGAACCTGGATATTTTACATCACCTTTATCAAGAGCACCTCACCACACCTGGGGATTGAACTTGCAACCTTCTGGATGACACTCAATTTGTCTATCATTGTGTGACACTTTTGACCACTTTCCCGAACTCTCACTTGATTCATAGCAGCATCATCACGGAAGCCAGTTACTGATATCTGCTCCACTGTGTTTATGTAAGTGTGTAGCCTGGTGTATATGAAGACAAAATTTGTTTAAACATGTTTTGCGAGTCTGATTGTGTTGAAAACAGACTCCATTCATAAAATCCACATGGCCTCATATTCTATGCAGCAGGGCACAAGAGTATGCCCGAGAATAGTCTTACATACACGTATACTCTCTCTCCAGCACCAACAGGAAACAGTATGGTGCCACATTAGCAGTCAGGGTTTGTTGCTGTGCGTTTGCCTGAGTCATTTGACAGAAGTGCGATTGTACTGTCAGCGAATTCTCCCATCCGTGAGACTGGTGTGGTGTGGCCGTTAAGACAGCAGCTCTCACCTTGGGTGAGGTAGACAGGCCGAGAGCGCTGATGTATGATTGTGCTTCACGTGGTGGCCCGGTGCAAAGGTGTTGCTTTTGAATGTAAAATCCACCCAATCCAGCAGCGACTGTGTGATTCTCTTTGCTCATGCCGACAAGAGCACTCTGTCAAATCTGCACTCTGTGCACACAACAGTGAATCGTACAATGGCTTGTGTCGGCAATGTAACCGACAGAAACAACATATTTTGGGGGGGAATTCATCAATGGCCCACCCAGTTCTCCTTCTAATGTGGCTAATTGTTTTATTCTCTTTCCCCTTTTCTCCCAATTTGGAATGTCCAATTGTTTAAGTCACGCTTGCTGCAACCTCTGCTATAAATTCTGGAGAGGCTGCACAAGCACGTGCTCTCCTCCAAAACATGTGATGTTAGCATGCAGATGACCTGGGTCTTTAGCTCGACGAGTAGGGCATGTATCTGGGTGGGCTATTTGAACAGTGACTTAAAAAGTGCATGCAAAACATTAGGAAAAGCATATGGATACAGGGGTATCGGTGTCACAACCGATAGTATCATTACACAAACTTGCAGCATAACTTTAAGAGCCATAGTAGGCACAAGAGGGAGTTTTAGGATATAGTGTTATAGTAGCATAATAGATTTGAGAGTATAGCACAAAAAAACCCACAGAAGATCCACCCCTGATCCAGAGCAGAACCAAGATGAGGCAGTCTGAATGGGTAACCGCTCCTTTTAACATTCATAAATTCCCCCTTTAAGGTAGAATGCTCCACATCAAAAAGAAGCACAAGGAACAATTTGGGAGAAACGTGTGTACATCGCCCAGATCCTCACGGGGTTGTTGAATTAGTCGAATTGTGAGCTGCTGTAAAACCGAACCAGAAGATCACTTTCCTATTTCAGGAAATGCAACAAGATTCCAATTTCAATAAGATTCAGTGAAGCAGGATGAAGTGTCATGTTTCACCAGTAAAAATCCTCCAGAGCGCCCACAGCATTTTAACTCCAAGAATTGGGTGAAACTCCTATTGACCATATTACAATTGTATATTTCCATTCTGTGCTTGGCCTTTTTATGGACATGTTGTTCATTAACATTTGCACTGTAGTTTATTGAAATTACATTTACTGAACATTTATTTTAAAAAAGGGCACCTTTTGTTTGGTTAAATCCACATAGTGATAAGAATTTGAGGGGGAAAACAAAACAAATGGACATGTCATAATGGGTGTCATGAGGGTATGTTACAACTGTGTTCTCTCTGATACCAAAGATTCTATAGTCTAACCAGATGCTCATCTGTTGTTCAACTGTGATTGATATTCAGTGTGTAAGCATGTTTTTAAATATGTTTGGATCTGTTAAAGTGTGTGGGGGGGGTTACATTTAGAAGAAATGTAAACTAGCTGCTAGCTTAGTGCTCTCTCTGTCTATCCATACCCGACCCTGGTAAATTCACTGTAAATGAAAAGGTGCAAAAAGGTTGAAATTAGATACTTTGGGAACTCTCCAGGCACCTGTGCCCTTACCGTCTGTGTCTGAAAAGAATCGAATAAAATGGAGGCTCCATTTGATTGGAAGGCTGATAACCGCTGTTTGGCATCTATTGGCTGTGAGTCATTCTGATGTGTTTAGGCTGGTCAGAGGGCACAGTGCGCTTTGGCCTCCCTCTGCAGCACTTCGTCATTTTCACAATAAGATCATTCTAGTTCAGGAACATTGTGATTTTCTCTCAGCTGCCGAATGTACAAATTAAAAAGTAAATGTTTGGCCATCGACGACTACAGCCTCTGCCCATGACTATTTCTGGTGTGGCCCTCACCCTTCCCATGAATATACTGTGTGTGTGTATATATATATATATATATATATATATATATATATACAGGCAGTGGCCAAAAAGATAGGAACATTTGGATAATTGAGGGACACAAAGTATATTGAAAGCAGATGCTACCACACAGGTGTTGTTCCTGAGTTGACTAAGCAAATAACATCACAGCATGCTCAGGGTCATGTACAAAAAGTCTGGGCAGGCCTGGCTGCCTATAAGTTTGGCTATGATGGCTAGAAGATGAGACCTCAGTGATTTAAGAGCGGTGATAGCTTTTTTTCAGTTTTTGTTTTTCTGCTTTTTTTCCTGTTTTTAATCTTTTAAAATCTTTTTTAATTTTATTTTTTTACCATGAACATTTTTCTGTGTGATTGATGTTTTTCTGGGGGGGTGAGTTGACAGGAATTGTTTGCTTAATTGGAGCCATTCTTGTAGTTTATCTAACAGCAACACGTCTGACTTAAGTGCTGCTTAAATGTCTCTCATTGTCTTTCCTCAGTTTGATTGTTAGGATTTATTGCCCAACCCGCTGGTCTGTACAAGGCAGGAGCCATGAGGGATTGATTTTTCATACGGAGAACCTCAGTGAATGCAGTCTCTAAGGCTGCCCTGTCTTCAAATGAAATCCAGTAGCTGCAGAAATGAAAGGACATCACCCGAAGAAGCTCTGTACAGGTAGCTATGATGATGGCTTTTACTTGTTCTGAACAAACATTTATCATCCCTTGACAATGGGTTGCTACGGTTACCACCACTTTCAATTCTATTATCAAAGTACTTATTATATTATCAATTATATCAAAGTACTTATTTTACATATGGTTCTGTGTGGCTCAGTAGGTAGAGCATGGTGTTGGCAACGCTTAGGTTGTGGGTTCAATTCCCACTGGGACCATATACTGAAAAATGTATGTATTCACTACTGTAAGTCGCTTTGGATAATATACTATATACTACCAGAGTAATAATATACTACCAGTGTTTTATATAATACCATATATAATATCACTTTAGCCTTTGGTAAGCAAACCGTTACTTCCGCCATGTTTTTACACACCCCACCTGACTCAAAAAACACCATTACCATGTATGTCCATGACCTCCCCCATCCCACCCCTCCCGTCCAACTCCTGAATTGTAAAAAGCTCCTGTAAAAAAGTCCTATAATTGCTCTTAATTAGTCACTTTTAATGTCTATTGAGGGATGATTTACCCTCTTAAGGCCACATTAAGTCAGAAATAGCTATGCATGCTGTAGGGGGAATAGATGTTCCATATTCACATCCCAGGACTTTTAATGGGGGCAGGGGGGTCTGGACAGAGTTTGGGAAGGGGACTGGGGGACCAGTGGAAGCCCTGGTGAATGGGATGGGACTGTACCCAACTGCACCTTGTTTGTGATTTTAATGTTCAACTGCTGTTGCCGATATAGCTTGCATTGCTTCAGTGATTATTTGGCAAAGGTAATATTGATCAATCATTAAATTATACTCACCCCTAATTACAAATACTAAAGCCTATGTGGTTAAGTTTCACGATGGAAGTTAAATCCTCAGCATGTCTTAGCAGAGGAAAACAGTCGTTCCTACTGGATGGAGATGTTTACATTTTTTATGTTTTTCTATTTATTTTTTTATGTATTTTATTTTTTTAAGTTGAACAGAATTTCTTGGATTTTTCTGAGTTGCACATTATTTCAGTTACATCTCTCCACCTCTCCTCTCCACTCCACTCCATATTGATTTTGAAGCATCGATTTTATAACTTCAACAGAATGACTTTTCCCCCCCTCCTTCTGACTTCCTCTTTTCATGCAAGTTTTAAAAGTGAGGAAAAATAACTTATATTTTCTCCCTGAGTTATGGAGTGACTTTCATTTCAAGAAAAGAAATAGTTTCCCGTCAAGACTGAGGGCATTCTATCATTCATATTTAAAAAACAAAAAAAACACTGAGGAAAATACTGCTTCTCTAGTATAAAAAGCACAGCTGAAAAAATAGTACATGTAAATGTAGGCATATGCGCAGGGCTGCAATGCAGGGAGAATGAAAGAGGCTTGTAACAGGAGGCTTGCTGGTTCAAATCCCACATGGGGTACGATGGTTATACCCTTGAGCAAGGTCCTTTTACAACAATTGCCTCTGTAAATATCTAGCTGCATGGAATGGATAATGTGTACAAATATAAGCTACAGTAGATATTGTACTGTGAGTCGCCCTAGATGCGGGTGGCTTCCAAGCAAGCTAATTATGTAACGTGATGAATATCCACAATTTTCAACGCAAACTCCCACTCATGTGCATGTGGGTTTATCTTTGACAGGAGGAGATGACACATTCCTCGTGCCATGCACAGGGGTCAGTTATGACAGTGTAGTGCTGCACAGACTCACAGGGGTCAGTTATGACAGCATAGCCCCATACAGGGGTCAGTTATGACAGTGTAGCTCTGTACTGACTCACAGGGGTCAGTTATGACAGTGTAGCTCTGTACTGACTCACAGACGTCAGTTATGACAGCATAGCCCCATACAGGGGTCAGTTATGACAGTGTAGCTCTGTACTGACTCACAGGGGTCAGTTATGACAGTGTAGCTAGACCCCTCCCCTCCACTTGCTGAATTGATGAAATGGATGTTCTCTGAACTTATCTGATAAAAATTAAAGACAAGCATTTATGGATATAACATGTATTTGTGAATGCAAAGTTTAATGTCCAGAAAAGACAAATAAAATCACTATTAATTACACAATATACAGTACATCAGTATTTATTGACAAGCAATGTTACTTATTATAGCAATGTACTTATTCAAATAAAATATCTAATATTGTGTGTATTGTATACCATGGCAAAGCTATTTTTGCAGAGCTCTGAAATGATTAGTGCTGTTTTAAAGCTTTATAATATTAATTTGACAATAATTCATGGGAATTGTCAAACTCAATGCAGCATTTGACATGTAGAAAAATTCAAGGACAACACCTCACGCATTTTAACAAGGGTGTTAAACAGTTTTCTGCTTCAGAAATGCACAACAATTAAGGATTTGTTAGATGGCTAATTTTATTGGTCTGCAAACACAAAATTCTGTGTGGACTGAATTTAATGTGCTTTTAATTATTTGCCAGGTGTGGTCTTGCATAAATGTTTCCAAAACAATAAACTTTGCTTTGTCAGTGAGCTGGTTACTAAGATACTTTAATACTTACTTAAGCAGTATGAGGCTATGGGGACTGTGCAATAGTTGTACGATGTGCGACGGGTTGTGCAATATGTTGCTCCAGCTTTTACTGATGGCACCACTCATGTATGCATGTTTGTTTGTATTTATCTACGTAAAAATAGACTGATGACTTGATACATGTCTATGGTTTTTGTAAGGCAGTGACACTGAGTCCAAGACAAGTTTGCCTATGGGGACAATAAAGTATATCTTATCTTATCTTATCTCATCTTACTTGCAAGCAGTGATAAAAAAAATTCCTTCTATGGGAAACGTAGCCTTTTTTTATTTATTTCCAAGAAGACATTTGTAAATGAGGGGACCAGGCAGAGGAGTATTGCATTCCTGGTGAAGGCCCGGTTTCAGGCTTATTTGTAAGTCCAAGCCAGTGCCAGTGTCTGGAGAGTAAGCGCTGTTCGGTACTCGTGATTCTGGACAGAACACACAATAATAAGGACAGGTAACGCAGCAGCTGCAGTTAGGATGCTGAGCAGGTGTAGAACTCGGGGCTTCTCGCACAGTGTAACCTGTCACCTGAGAGTGTGAAGAGCCCCCATCCAACCCACCAGCCTGCCCCTTTCGTCCTGCTCATGAGCTGTAACATCGGAAACCCAGGGCCAGTGTGTGGGCTTTTAACCTTCCACTGTGAAGTCCAGTGTCATTAACACACACACACATGCTGACACAACACACACACACACACACACACACACACACACGAATGTGCACACATACTGACATACACATGTATACACACACACACGCACACACACCTCCACAGATGCTCAAACACACACACAGCAGTAATAGTATGTCTCATGTCTTTCTGCCCAGTGGTCTGAGTTCAGCTGGCTCAGTCATGCATTCTTGTATTCACATCGACATTTTAGACATTTAGCAGACAGTCTTGTCCAGTGCATTTAAGTGCACTTAAAATGGCAGGAATGTCACAGCTAGAGCACAAGATCAGATGCACATCACAACAGAGAGAAAGGTTAGTACTTTTTTAGTTGTGTGTATATATATATATATATAAACATATTTTGAGGAGGTAGGCTTTCAGTCTCTTACGGAAGGTGACTCTGTAAGAGTCCCTGGCTCCAGTGGCCCTCAGTGCTGGTGTCTGGAGACTGAGCTGATAGACAGTTTGCAGCAGTGAACTCAGTACGTTAACAGCTCAGCCATCGTTAAGGCTCGTCCATCACTCAGCCAGGGTAAGAAGGATTCACACATCTCCTGGCTGGTGGTTGCTGAATGTCCTCAGCAGTTAAAGGAGAGCCTGTCTATTGGCTAATGTATAAAGAGCTAGTGGAGCTGTGAGGCTGGGGTGCGGAAGGTCAGTGCTGTAGATCTCTTCGTCCAGTGCGAGGGGCGATATGACAGCTCGGCTCAGGGGCTCCTGACAGTGGGCAGGGTAGGGGACGGTGAGTAGGCACAGGGGTTGACGTAGGTCACCTGGATAAATGGGGTCAGAAGCCTGGGTGGTTTCGGCTGTACTGAAGAGTGGGCACAGTGCCAGGAATGCTATTCACTCGCTTCCTCTATCTATCCCTCCCTCCCTCCCTCCACGGTGAAAACATCTGTTATTGGAGCATGAAAAAAATAATAATCTGGAAAGGCTTGCCAGAGCCTAGGGACAAAAGGGTGCATGTGCACTCCATACAATTCTGCAGGCTTTCGCAAAAATGATATTTAAATCTCATTATCCACCGAGTGAAATATCACATTGTTCTTTCATCGCCAATTACAGTAGGCCCGCATTTATAGAGAGTTAGGGCCACAAGGGCCTGGTGCTTATTCATGCGTTGTATCTACTGTGTGCCGGGGCAGGCCATAGGCTGGGCTCCTGAAGCACCACGGGGCCACCTAGTGGTGTCCGGTCCTGGTGGTCCGACCAACAAAACGCAACACTCGATGACCTCATCAGCCTTCAAGCCACACCCCACAAAAACTTGTGAGGTCTCCTATGTCCCATGGTTGTTTTCTTTTTTGGTATATGCACTCATAAAAACACACACACTCTTGTTCATACACAATCACACATATAGACACTCATACAAACACACACAGTACTGCTCATGCATAATCGCACATACAGATGCACATACAAATAGTCAACCATCCACACAAAACGTGTAGTAATTTCCTTCTGCGTTTCTGCATTTCATGATTTTATGAAATTATCACCTTCACCAACACTTAACCATGCATTTTATTAAATAATTACTTTGACCAACACTTGAAATAATTATCTTCACCAGAATTTCAGAATTGCATGCCTTCATCAGGGTAATACAGGTGTTGCAATTGCATGCAGTCTTATATTCTAGTGACAATTAGTACCACACAATCCATGTGCCAACCATGATGGTTGTCAGTGGCATAACTGTTAAACAAATAAATAATTAGTTATAAAAGTTGACACTTCAAGCTTTCACAAATTATCTGAAAAACATTAACATTGTTTATTTAATAATGCTTGAGAATTGTTCTCAAGTTAATATCTGACAGTAATTCATGCATTTCACTATTAATAATGCATTAAAACAATAATGCAGTCAAAATCATATTTCCCCAAGTTTATACCATATTTGTACTATAGCGGATTGAAGAGGCCCTAAATGTTACAGAAATTAGGTACGTTTTTTCAGGATAGTTGTTGATTGATATTTCAGTACTTTCTGTTCAGCTGGTTTTTCAGATTGGACTTTTTGCTATAGACCAATTTGAATAGACCAATGGAGAAAGTAAGTTTACATTTTGAACATCCCCTCTCATTACAAAAACACACACAAACTTTGCTACAGCCAGGGTTTAGCTGTTACTGGCTAGTGATCAAAAATCTGGTCCATCAGCTGAAATGAATAGCAAACACCACAAAGCGTGTGCAGTGGCCGGTTGCAGTGCAGTAAATGTGTCTCCGCTTAATATTCCCAAAGGACCGATGCGACAGGAGGTTGAACTTTATTTCCGGGGGCAGGGTTGTCCCAGTAAATGTAGAATTTATACAAATTTGTTGTGCGCGTTTCCCTGAGGATTGCATGGAAAACCAAACCCAGTACTCCAGTGGGTTCGCAAAGACAAGTGCTGTCCCATATATCTATATAATAGAGTGTTGCCATCTAATGAATGAGCTTTCAACAGGTCATAGATACTTTATCTTACACATCACTAATGCCCCAACTAGCCAGAAAGCGACTGAATGAGTGATTTTATATTTAATTTTTTCAATCCCTTTGAGACACTGAAAGCTAGATGGCACTGCCCTGGCAGAACACAGAACTACTCTATATGCATCTGGCCTCCAATATTGATTGGCATTCTCCTGCTATAATCAATATGCACGATTCATATGTACACAGTCAACTCACAAATTATTCACACCCTTGTTAAAGATGAGGAAAAAATGCTGTATGAAATAAATACAGGAGATAGTACATTTCAGTTGTAACACAATTCCTCTCGTCATAAATGCTATGCAGCATTGAATATCTTTGAATCGCAATCCTTGTGCACGGCTACACATTTTCCAAACTTTTGCCCTTCATGGAATTAGATATTGCGTCTATGCTGCTTGTAATCTCATTTCAAATATGTCCCCTATCTAACAAAATGAGCTCACATTACAGCAACAAGTATGTGTAATGCTGCACATAGTGAGAGCATTATGCTATTGCTAAATAATAATAAAATGAATTCCTGAGTTTACCTTTATCCTGGTATTAAAAACCAGTTTCACTAATGGATATAGTGTCAGGGGGTCTTTCCCATATTTCCACACGGTCATCGTTTCTCCATTAATCAAATGAACAAATGAACAAATGAACAGAATTTTGTATTTCTGTAGAAGGTATTTCTTTTCATCTTGTGTGGATACAGCTGGAGTCACGGTGATGACCATCTGTTGTCACCTTTCATTGTCTTCCGGTGCTGAACTTGTCACCCTGACCGTTATATACTGATTCAGAGCCCATTTCAGAAATGCACAGGGGAGACAGATGGGCAGATTTACACTCATGGTGGATTGCTACTGGATTTTTTTCTTTACATTCCTTAAAAAAGGCCTTTGAATATAAAACCTAACATTTCAAGGGACAGACAACAAAAGATACTTGCACAGAAAAACAATATGTAGCATCAGCTGAAATCTGTCCTCTTATTGAAATGGAGGACCGCATCACCAGCATAACTATATAGGAAAGATGGTACACTCACCAAGTTAAGACTAGCTTTATGCACAGCCCAACAACGTGTGGCCCATGTGTGCATTTCATGCTGTAGGTAGGTTTTGTGGATGACCAGTGTGACTGGAATTCCGCTGGCATATTAAATGTGCTTATTAAACTCCACTGATTTGCATTCATTTTGGATTACAGCCCTGTGGATGAACCTGGAACCAAACGCTATGAAGAGCTGACATTGTAAATTAAATTGACAAATTACATTTTTTTGAGGGAAGTGGAATTTAAAAGTTATTTTGGGATAAACTATTAGGCTACTTTAATTAACAGCACCTGCTATCTGCCATCCGACACTCCCCGAAAAATAATTTGAGAGTAAAGATTCTCTGGCACGAGCGACAAGACTGGTCAATCCGTATGAACACAACATCCAGCACTGCGGTCAAAGTGTATGAAGAGAGGAGGTCCATTCTGCCCAGCAGCAAACCAGCACAGCATCAACACATCCACAAACCAGCACTGGAATTAAATTAACCATGGTCCTACCTGGTGTTGAGTCTTCTGTATGGTCTGGTGGTCAGCTGGTCTGATTGAAGAACACCTCTATTTATACTAATCTCAGCATCACAAATTCCACTAACCATAAAGTCAGCACCACAGCTTGGGTACAGATACAGCCAAGACACTCTTCACTCAAAATTCAAGTACAATGCCATCGCACTATTGCCTGTGTCAAAATACCAATATGGAAATAGTCAATGTTTACCTTCACATGAAATTCATGTCAAAAAATCGACTGGAGAATATATATTTAAAATGTCACTGTTTTGCTCAAAATGTACAACAATCTTCCCTCCTCTTCTACAATTCTAATACACCATTAACAACAACCTCCTCACAGCAACAAACCACAACAAACAATATCAACAGCAAATATCCTCAGTTCACCTAAGATTCAAGCACAACACCACAGCACAATTTTGTCACCATATAATCAGTTCAGCACAAGAAAACACCAATATAAAAATGTCCAATGTATTCCTAAGTCCCCTTCATTTCAAAATGGAATTCCAAAATCAGCAGGACAATCACATTTTGCTCACACACACCACAGATAGCATGAAGCATGCTCTTGAGCATACACCAAAACAACACATTCTTAAAACCCCATTTACCATTTCTGCCCTTCAAAGTCCCCTCACATCAAACACAGCAGCTTTGCACCAGACAACATAGTCGGCAGACTGCAGCAAATCAGCATTTCAATAGAGGAAGCCAGGTCTTTACCTCTGTGTTGGGTCTTGTATCAGTTATTCACAATGGGTAACTGACGCAAATACACTGGTGTCAAACTCATCCACCGAGGGCCGAGTGTAATTTGCAGATTTTTGCAACCAATGCACTACACCAGGTGATTTCACTAATTAGCTCTCTTCTTCAACCAAGGAGGGGAACTCATTTAAATCACCTGGTGTAGTGCATTGGTTGCGACAAAAACCTGCACACACTCAGCCCTCGATGTAATGAGCTTGACACCCCTGCTGAAAAGCAAGAGGAAACAGGGTTTCAAATATTTATATTGCCCTATGGCCTTTGGTCTAAAATGTACTTTAAATTGACTTTACTTAAATGGTTTGAAAATTCCATCCCCAACCATTCATGAGAGCAAATCTTATGTTCAGGTTCTGTTCTGTGCTATGTTCTATCGGTTGTAAAATTTAGGTACAGAATTGTGGGTTGCCATTAATTTGCTGTATTGTCAGATCCCTGTACCTCAGAAGAAAATACAGACTTGCCCGTTTGCATTTTCTTTAGTGTCCCTTGTTTTGCATGACTTTGTTCCCATCTTTGAGAAGTGTTGGGAGTGTAGACTGACGGATGTTCAAACCAGTGGCTCAGCGGCTTTATTTAGATTCGTACCATCTTATGATTCAAGCGGGAAACGATTTTCGTCAGCAGGGCCGGTCTGTGTTTGTCCCTGCTAATTAACAAAGAACTGAAAAAGGCACATAACGAGACTTGGACAATATGTCCAAATATGGAAGTAAATGGTTTAATATAGGTCAAAACAATGGTATGTACACTGCAACAAGTGCAGTGTTTAAATTCACCGGTGTAAATGTCAATGGGAAGAGAACTATATTCAATTGTTTTTTTCTGGGTTTCATCTTCAGACCCACACTACGGGAACTACTGGTGTAATGGTATAATGTTATATATGCTATAATACGTTTATGCTATAATTATATAATTATATAATAATGCTATACTACCGGGAATTATGGTTTTATTGTACATGTTTTATGTGTCCAATACATATTATGCGTAACCATGCTGTGGTTCTATTCAGATTTGTGAAATCATGACACCGCATTAAATGTTATTTGTTGATTCTTCCAAGCATTATGGCACCTTGCAGTGCGCAATAACATTCAATGTGGCACATTGAACAGCTTCTGGGCTGCTGCAATTCTATGGTAATGATTCTAATAAAGTGTTGTCTGACCTCTGTTTTACTGGATTGGCCTGTAATATTTCTGAAGTAATACAATAACTTCTAAAATGCAGCTGTACTCTCTGTGCTAACCCAAAGATGTTTGTGGTTCTGTTTCAGTGGCATTTCTGTGGTGCGGACTGATGCGTTTCAGTTATGATATCATTATTACGACTGAATAATATACTTGTGATTATTATAAATGTTCCTGTAATAATAAAGTGTATTTTGTGAACAGTAGGCCTTTGAATCTCACTGAAATGTGAATGCTGCAAATGGGATTGTAGTGCCATTGGGAGTGAATGCTTGTGCTAAGAGAGAAAACATTGTTTTGTTCTTAAAAAAAACAATAAAACCTTCAGGGCTCAATTTTTCTAAACTTTTAATTTGCATCAAATCTATCAGGATTTCATTAGCTCTTTTTTTTGCTATCTGATGATAGCGTTGATTAATCTGATTAACTGCGGTCCTACTATAGGGGCCTAAAATGAGTGTTAATCTAAAATGAGTCTCTCTGGGGAATCAGAGACCAGTGCTGGAACCCTCAGCCCTGACACCATGGCTCTGTGTTGCTCAGTAGGTAGAGCTTGGCACTGACAATGCTTAGGTTGTGGGTTAGATTCCCATTGGGATCACATTTGCTGAAAAATGTATGCATTCCCTACTGTAAGTTGCTTTGGATAAAGTGTCTACTAAATGGCATATATATATATATATATATATATATCAAGTGGTATAAATGCATGAATCAGATAGTTAATGATAAATTGTGTATATCTGTGTTGTTTATTACTTTATGTATCTGTGTGTTTATCTAAATAATCTTAATAGAAAATGTTTTAGTGATGCTTGCATTAGTGATGACAAACATCTGCAGATGCAGTAATTGGACAAGGTTAACTGGAAGCTCTGTCTCCATGTTTTATTCACAGGGTCGAGTGATCACCAGAGTCCCATCTGCAAAACAAGAGTCCAGAGCAGTTTGTCTGGTGGAATAGCTTTTCTTTAACCACTACCACTGCAGGACCAGGCCCAATGTCATTGAAGGTATGAAGTATGAGGAGCACAAACATGTTTTACTGTCATATGAAAGGAAACATCTTGGAATTTGCAGTGATCCATATCAAACCATTGAGAGAATTACACAAACCAAGTGTTCATAGAGAAAGCACACACAAAATGTGATTTTAAGTCTTTAAGCACCTCTCAAATATTAACGGAGGAAGGAAGATACAAATACATGGCACTGATTAGGAAGCATTTCAGAAACATATGTACACAAGTTTAAGTTCATTGAATAAAAATTTAGGAAATATTTTTGTTTTTAATACAGCCAGTGGGTAGCATCCTCTCAGTGTCCAACAACCTCTCCAAACCTCTCCCCAGAGGTGTCCCAACACATTTCATTCCCTCTCCATTCCTGTAAAACACATTCAATTACTATATGGATATGTAGGGACCCAATATGAGGAGCATTATTATCTAACTTCATTATCTTAACAAATCCATTTTCAACCCAAATACAAGGAGCACAATCACTTTTATCACTGAGCTGAAATAACTCAGCTATACATAGAAGGGCACACATTTTGAACATCTTGGACCATTAGCTTCGCTGCTTGACAGGCAGTGACAGGAGGCGTGACGAGAACGCTGATCCATTAACTCTCAAATATGAAATATTATGCTTCTTCAGTGTACAGCAACAGGTTCCCAGTCTTCATCAGAGTAATCACAGAGAGCATACATCACAGATAAAATCATGATTTATGACGATACTCATTACGCAAGAGTGTTTCTAAATACAAAACAGAATGGCTATGAAGTACAAATACAAGACAAATGTTCATAAACAAGCCTCCATGCTAGCAATGCAGGCCTTTTGCAAGCAGAGAGGATTTCATTAAAAGCAAGATCACATAAACGTTTACACAAACACACACATACGCACATAGTGAGGTAAGGCATTGGAGGTTAGGGGTCCAATTTGCCAGAACTGGTAGAGCAAGCAGGAAACAGAGATGGAGGTAAGGGAAGTGCAAGAAGGGGAGAGGAAAATAGAGAGCAATAGAGAAAGAGGGAGACTAAGAGAGAGTGAGGGAGGGATTGATACTTAGAGGGATTGATCCTTAGAGGGAGAAAGAGAAAGAGAGAGGGAGGGATTGAGACTCAGAGGGAGGGGGAGAGAAAGAGAGAGAGAGAATGGCTGGCTCATTCTCACTTCTGCACGGCTGTTTAAAACATTAGAGGAAAGGCAGGGGTTGCCTCCACAGTCGATGGAGAGTTCAGCAGCACCTTTTTCCTGAGGGGCTGATTTGAGTCCTGCTGTTTTTGTGCAACGAGCTCTTCCTTTTATGTGTTGGTGTGGTGGTGTCATCTTTGTGTGTGTGTGTGTGTGTGTGTGTGTGTGTGTGTGTGTGTGTGTGTGTGTGTGTGTGTGTGTGTGTGTGTGTGTGTGCGTGCGCACTTTGTTTTCGTTTTGTTTTTGTTCGCTCTTATTCTGTCGACAAGGGTGGAAAAAGCGATTCGTTGGGGCAGAGCAGCCATCTTTACAAGATAGCCCCTCCAGAGCCAGGTGCTGCAGTGTCCCCCAAGGACACACTATGATCCATCTATAAATGAAGTTCCCACAGAGGCACATACCCTAGCAGCTTTGTTTCCTGCCTATTTTTTTTAGGGTGATGTGGGGGGTGGGGGGAGGGGGTAGGCATTTTTGCTAAATAATATCTCATAGCAGGATCACCAGGGAACGTGGATGCCAGCTTTGAGCTAATAAGACAGAAGATGGCTCCACGCTCACTCTGCACTCTAGAGTCGAGAGCTGAGATATTTCTCCTCACCGGGCCGGGCTTGTTATCATTTGTTTACTGAAACAGTTGCCAGAGCTTGTTTTGTAATTGCATTTCAAACCTATTACTTGGCACAGTCTCACTGGAAACTCAAGGCTCGCTTGCCATTTTGAATACATTTTACTGTGTGCAGAGTGAGAAAAATTACCGCTACATATGCAAGGTTACCCAACGGCAAGAATCTTGACACAAAAAAATTCAAAGGACACAGGGAGTTTAGGGAATCACCATGAGAACACTGTGGCAGTAAACAAGTTATTTATGGTTGACTTTTAAAAGCTGAGGGAATAAAATTATATATACATACAAATAAACATAAATAATAATAGTATACTTACTGGTTGTGCTCCAAAAAAGTCACAGCACTTGAATGGTTTGACCCTCCCTAGAGTTTGCTCCAGAAATTTTGCAGGTTAAAAAGGTTGAAGCACTGTTTGACATTCATGACATGGTAAAAGACCATTTTGGAGCATAATAATTTTTGCTGCAAGAATAACATTTTAAAGTTTCTTATTCTCTCAATGTTTGTTTACTGTGCTCAGCACTTTAAGTGAAGTTGGAATGTTGCTTGCTTATTCTTTGTTTTAAAAGGTGACTTACTGTATGATTCAACTTACACTCTACTGTATGTCAGCCACGATAAAGTCAAGCTTACAATTGCTTTATAAAGTGGCAATTCCATGCTCATTAAATATATTCTTGCACATTCTTTTCTTTTTGTGAATTTTATTGTTGAACAGATGTTTAACGTTACATACAAGTTCATGAAAGTCCCTTTGTAATACAAGCATAGAAATGCAAAACCATATTCTCTTTTTTAATTGCTCAAGCATTTACTTTCAGTTCATGCTTTACTACATTTCCCAAAGTGCATTTCCATAGTGCATTCCACTAGGGTTAGTTAATCAGGATGCCCAACATTCACCTTCCACACTGTTCCCCCAGAGACAACACCCACCCTCCCTTTGACCAATCAGGACTGAAAAATAATTGTAGAAAAAATAGCAAACATCTTGGGAATACCATGCTTTAAAATCACAAACTTGCTGCTAAAATGTAATTAACTTTGATTGGCAGCCCCTGTAGGTGTAAGCCTCTCTTCCATGACTGTCTCAGCCCTGGAGAAAAGACAGTTCAGCTCAGCAAGAAGGCGGAAGAGGGACAGCCTGCTTAAAAAAACACTGCGCACAGCCACATTTCGGCAGCAAGGGCAAACAGATCCATAGGGGTCCCTTCTCAGCGGCCGATAGATTTAATTAGAAGTTTCTGGTTTTACACTATGTGATGCTCGACATTGTCTTGTTTGCTGAAATGCCATCAGCTAAGAGGAAAGCAAGCAAACATCAAAGCTTAGCTGTGACTACAGACTAATTACCCCTAACGGACTCCTTGGCTTTGTTTGGCTTTGCTGTGATCTGAACTATGTTTTTCAGATCCCAGTGCTGCCTGTGGAAATATTTGAAAATGACATATTTGGCAATGCTTTATTGTGGGGGTTTTCTTTAGGGGGAGGTCTTTTTTAAATATTTTTTGTAAATTAAAATTTGACTTTGACAGTTATTAACATATTTTTTCACTTGTAGAAGAGAAAAAACATTTTATTACATCTGGTGTAGTCCAGATTTGAACCTCTAATTCTTTCTCATTTCTGTACTGTGCTTAGAATGCACTGTACACAGGCTACAGTGTCATGCATAAGCTCTGCAATGTTTTACCTTTTACCCTTGTCTGTGTAACTGGGGTGCAGAATGTCTGTTCAGCTTCACATGTTCCCCTCTTTGTTCCAGGGTGGGGCTGTCAGAGCCCATGGGCAGGTGAATTTTTAACCAATTTTTATCGGCAGTTTTTCATTACCTCCCAGCATGGAATGCTCCGTCGTAGTTGTAGGCCTCCTCCCATTGGTGGAATGGGCCCCCCCCCCCCCTGTCAGTTTGGGAGATTGCAGACAGGCATGGATCTACCTCTGAAGTGTGCGCTGCCAGCCGCTGCTACTACACCTCCGCCAGGTGATTGCATCATACGGATACACTTCCTGGACCACAAGTGCCTGATTGGCCAGAGCAGTCCATCTTGCATGGAAGGGACAAGAAACCATCCTGCCAACGGAAAAACCTTCCTTCCCGGGGCGGCACTACCGGGAATGACTCTGGCATGACCAGGATCCAGTGCTAGAACTTGGGGTACGCCACTACACTGAGAGCCAGAGCTTTACCTTTTTTACCTTTCTACATATAAACCATTTATACAGCTGAATATTTACTGAAGCAATTTTAGGTTAAGCACCTTGCTCAAGGGTACAATGGCAGTGCCCGACCTGCACCCTTTGTGTTACAAGCTCAGTTCCCTAACCATTATATTGCATTGCCTCCGCTAAGAGCCAGTGTGACCTATGTCGCCAGTGTGACCTGAAAATGTGGCCTGAAAGCTTCAGTGTTAAACAGCACACGTATGAACTCAAAAATGTGGGACTCGGCGTGTTTAGAACGTGCCAAGGACCAAAGCAATGCCTGAAATGCACATGCGCGCATTATGTATTGATAAAAGAAAGTGGCATTCTGTTGCCGGCTGAAGTTTGGCTTGTGTTAGATCAAGTCAACGAGAGGGGGACGAGAGCCACAGTGGATGTGATAGGATTTATTTTTATTGTTGTTATTTATTTCGTTGGCAGATGCTCTTATGCACAGTGATTTATGAGCCTATCATGGAGAGACACATTAAAGGCACACCGCAGGCACAGGAGGTAGAAGAGTAGAGGAGGAGGAGAGTAACCAATAACAACAAATAAGCATACGGCTGTGAAGCTCTGCTGGAATAATAACAACAGCAGCTATAGTGCATATACTGCAGATAGTATGCATATAGTGCTTAACAATTACACATAAGAGCCACATACATGCATAGCCCTGACCTGTAAAAGCCACATTACCTCACATCAAAGCAGTCACAGGGGACCATGAGAGCAATGTTAGCTTCACACTGCATTATACTTTCTGAAAGTAGGTTATTTCTCAGGTCCGATAAAATTTAACTTTTGTTGGAACACATTGTTCAACATTGTCTTATAATGATTATATTCCATTTGTCTGCACACACACACACACACATACACACACACACACACGCACGGTGGGCGTGCATTGCTGCTTTACTTGCTTCATCTTGCGTCATACCACCATGCACACACAGCGGCTGCCCTGTGATCTCTATAAGGTACAGTCATCTATGCAAGACTTCACTGAGGGTTTGGAGAGCTCTGTGAGTACAGTTGCAGTGATGTGGGGGCAGTCAGGCTGGATTGAGAGAGGCTTGGTGATGTTTCTCAGCAGCTCTAGCTACATAACTTCAGATCCTTCCTGGAGTGGTAGAGTGGTGGGAGGAGTTGTAGAAGGAGTGGTGGAGTGGTAGGGTGGTAGAAGTAGTGGTGGAGTGGTAGGGTGGTAGGGTGGTAGAAGTAGTGGTGGAGTGGTAGGGTGGTAGAAGTAGTGGTGGAGTGGTAGGGTGGTAGGGTGGTAGAAGTAGTGGTGGAGTGGTAGGGTGGTAGAAGTAGTGGTGGAGTGGTAGAGTGGTAGAAGTAGTGGTAGAGTGGGGTGAAGTAGGAGCAGTGGGATGAGTAGTAGGAAGCAGTAGGAGGATTGGTAGAGTGGTATGAGGAGTGATAGAGTGTTTATGGAGTGGTATAGTGGTATAATGGTTTGTTGGTGTTTAAAAACAATCAAAACTCACAGTCATCAAGGACTGTATCCATGTACAAATAAAAATATATATACTAGTATATTATTATGTCTAAATATCTCCATACACACAATAAATCACAATACATTTATACCCAAACCATTTAGCAATAGCGTAATGAAATGCAGTCATGTTCACTGTCAAAGTATTCCAGGCCTTGATTCAATCAACAATCTTAAGCTTTGAAAATCCTAAGCTTTTACTCAAAGTTACAGTGATCAATAAAATCATCTCACCTCAACCAACAAATACTAACACCTGCATCTATTTGTCAAAGTTTAGGACAAGCACTTTGATTGAATGCAATCCAGAGTGACAGGTAGTCCAAAACAGAGCAATTGGGTCATAGGGGGGAATTCATGTACCCAGAGAGATTCCACACGATTTCTCCATCTGCTGCCCATGGCAACGACCCCCAGGAGCATCTTGCCTCACAGTGTCCCTGCAGGGCTCCTTTTCAGACCTGTTGGCTTTGCTGAAAGATTCTGGTGCTCCTTTGTAAAGTTCCGCAGAATGGCAGAAGGCTGAAAGGAGTCAAGGTTGGCATTTACTTTATTACTGCGGTGAGATAGCAGAGCGCTCTCACTTGGCACTGCCGTATATAGAGAAATAAGAAGCAAACAGTGAGAGATAACAGAGGATTACAGAGGTGGGCTTCTATCTCCTTACACATCCTCCCAGGGGAATGGCATTTTGTGTAACGTGCGACTCTAGGGCTGACGGAGAGGTGTGTGAAGGTATGAGAGAGCGGTCAGGGAATCTGAGCCACAGAGACGAATGGAGATCCGCATGCAGCTCATAGTGGTGATGAGCACATATGGACAGCGGTATATTTGGCTGGGGCTTCAGGTGAGCGTCTGTTCACCTGGCCACGGGACAGGTTACCACTCATGCAGCGTGAGTGTGGGGGGGGGCGCATGAGGGTTCATTGTAATCGCAGCGGACTCATCCGGGAGTGTCTATTCTTGGACGAAACCCTGGCGGCAGGCACGCAGTTTTGGCGGCGACATGGGTACAGGTCCCACGCTGCCTTTGTCTTCCGCTCGGGTGGCCGTTAATAGCGCCGGAGCAGAGTGCCGTCGTGCTGGGCTCACGGCCCGCTGGCCATTCACAGCCCCGTCTGTAACATCATAAATAATAAAGGATTGATTTCTCCACGGAGACGGGCTGCAGCGCCCCGGCCATCAACTGCTGTTACACACACTATCCACGGGTCCAACCTACACACTATCCATGGGACTAAACACTGTCCACAGGTCTGAACACTGTCCACAGGTCTGCACACTGTCCACAGGTCCAACCTACACACTATCCATGGGACTGAACACTGTCCACAGGTCTGCACACTGTCCACAGGTCCAACCTACACACTATCCATGGGACTGAACACTGTCCACAGGTCTGCACACTATCCATGGGACTGAACACTGTCCACAGGTCTGCACACTGTCCACAGGTCCAACCTACACACTATCCATGGGACTGAACACTGTCCACAGGTCTGCACACTGTCCACAGGTCCAAACTGAACACTGTCTGTGGGTCCAATCTGAACACGGGCCCAAGGGCCATGGGGGGCTTTATTAGTTGCTGGAGCCAGCTTGCTGTACAACAGGGAAAATGTGATTTCTAGTTTCAATAATACATTCGTAGGGGGATATTTCATTTTCCACATAAATTAATAAATTAATAATGTAAAGTCCCTGCCCTCTGTGGAGATAATCCTGCCATGGCTCTTTGAAAGTTAATTAGATCACAAATTAATTTTAATAAATAATAAATGTATTGAATATATTTGGCAGGGTGTGGAGGAAGGTAGTTAATTGTTAGACCAAACTTACACAGTATGCTGACCTTACTGCATTTCTCTTTATATTATTAAACCCCCCAAAAAACAGTTTGAAGTGAGAGATAATAGTAACTCGTGAGAGCTACAGGTAACTGCCAAAATAAAAGAAACACCAACATAAAGTGTCTTAATAGGGTGTTAGGGTACCATAAACTGCCAGAACAGCTTTGATGTGCCTTGGTATAGATTATGCAACTGTCTGGAACTCTATTGGATGGATACAACACCATTCTTCCGCAAGAAATTCCATCACTTAGTTAGTGTTTTGTTGATGATAATGGAAAACACTGTCTCAGGCGCCACTCTATAATCTCCCATAAGTGTTCAATTGGGCTGAGATCTGGTGACTGAGACGGACATGGCATATGGTTTGCATTGTTTTCCCGCTCATCAAACCATTTAGTGACCACTCGTGCCCTGTTGTTGGGCAGTGTCATCCTGGAAGAGAGCACTCCCATCAGGATAGAAATGTTTCACCATAGGATGAAGGTGATCATTCGGAACGGCTTTGTATTTATTGTCATTTACCCTGTGCCTTCTAAGGGGTTAAGTGGACCGAAACCATGCCAGAAAATTGCAGCCCACACCATAACAGAGCCACCAGAATCCTTAATTTACTCAAGTGTTTTCTTTATTTTGAAGCAGAAGTGGCTCCCTTTCCTGTGTTTTGCCATGATGGTACAGTGCACCCTCCCCCACCCACCTTGCTCTTTGTCTCTCTACACCTGTATTACTGTACCACCTCTATTAAGGTGGAGCTGTGGTCCTCTGTGTGTGTTGTTATTTGTGTTCAGCAGTGTGGCATCAATCTGTGCTGGAGCACTTTGTGACTCCTGCCTTTCCATCGCCTGAATTTTACCCACTGTGGCCCCTCATCGGTTAACCTGTCTCTCCAAATGTACCTCTCCTCCACTCCCTGCTGTGTCCATGGTTAGGGCCGTGCTCCCCCCCCCCCCTGCTTTTTCACATCAATTTCTGCACTGCCCACACTCCCATTTAGCTGTTCACTGTTCTGGAATGAAAAGGAGCATGAGGTCATCCTGGTTCCTTGAGGTGGAGAGGTGGACATGTGATCCAGAGGCATCATGTGACCACCAGCACATGACCAAAGCAGGAAGAATGCAAGGCTTTTGTTGTTAACGTGTGGAATAGCTCATCTGGTCCTGTAGTAGAGGCAGAGATCCCTTGGGGTGCTCAAGTGGTGAGCACCTTCACTGACGGAGCCACTCCATATCTCCAAATGATCATTCATTTTGATGAACCTTGTTCCAATGTACACTCACACACACTTATTGTAAATAAGATACTCTCTCTCATTATGTTACATTATTGGCACTTAATGCTTTAATCCAGCGTGATTCACAGTGTAAAGCATCAGTGTTACCATCAGGGATGAAAAAAGTGCAGTACCACAGAGACGGCCCAGAGACGGTCGGATTGGTCGTGATGTGCCACACTGTGCTGCAATGTGCTGTGTCTTTCCCATCGCCGAGGGGCTCAAGGCCCCACCTGGCGCTCGTTTCACCCTGCTGAATACCGATTCGCCTCGGCTTCGCTTTGCTGCGTTTGTGCACAGAAGATGTGCAAGCATCTCGGGTCACAGGGAACAAGGCAACACCTCCTCCAGCAGAACACGGAGGCGAGGGAGATGAGAGCCAGCACAGGTATCACGCAGAGAGCCGGATTAAACATCATTTACAGGGGGCTGCCTGAATCATGTCACATCCGCTGTGCTCCTGTTGTCAGTCCAAATGATATGCTAGCGCGTGCAAAGTCTCTGCTGTAGAGCTGCTACACTAAGTCATGTAAGCCTCAAATGGGACTGAGAAAGAAACGGAGGCCAACAGAGCCTCCGTTGGTATTCATGAAAGAATGCACTTCACTTGTTATGGTTAAAAAGAATGAGATGGATTAAGGTAAGTTTGAGAAAACACTTATATTATGCTCATAAAGCATTTCTATTGTGCCATTTTTTTCAGAACACAATGAGGGAGGCAACTATTTGCCATAACTTTAGAATTTGTTGTTATAGTATAAATATGCCTAAATGCCTAATATTATTAGGGATAAGTTGGAATCATTCTTGAAAAATAATAGTATTTTAAGGGAGAGCCAACATGGTTTTCTCAAAGAGAGGTCATGCCTAACAAACCTCCTGGACTTTTTTGAAGAGGCTACAAAATGTGTTGACCTTAGCCAGGCTTATGATATTATATTTTTGGATATTCAGAAAGCATTTGACAAGGTACCACATGAGAGGCTCATTGCTAAAATGAATTAAGTAGGAATTGCAGGAGTAGTTTCAGAGTGGGTTCATAATTGGCTGCAAGGGCGAATACAAAGAGTAACAGTAGGTGGGGCCGTATCTGACCTCGGTACTGTGGGCAGTGGTGTCCCACAGGGATTGGTGCTGGGACCTCTGCTCTTCCTTATTTACATAAATTATCTTGATATGGAGGTTAGTAGCAAAATAGTTACATTTGCAGATGATACTAAACTTGGGGTTTGGCAAACAGTTTGGAATCGACTAAAGTAATCCAAGATGATTTAAACAAAATCACAAAATGGGCAGATACATGGCAGATGGCATTCAATATTGCTAAATGTAAAGTTATGCATGTGGGAAATAAAAACATTAGACAGGAGTATTTTATGGGAGGAGAAAAGTTAGAAGGTGTTCAATTTGAAAAAGACTTAGGAATTGTAATTGATCAAAGCCTATCTGCATCAAAGCAGTGTGCTACAGCAGTGAAAAAAGCCAACAGGATGCTGGGATACATAGCAAAAAGTATTGAGTATAAATCAAAGGAGGTTATATTGATGTTATATAATGCCTTTGTCAGACCTCACTTAGAATTCTGTGTGCAGTTCTGAGCACCGCACTACAAGAAAGATATAGAAGCTCTTGAAAAAGTCCAAAGAAGGGCAACTAAACTGATACCTGGTATGAAAGGTAAAAGTTATGATGATAGACTTAAGGCACTCAATCTATTTAAGCTTAGCAAATGGAGACTTAGGGGGGATTTGATTGAGGTTTTTAAATTCCTAAAAGGGATTAACAAAGTGAAATACCAAAAAAATTTAAGATAAGTGGGGTCAGAAGAACAAGAGGCCACATGTGGAAATTAGTTAAAGGCAAATTCCGCACAGATAATAGGAAGTTTTTCTTTACACAGAGAGTTGTCAATGCCTGGAACAGCTTGCCAGGTCGGGTAGTAGAGGCAGAAACACTTGGGCTATTCAAGTCCAGGCTAGATGTAGTACTAGTGTCAGGGATGTAGTAGGTGTGGAACCAAGTGCGGGAGAGAGAGACCCAGAATGCGTAGATGCGTTAAGAATATTTATTTATCTTAACGCTGGCAGGAAACGAAAGTAAAACCGTGTCGTGAAAACACATAGAACTAACAAAACAAAACAAAATAAACAACGAACAGGAACAAACCAAACTAGCTAATTAGAAACTCCAAAACGTATTCCAGAAACACGGAATCAACAAAACACTGGAAATCTAAGAAAACAAACAAGAACACGAATAACGATCTCAGGAGAGGCAAGCACACTAGACAATAGTGGTTTCGACAAAGCAAGCAAGATAATGTCCAAGCAAGGAACAGAGAAATTCAGCTGGTTAAATGTCCTCCCGGTAAATGATCACAGCTGTCTGTAATGACTTTGATTAGCTAGGTGCATTCTTGGCGTGTCTTTTACTCCTCCTGATTGGCGCTTGGTGGAAATGCTTGTTAGTTGACTGAGTCGTGACAGATTTGGGGAAATTTCTAATTGCCGGTCGAATCGTTACAACTAGATACTCTTTAGATTAATACATGATGAGCCTAGATGGGCCAAATGGCCCATTCTCATCATTATGTATTCTTATGTTCTTATGTTCTTATAAGTATAGTAGTGTAATGGTAGTATTTTTCAATTGGCAATGATTGGTTTGATCCGCTACTTTGACCAGTTACTAGTTCTGAACATGACTACTGCTGCCTTCTCTGTGGTACTACTGCATTTTCTGCATTTTCTCTCTGCATTCACATACCCCTACCATAAGAGATATGTTATTAGCTCCTATAGTCTCAGGTTCGAGCTGGGCTATATTATTAGCTGACTATGACCGCAATGTCCACATCCCAACAGGGGGAGGGAGGGTTAAGGGTTAAGTCGGCCAGTTACGTTTACATATAGGGGAGAAAATGAAACAAACGAACAGAGGAATATGTAATCAATCCGCGGCAAAACCAATGACCGCGTCTGCTCTCACTGATCTCCACTTGTAGTCCTGTGGCGTACTCGTGTGATGGAGCGCTCGGAGGGGCTCATTATACTGTCTGTGCTCAGCTCCAAGGGTCTTGTGTCTTACAGTCGCCCACCTTTTACCTCCCCCACACTGCACAAGGCCCGTGAATGCTGTCCGCTGTGTGCAATCATTAATGCTGTGTGAAGGCCGTGCATAAACTGTGCTGTTTTTCTGTGTGAGATAACAGGAAAATTGGCTATTCATTTCTGCTTTGTGTTTTTGTTCACTCTCACTGTGTACTGGTCTTTAACAATGTCCTGAGAGATGGAGTGAGAGAGAGTGGGAGATGGAGAGGGAAAGGGAGAGAGAGAGACAGAGAGGGAAGGAAAGAGAGATGGAGTGAGAGTGAGGGAGAGAGGGAGAGAGAGGGAGGGGAAGAAAGATGGAGCAAGAGAGAGAGAGATCTATTTGCTGTCTTCACAATCTTTCAGCATTTTTCAGATGAATTGCCCACACGCTTATACCTGTGTTCACAATGGGCACTAAAATCAAATGGGGTGTGTGTGAAGGAGTGTGCGTGCGATTCAGGCACTGTGTGCTTAATCGCTTGTCTCTTCCCTGGGGTCACAACCTAACACATGAGACATCATTAATGTTTTGTTTTGTCATGGTATGTTAGCAATGCTGCTGCTTGTCATGATGGTACATTAACAGAACTCCCACTGCAGGGCCAAAGTCTCATCCCTTACTCCTGAACCCCGAGTGAACCTTCCTGCTCTCAAATTATCACAGCTTTTCATGGAACTAATTCCCACCTCCCTCACTAAACCCCTTCCTCTGCCCCCGTCCTCTTGCATTCAGAGTGACAGCTCGTTTCTCCTCCTGTTTTACAGGACGATCACAATCCGGCGTGCCCCTGCCATAAACAGAATGGCTGGGGGGCCGTAAAGCAGGGCCTGGCCCTGTGTGCTGTGCGATGTGGAGGGGAGGGGGTGGCCTGATTTAGGGCCCCCCCCGCACTTTCCCTATCACACCAGCTCGAGGATACCGCTGTACCGTGAAATCCCCCCCCATCTCCACACCAAACCCGATCAATTTTTCCTGTTTAATTCTGAATGACTCTGCATTCATTCATTCATTCATAGGTCCCTGCGATGGGAGGGGTGGGGGAGGGCTGCTTCCTCCTCTTTGTCGCTGTCAGAGCTTCCTGCTTGCCTCCGAAAGCTGGGGAGGCAGGTCCTTCAGGACCCTGGACCGTGGCGCGCACAGCTGAGGCTGATCGGTGATCAGCAAAGCTGAGGCTCGTTGCCTTCATCGGGTCTGTTTAAATCAGGGGTGTCCATTCTTATCCAAAAAGGGCTGGTGTTGGTGTGGGTGTTTGTTCTAGCCCAGCACTAATACACCTGATTCAACTAATCGAGGTCTGGATTGAAGACCATGATTCGTTGATTCAGGTGTTGTAGTCCTGGGCTAGAACAAAAGCCTACACACCTAACATGGCAATAGGGGCCCTATTGACAATGGCATTTCATTCTCCTGCACATTCTGCTCCCTGCTCCATCAGTCAGCATTTCCTTCACAGTCCAGCTGCATTTTCACATCCCACAGGTGATCATGTCAGCTGTGTGATATGAGATAGAATCGCCATTATTACTATCATTTCAATGCTGATTGGCTCCAATCAGAGGCAGTGTCTGAGGGTGAGTAAAGACCTTGGCACCTCCTCCTATGCAGTAATTCTGTGAACATCTAAACTGTGTGCCCTGCCATTAATCTTACAGGAAACTAGTTTGAATAGCATCAGACTACAAGAAGGTAAAACAGGTTATCACAGAGATAAACATAATTTATAACACGATGAAAGCTGCTACAAATGTTGTTCCATTCATAGGTCTAGCACACAAACACACACGCATACACTACCGTTCAAAAGTTTGGGGTCATTAGGTTTATCTCATAATTGACAATGCTTTACACCGTCATTTCTGTAAATACTTTAAAATGACAAAAACACATGTAACAATGAACAAAATGAACATCAAAGAAATGTTCAAGAAAATTCTATTGAAAATTGAATCTTGGATTCCTCAAAATAGTCACCCTTTGGCGTGAGAATAGCCTCACAAACAGTGGCCATTCGGTTAATAAGTTTTAGCAGGAAATCACCCAACATGTTTTCCCAGCTATCCTGCAGCAATTCCTAGATAAACTTGTGGGTTGCTTTGCTTTGACTCTTCCTTTCCAGTTTGTCCCATACAAGTTCTATGGGATTGAGGTCTGGACACTGGGCAGGCCAGGTCTTTAGTTTGAGTTGTTGTTCACATTCCTCCTTCACCAGATAGTTCTTGCACAACTTCAAGGTGTGTTTCGGGTCATTATCTTGCTGAAGAATGAAGGAGTGCCCGATTAGCCATAGTCCAGATGGAAGGTGACCCCAAACTTTTGAACGGTAGTGTACATACAAACACACACAAACACATACATACACACACACACACACATACACACACATATGTACACACACACAAACATGCACATACAAACACATACACAAACAAACACACACCCGCACATACAAACACACACACACACACACACACACACACACACAGAAACACACACACGCACATCTTTCTGATTAATCTCATCAGTTTTGTTGCGAGCATATCAGCTAAATAAATGCAAATTGACAACACTATTGGAAAGCATCCCCTCTAAAGCCCTTGTGTGCTATAGAAATGTCTGTTGGCTGGTGAGATGCTCGACGCGTTTAGAGGGGTCCTTAAAAACAATCAATTCTCACATCCTCAGTGTGTGAACTCACATCCAGGGTGGGGTGCGGGGGGGTGCGCTTCTGACGTTCCAAATTTGGCTTGTCACTTGCCGTCCAATCACTTTCCTTTGTGCTGGAGCATCTGTTGCTGCCTGTCTGCCTCACTTTCAAAGCCATTGTCACGGAGCGCAGTTTTGATCATAATCTGCCCGGGCTTTATGTTTTTAATGGTCGTATGGAATATTGATAGGGCGCGGCGCGCAGCCTATCACAGTTGTTTCACAAGAAGCCTATCGCGCCGAGGTGTCAGGGCATTATTATCTCAGAGTCGCACGTATTCCTACCGCCGTTCGCTCTTCCCCCAAACCCCTTCCCCCCTCCCCTACTCAATGCGCTCCTGTTTCGCCTCCTGCCTGGCTTATCTCTGGAGCCTTCTTCAAGGGGGAGGGGTTTTAAAAGCATGTCTCAATACCGGTCTGCATTCGGCACGTTCGGCCCAACAGAGCAGGTCCATCACGGCGCTGTCAGCGTTGTGCTCCGCCATCTCCCAGGATGTCAGGATGTGGTTGGTAGGAGCAGGGTGCGTTTTGGATTTTTGTATAAAATGTTATTTTATATTCAGTGTCACCCCCCCCCTTCCATTCTCAAGGCCTACTGGCTTCACTTCACTGTTGGAAAGATGAAGATTTAACGTTTTTCTTTTTTTAAGCGGAACTGTCCCCCGCAGAGTTATTTTGTTGCATAAATAGAATTGGCACGGTGTAGTCATTCAAGCCAGCCCAAGCTCCCTTGTTGTGTGATGTGATTGGCTAGCCAGGTTATGTTTTGCAATGTGATTGGCTAGCAGTGTCATGGCTGGTGATGTGATTGAGTTCAGCAGCGTATGTCTATGAGCAAATCTTAAATAACGTCTCTTTGGATACATATAAACGCATGCAAATGTTACTAACTGTAACAAATAACCAGAATGACCTTGTATAAAATACCAGGGGGATATCTCACGTGCTAGCAGTCATGCCTTCCTACATCCTTGCTAGTTTTGTTTTTAAACTGGTCTTTTCTAAAGTTGTTCCATCCATCCCTGCCCCCTTCCCCCCTTTACAGTACTCCCACAAGACAAAAAAAAAGTACAAAAGTGCTACCTTTGTATACTGGACCTGCAGCACAAAAAGACAAATAGATAAATCTAAATATCTCAGGTGAGATTCATCACATGTCTAATAATTTTGTCCAAATATAATCTAATCTAATACTGTGAGCTGACGGGGTAATTTTTTTGTATGCTGCCAGTGTTATTGCATTACTGCAGCTGGAGTCATTCCCAAATGTTGGTCTGCACAGTTGTCAGTGTTGATATATACCAGACCAGAGACTGCGCAGTGTGAGTCACTGTTGGCCCTATGTCCTTCTCACTCTGTCCTTTCTCGTGCGGTTGCAGGAAAGAGGTGACAAAACCAACACTTCAATTTCACATTTCACATTTATTTTCACTGTACCAATAAACCACGCTGCTGCCAGTGCAGTACATTCTACATTACAGAAGCTGTTAAGGCCACCGCTGAAATAAATACATTATTATTATGAATGTATAGGTATAAAGTGCATTCCAAGAGCTTTCTAAATAACACAATATATATATATATATAGTTAGAATCAGTTATTTTAAAGGTGCAGAAAGTGTATATTTTGATACAAAAACATAGCAACCAGCTTTTTTTTAGTTTCCTCCTTTTTTTATTATTATCAAAATGTGATGTTTTTCCCTACCATTCAGTGCTTGCTGTGAACTGTTCGTGGCCTATGCCCAAGGATGGGCAGTAGGCGATGATGATGATGATGTGAACTGTGAACTTGCTGTGAGTGTCAGCCACACATAGCACTCCCCTAGTGGTGGGAGTGCAATCCACACTAAAGCTTTTCTCTGTTCTGACCCGTGCCAGATAGGGAAAATTGGTAGCAATGAGATGCGTCGTGCGGCACGGTGGTGCAGTGGATAGCACTGTCGCCTCACAGCAAGAAGGTCTCGGGTTCGAATCCAGGCCGGGGGCCTTTCTGTGCGGAGTTTGCATGTTCTCCCCGTGTCCGCGTGGGTTTCCTCCGGGTACTCCGGTTTCCTCCCACAGTCCAAAGACATGCACGTTAGGCTAATTGGAGAGTCTAAATTGCCCGTAGGTATGAGTGTGTGAGTGAATGGTGTGTGTGCCCTGTGATGGATTGGCGACCTGTCCAGGGTGTATTCCTGCCTCTCGCCCGGAACGCATGCTGGGATAGGCTCCAGCACCCCCCCGCGACCCTGACCAGGAATAAGCGGCTTAGACAATGGATGGATGGATGGATGGAGATGCGTCGTTGGCTCAACAGATAGCTGTAGCCCTGCAGAATTAAAAAACGAAGATCGATTCCTCTTGGGGGGGTTGCGTTTTTTGCATCTGTCCCCCCCCACCCCTTGCTGGAACCATATACCAGGATGCTGTTTTAAAGTGAGAGGTAGACACTTCCATTCTTGCGACTGAGTCCACAAAGTCATTACACAGGCCGGGTGGAGAGAGCAACAATCTCATTCAGAGCTGTCCCACAGGCCTGGCCAGTGCTATATATCACACTGCCTGCAAACTCACTGAGAGGAAACCACCACATCCCAGGAAATGGGCAGTCAATAGCCATGGACAGAAAGATTTATAGCCCCCCATGATGGCAGCACATTGATTAGCTTTAATAAGAAGGAATAAGTCTGTCTTACATTTCTCTCTGAATTTCATTGAGGGGGAAACTGATTTTATTTTTGTTAAAAAAAATGTTTTGCTATCCATGTTTGATTGTATGATGGTACCATGGAGATGGCAGCAGTAAATCTCTACAATGAGAGAAAAAGCTCAAGGCACAAAATGTGTTGATTTTAAATGTTTTGGAATTCATGTGTGGGAGCTTTAGTTCAGGGGCCATATGTAGAAAGATGCTAAGAGTAGGAGTGCTGATCTAGGATCAGGGGCCATATGTAGAAAGATGCTAAGAGTAGGAGTGCTGATCTAGGATCAGTTTAGCCTTTTAGCTCATAATGGATATGGTTAGGATATGGACAGGGGAAGCCTGATCCTAGATCAGCACTCCTACTCCTACTCCTAATCTTTGTACATACGGCCCCTGATATATATAACTTGATAGTTATAATTATTATTATTATTTGTAGTATTAGTATTAATAGTAGTAGTAGTAGTAGCTAAATTGTCTTCACCACTGTTTACTTGTTCAACACTATACTCTTTATTGAAAAAAAAAAAAAAAAAAAAAAATGTAAATTGTAAATTTTGTAAACATTGTAAAATACCTTTTCCTTCCCGGTGTTACAGGTATGGTACGCAGATACCTGCAATGATGTCTATTGCTGTATTCCTGCACTGATCTCGTGCGCTAACTGATTGTTCCTACCATGTATTGATGCACATCTTGTAAGTCGCTCTGGATAAGAGCGTCTGCTAAATGCTTAAAATGTAAAATGTAAATGTAGTAATAGATTAGATTAGATTAGATTAGATTCACTTTATTGTCATTGCCAGTGCAAACACAAAACATAGTAGTAGTAGTAGCAGCAGTAGAAGTAGTGGTGGTAGTATGTGTACTGAAGTACTGGTCATTATAATAATAACTGTAACACAGGCCTTGAGGAGTTGACCAGCCATGACTGGATGTAGTTTAACGTAGCATAGAGTGGCAGGTACAGTATATGCTTTGGGTAGCAGAGGAATAGTTCAACTAGGGACTGGGGGCCAGGGAGGGAAATTAGTATTAGTATTAAGTACTACAGTAGTAGTAGGAGGTACAGACTGCCTGTGATTTCAGGCCATTTGAGGAGGTTACATGACTTCAGGCTGTTTGATGACGTCACATGACATTTTACATTTTTTCATTTTACTCTTATCCAGAGCGACTTACAAGATGTGCATTAATACATAATAAGAACAATCATTGTTCGCGCAAGAGATCAGTGCAGTAATACAGCGATAGACATTGTTGTTGGCAGCTGCATATCATACCTGTAACACGGGGAAGGAGAAGGTTAGTACATTTTTTTTTTTTTTTTTAGGAGTAAACAAGTATACATATACAAAAAGTATTAAACAAGTAGGCAGTGGTAATGACGATTGGCTAGATGTACAGAATTCAGTGGTAGTGGAGTCTGAAAAGCTGGGTTTTGAGTCTCTTGCAGAAGATCGCAAGTGATTCTGCGGTCCTGACCGAGTGACATGATTTGAGAATGTTTAAGGTCACATAATTTCAGGCTGTTTGAGGAGGTCACATGGTTTCAGGCTGTTTGAGGAGTTCACATGATTTCAGGCTGTTTGAGGAGGTCACATGGTTTCAGACTGTTTGTTTTAAATGTTAATCACAAGTATAGTATGTGCCCATCATGGCTCTGTGGGCCTGGAGTCAGCCTGGTGGTAATCAAAAGCATCTCTGCATTCAGACCTGGGTGCCTGAGAATAACTGATATTAACATACCATTTTACAATTACATCTACATAATCAGGCTTTCTAATTTGGAATAATGTTTGGAATAATAGTGTACATAGAATAAACAATGTCAGTAGTCCATTATTTTATGAAAAGCAGTAAAAAAGTTTACTTGTCTCTACGTAATTTCTAGTACTTGGTAAATTAAATAGCTCCCCCAAAAAAAAAAAACAACATTTAAAATTAGTTTTTGTAAGCCGCCTCTGCTCTGTGGCTTTAATGAGCATCGGTAGCGATGATCGTCCCTACCAAAGACAACAGTTTCATTAAGCTTCATATAAATCAATTTAAAAATGCAGAATTACCCAGCTGAGAAGGGGTTCTGATGCCACGGCATATTAGCAGTATGTAATTATGCTGAAATGTAGTACCACTTAGTCCTGGATCATTAAAAGAATGAAAGAAAGGAGTGCAGGGGGGAAGGCCCAAAGAGATGGAGTTAATGAGGGCAGGGTTCCAGAGACTGAGCACCTAAAAGGACCCCTCGTGCGGGGAAGTCACATGGTCAGCCTCGGCCACCGCCGCTCCTCTTTGGGGAACGTCGTCTTGAGAAGAACCGCTGGAATCTGCCCCCTTTTTGAAGATGACTGAATTATTCTGTTGCATTTAATTGAGATGTTTTTTCCTTGCAGTGACCTGGTCTTGTTTGATCCTCAGGGATCAGTCACGGGGTGGAAGGGAGGGGGGCTGGGGGGGTGGAAGGTTGGGGGTGGGGAGAGAGGATGGAGATGATTGGAGTGTGGGGAGAGGGAAGCATTCGTGGGCAGGGGGGTGCTCGTTCTGAACCGGGTGGGAGGAGAGGGTAGGTTGTTTGGGGAGAGGAGGGGCTTGAAGAAGGGGGCAGGGGGGTTTAGGGGGGTGGGGCCCGGTGCTGGCACAGCGTCAGCCCGGGGGCGGCACAGCCATGCGCTCAGGACAAGAGGATGCAATAAAAGCCAAGGACATTCACTCCCCTTCCTCTGATGAGCTGGGAAATGGTCCGTTAAACTCCACGGGGATAGTCATCCCATAAACCCCCCCTCCCCTCCAACCCCAAAAAACAGGAGAGCGAAGAAATAGGCAACCAAACACATAGGAAGTGGAGGGGGAGTGCACTCAGAAAAATAGAAATAATGGTGTTTTTTCCAGACTACCATTATTATTTTATTTATTTTCATTTTGTCTGTGATCGTCAGGTGCACAGACAAGCCAGTGGCACTGAGACTTCAAATGAGCTTTAAGGGTCCTGGGATTCTCCTGTTACCCTAATTTGCTCTTTTTTCAGGCCACGTCTATTTTCCCCAGAGGCGTTTTTTGCCAAATGCTTTTTTTTTTTTTTCTTTTTTTTTTTTTGATTGGACGAAAATCTATTTTGTCACTCCACAAATTGAATTCTAACATTTTCCAATTGTCCCCCCTTTTCTCCCTGTTACTTTACCCTGCGTTTGCTAAGCAACCTTCAGCCCAGGATGGCAGAACTGATTCTCATCTCAAAACAAATGAATAGCCACACTGTTTGTTCACATTGTTCCACTCCATTCTCACAGTTTGTCCAGTATTATTATTACGGACTATTCTCACTATTTGTTCTTGTATTGTTCCGGAATATTCTGATTGCCCCTATATTTTTCTGGAATATTCCATATAGTTAACCATAAATTGTTCAGGACTATTCTCGCTGTGTGTTCCTTTACTTTTTTCGGGACTGTTCTCATGATTTGAAGTGGACTTGGCTCTTGGCATCCACAGCGTGACTAATCCCCTCTTCTGTAGCTGAGGTCAACAGCACCTTACATACTCCAATATCTTTTTGGCCACTCTTTCCTCCCTGCCCTGTCTCCTCCTTTGCCGGGCTATTTGAGTAGAGCAGGTCTGGATAACATCCAGGGTAATGACTGTAGGATGTTGTGATGGACTGTAGGGTGGTGGCGGGCAGGCAGGATCACCCACTCCTCATCCTTTTCATTTCCTGCCTCTCTTTTCTACATTCTTTCCTTCTCTTTTTCTTGGATGAAGCAGCTTACGGTTCCGCTCCTCTCCATCCTTTCTTCTCCATGACCCCCCCACAATAACAGAGCAAAACGTTTCAAAGACACTTATATATTTATTTTCTACATCATAAAAGTCCTACATGAAATAAATGAGCCAAAAAAAAAACCCCAGCAAACTGAGAAAAGGTACAATATGTTCACACACCTACAGAGACAGGTTGTATTCTTGCCAGTAAATGGAAACTCCAGGCCTGGTATTTTCTGTGGGAATAATTCCATGTTTGCTTATGCAGAAGACTAGCTAACAGCATGGCAATTGAAATTGAATTGGTGAACCTAATCTCTTTGGTAGCACAAAAAGAGAAGAATTGGGGATGTGTGTGGGGGGCAGGCGGGGCTTGGGTTTTGGTTTGTTTTATGAATCATTTTTGATTCTAGTCTCCAAGATGTTGGATATTGCACAGTTTGTGCAATCATATCTGCTTCTTGATTGCCTGTGAAAGTCTTGAACCTCTTTGAACTCGTTGGTCCGTGTGAGTCAGGGGGCAAAAACATATAATGAACTGACAATGGAAAATGATTCCACTGTGCTTTGAATGCCTGTCTGTAGAGATTTCTCCTGATATGTACAATCAGTGAACAAAGTGTTGTAATTATATGGCTGTCACCCCCCCACAGAACGCTGGTGAAATTTGGTCCCAGCTCCGGAGGGTTTTCTCTGTACCAGTGAACCCGGCCGGGGCAGAGGGGCAGGTCCAGGACAACGAAACATGAAGAATCACAGGGGATAGGGATGCCTCTGGGAAATCAAGAAATCATCCAGAAATCAATTTTTACATCCATCCCACTCCCATGAAGATAAACTGGAGATTGCTTTTGAATTGAATTTGAATTCAAATTCGCAACGTTCCTCGCTTACTTCTTTGTACTCTCGTACTGGTGAGGAGAAGCAAGCAGAAAAGATTTCAGTCTTTTTCATATGTTGTTTTTTACGGTTTAGTTTTTTCAATATTCTTGCTTTAAATGTTTAGAATATAAAGTATAAACACTATTTTTTCATATATATATAAATTTGCTTTGGGTCAATATATCAATTTCTTGTCAATATTAATAATGATTTCTCTATGCCATTAAAGTTCACCCATGAAAGGCCCGTTTCTCTGAGACGAGGCCCATTGGCTGTGATGTAACATACAATAAAGCGCTTTTATGTGGAGTACATTTGAAATATAATAGAGCGCCACACGGATAGTCACATCTCCGTGAATGATGGCCCGTGCGCACCCTTTCTTTGAAAGAATCTGGATTATTTTTTATTTTCATCCGAAGCATAGGGAAAATAAGCAAATAAATAAGATAATAAATATTCCTAATTGCCTGCGGGCGCGGTAATAAAGAACCCTTGCGCTACCTGCGCTCTCGCTCTCTGGCCCGCCTCGAACCCGAGCACTCATGAATCAGACGTGAAGAGACAGTGTTATTAGAGTTATACGCAGGGAGCATGTGGAGGATTGATGAAGCCGTGCTGTGCGCTGCTACACCCGGGGAGCAGCTTATATCCTCCCACTGTTACCTGTGCGTGTGTGTGTGTGTGTGTGTATGAGGTGTGTGTGTGTGAGGTGTGTGTGTGTATGTGTGTGTGTGAAGTGTGCCTGCGTGTATGTGTGTGTGAGGTGTGTGTGTGGGGGATTACCTGTATGTGCATGTGAGCTGGGTGTGTGGGCGTTATTACCTGAGTGACAGGGTTATTAACTGTTTGTGTGGGGGGGGGTACCCAGTGTGTGTGTGTGTGTGTGTGTGCATCAGCGTGTTAAGTTTCATGGGCAGAGCTGCCGTCAGGGTCCAGTGACCAATTCCCGCCACTGGTTTGCTGCACAGCCCATCCCATTCACCGCAGATTGTATCCCAAAGGGGAGTCTCACCACCGCGAGGGTTACAGTCACTACGGATACCGCCACAGAGATATCGTCACCAGGGATACATTACCAGGTCAGGCACCATTACGCGGGAGGGAGGGGCACGAGACCGGTGTAATGGTGCCTGACGCACCGTAACACTTCCAACTAGTTGCTAACGGCACAGGGAGAGCCGGTTGGTTCCCTCTGAGGTAATAACATGTTTAGAGGAGACAAGGCGTGGGCTCAGTTTTGGAGGTTTGCAAGGTTATCTGACCGGCATTTAGCATGGCATTCACAGTGTTGTGAGCCAGTGAGTCAATCACACACGCACAGAGCCCGTATCTGCCACGAGGCGCCTCCTTTCAAGCTAAAGGCCGAGCCACTTTGAGGACGGATAGGCGCGGTCGCTTCTAAAGCTCGGTTTGTGACTGCTGACTCAGAACGAGATCACAATCATTGAACTGTCCTGAATCCATCAAACAACATAATAATCCAAAGTGAAGGATAGCCTCACGATTTTTTTTTTAAAGGAAAAAAATGCTAAACTGAATGAATGAGAAACACTTACAGGTTTTTTTTGGACACTCCAACAGGGAGCACAGTAAACACAAGGCTCTAGTCAATAGTGTTGTCTCTCTATTCCCCCAAGATTATGGTATCATTCCGAGGAAGAGAAAAAAAAACACGTGTAGAGAAATGTAATGAAGAAGTAATGAAGAATGGGCTCAAACACCCTACCAGACGGCAGAATGTTCAGTACCGGTGCCTGTGTTGTTCCACTCGCCCGGTTCCGAGCAGCGGAACAGAAATGTGCCACGTCCTCTGAGACAGTGAATCATCAGGGGTGCAGGTCTGTTCTCCGTTTGCTCAAGCTGTCCAGAGCGTTCAGCGTCAGTGCTTCTCAGTGAATCTCAACCCCCTAAAACTCCTCAGAGAGCAGACAAGATCCTTCCCCTGTGTTTCTCCCTCTTTCCGTATCTTACCTTCCTTACTGGAAGGTAAGATACGATAAGATATGAGATAAGATAAGGTATACCCCCCCACACACACAGAGGTAATACCCTCTACATACACACATACACACAGGTAATACCCCCGCACAAACACACGCACATGCGCACACACACACACACAGGTAATACCATACACGCACGCACATATGCACACACTCAACACACAAAAACGCACATGCTAGTAACCAAAACCGGTTAAATTTACTATTCAAAACTCACAGTAACATGACCAATCCCCCTCTATATATTATTACCATGTTACATCTTTTTATGGCCAGACCTACATGTTATGACAATATCCTGATGCAATGTGCTAATATTTTCTGAAAGAAATAGGTGACATTACTCTTGTGAAAAATGTACGTGTTGATTTCAAATGCAGTTGTTGCTTAAAAAAAGTGTGCCTCACTATAGCTGTCCTGGCTGGATGTGAAGGTGTGTAGCAGGGAGAACAGGGTATTGCTCACACCCCCACTGGGAGCCCAATGCGGAGAGGAAGACGGAAGAGAGCTTGTCATAAAACACCAATTACCGATTGTCGCCACGCCATAATGCCTTACCGCGGGACGCTTGTGAAATGGAGCTTGGTAGCGAGGTCTGACCCTGCACGGTGAGTGATTGATTGATTGATTGACCTGCGAGACGGGACGGTGAGGAAGAGTCACACAGGAGCGTTCGGCAGGTTGTTTACCCCCCGTCTCAGTCACCTGCCTGAGCGAGATGGATTGAGGCTGTCACTCTGATGCCCCGACAAGCTGCCCCCCCAAACGGCTCTGCCCGACAGACCAAGGTCCTGTCATGCCACTCTCCCCACGGACCCTGATGGCCGATTCTGCGGCGGCCATTTTGTTTGCAGGAGAGCACTCACCGCACATCAGCTGAGGTGAAGAGGGAGGGAGTTATTTAAGCCTGGCATGTGAAGCATGCTCACTATAGAGAACAGAGAGATGGCCGATGGTGTAAATCTCAGGTATCTCAGAGATACTGGGGACTGTACCTAACCTAGGCCTGCCTAACCAAATACCCAGTCACATGTAGCTATAGTTGAGTACATTTCGATATTCAAAGTATATTGAAAGGAGGTGCTTACATTTTCCTGGTATAGTTTAGGACCACTCAACCCCTTAGAGGGCAAGGTAAATTGCAATAAATACAAAGCCATTCTGAGTGATCACCTTTATTCTATGGTGAAGCATTTCTATCCTGATGGCAGTTGTCTCTTCCAGGATGATAATGCCCCCATCCACAGGGCACGGGTGGTCACTGAATGGTTTGATGAGCATGAAAACAATGTACCATATGCCACGGCTGTCTCCGTCTCCAAATCTCATCCCAATTGAACACTTATGGGAGATTCTGGAGTGGTGCCTGAGACAGTGTTTTCCACCACCATCAACAAAACACCAAATGATGGAATTTGTCATGGAAGGACAGTGTTGCATCCCTCATATAGAGTCCCAAACACTTTTAGAATCTATGCCAAGGTGCATTTAAACTGTTCTGGCAGCTCGTGGTGGCCCTATTCAGACACTATGTTGGTGTTTCCTTTATTTTGGCAGTTACAATCACAATCTGAGAGCAGGATTTTTGACAAAGAAAGCGTAGACGATGACATAATGACACTCTGATGATTACCTCTGCAAGCCGTGCATACTCATGCAGGAATCGATGCATTTAGAAGGCACCTGAGCTGTGTTCTGTGCTCTCAGATTTGCAACATGGAACAGCAGCGTGCCTTGATTTAAATTCAGCCCAGGAAGATCGCTAGCGGGGAGAGTTATGTTGAGAGTGAGGGAACTGGCTCTCGCTGGAAAAGGGGAGGAGTGCATGGTGGGAGACTCATCCTGCTGACCGAACCGTCCACCTGCCGCCCACAGGAGCCGCGAAAACAAACGGGCTGAGAGTGATTGTGGCTCTCACGTTCTCGCTATCTCGCTACGTCCTGTATGGGCATCGGCGTGGGGCGGTTCTTTTTATGACGGCTGTAAATGTACCACTTAAACCACTCAACATCCACAAGGACCTTGATACTCATGGCCAGATTGACCTGAACGTTAGAAATTCGCTTTGACCCTCTGTCCGGTGTGTTGGCCCTCTGTCTGGTGTTTTTTCCCTCTGTCCAGCGTTTCCGCCCTCTGTTCAGCATTTTAACCCTCTGTCTGGCATTTGTGGCCCTCTGTCTGGCGTTTTGGCCCTCTGTCCGGCATTTTGGCACTCTGTCTGGTGTTTTGGCCCTTTGTCTGGCATTTGTGGCCCTCTGCCCAGGATTTTGACCCTCTGTCTGCCACTCTGGCCTTCTGTCCAGCACATTCCTATGGATAGATTTTCCCCACAGTCCCATCTGAGGAAGACATTTGGTTACGTTAATTGGACTGGATCTCTTAAATTCGATTAATCGTATAATACCTGTGTAGCAAGGTGGCCACCATGCCAGGTGGTGAGTGGATGAAAGACCAAACAAAAGAACTATGGTTCGATAGTCCAACGGCCAATTTATAAAGTACAAAATAATATCAACAAAACACAAAAATAAAGCAGTTAAATCCCAAACTATGCAATAGAGGGAAACAGCAACAAAACCCAGCACTTCTGCCTCCATGCCCAAAAAACTCTCTCATCAGGCATAGCAGGCTGTGCTTTTATAATGGCTCACAGCTGAGTTGATTGCTCATTAGCCTCAGGTGAGTCTGCTTGTAAGTGAGGCTGCTGCTGTCCAAGGCACTGTAGTCCTCTCCAGGCTGTGGGAGGGAACAGGAACACCTGACAGCAGCCAAAAGGGAGGCATAGCCCTCTCTACTCCTCCCTCCGCCTCTCCCAGTGTCACAACCTGTAAACCTTGTGAGTGCTTATTGTAATGTTATGGAATGTGCTGCTTATAGCTAATGGATTAAAACAAGCTTGACCACGCAATGGGACCCAATGACTGTGTTATCTGCAGGATGAGAACACACTGCTCCTGGAATGGAAACTAGTAGAGGAGAGAAGGGGTACAGATTGTGTTTGTGTGTATTTTCATTGAATAAAAAGGGGATATGAGGTAAAATTATATGATGATGAAAGTATTTAGCATGCAGAGGATGATGAGGATGTTGGTGATGATGGCAGTGATGATGTCGGGAAGGTGGTAATGGTGGTGATCATTTCGATTACAATGGTCATTACGATGATATTGATAATGTTGGTCAGGATAATGATAGTGGTGATGATGATAATGATGTTGATGATGGTGGTCAGGATAATGATAATAGTGATGATGATGATGATGATGATGATGATGATGATATTGATAATATTGGTCAGGATAATGATAATAGTAATGTTGGTGATGAAGGTGACATAGATAATGTTGGTCAGGAATATTATGAGGGTGATGATAACGATGACGATGACGACGACAATGACACACGAGTGCAGAACAACCAGCAGGGGGGAAGGCCAAGAGCATCCGCAACTCGACTCGTCATCCTCTGTTTTCGGCTCTGTAGCTCTTCTCCCAGACGGCTCGCCCCGTTCAAAGAAACACGGCCCGGCAGAAAGCAGACACCCCCTCACGGCCTCCCGCTTCCTAACAGAGCGGGGTTCTCCCTCAGCCTCACTCACCGCCGGGGCCCTAATTAGGCCTCAAGGCCTCTCGTTCTGTCACTTCAGTAGAAGTTCTGCTGTCGTGTGCGTGCGCGGTGTTGTTTTTCTATTCCCCTGCTTGCCGCTGTGCTTTTGAAAACACATCCTCCTGCCTCCCATCGCTCAGTGCCCAGCTCTAAATCAGGAGCCCCTGGCTGCCCAGCCGACCCCTCTCTTTATTCCACCTCACAATGGCGGTGATTACGCCCCGGCGACGGCCCGGTGCCGCTCACATTCATCAAAGCGCGGGCTGCTCCCTGTGACCGCCAAAAGACATTAGCCGTGTTTACAAGGGCATATCTTATTTTGAAGTTCCTCTTTATCGCCTCGATCTCTGTCCAGACCGAAGCCCTCTCCCATCGATTCAAGCATAAGCACAACAGTTAAACTTCCTGGCCTGAGTCATTAGACACCCCCCCCACCCCCCCCCCCCCATCTCTCCCAACCCCACCTCCCCTTGTCTCCCTGGCTTTCTCCACACTACGGTTCAAAGCCGGGAGCGATGAATGCCGACTGATCGTTGCAATTCAAAATAAATGGACGGGGACAATATTTTTGTGTTTCAGGTTTCTTACATACATTTGCGTTACTGTATTTTCAATTTTTTTTTGCAGAGAGAGAGAGAGAGAGAGAGAGAGAGAATTGCCATCGGCCTGAATCGAGGGTTGGTACAAAAATGTTATTACTTTCAGTTTCTCAAATATCTTTTTCCCCTCCGATGTGTTCTCCCTCGTACCTCCGCACCTGCTGTCCTCATTTCCACCGCCTTCCTCAGCGGGTGAGACCCAGGGGAGTGATCTCTTTCAGAAGAGGGAAATCTATATCCCTGTGCGTTATGAACCCCCAACAAGGATGCAGTAAAACAAAAGGCATTTCCCGTCCTAATATGACAGCCACCGACCAGATCAATGCCACACTGGTACTCTTACTGCTTTTGGCCTATGCGAAATAAAAACAGATTTGAATCATGCAGCTCACAGTTTTAGTGGAGCCTCAACACTTCAACGCCCGCTTTGTAATGGAAGAGGCAGATGTGGCTGTAATTGCTGGCGTCAGCAGGTTTGGGTTTCAGTAAAGGGGCCTGGCTTGCACAGCAGGACAGGGACAATGACTGGTTTGATTACTGACTTGCTGGACCGGAACCAAAAGGCACATGCATACAGCTGAGCAGGTTATCATATTGGCCTTGCTTTGCAATGCAATGGTGTACAGACTTCATTGAATTACATACACTCATACACATACACATGCGCGTGCACATTTACACAAACACACACACAGACATACACATGCATGTGTGCACATACACACATATGCACACACACACACGTGTGCGCACATACACATACACACGTGCGCACACACACACACACACACATAAGTACACATAATATAATCATAATGTTATGGACACATGGAGCTCTTTATGATGACTGGGTTAAAGTAAGGTAGCAGTTCAATTGTGCCCATGAAACCTTGCGTTGCAGTATATCACTCGGTCAGCAGTCATAAAGAACAACATTTTCTTATAACTTCTTTATGAAGTGGTATTGCCAAGCTCACCAAAGTGTTGATTTGTGAGGGACTTAGCATAAATTGTGTACACTATGTATAAACCATGACTGTAATTCTAGAACTTAAGTCTGCAAACTTAAGTCTGTTTTTTCCCAATTCATGACGTTCTAATATAATGCCTATGAAGGCATTGCTAGTTTAAGCCTCATGAAGGACTTATGAAGTTTCACTTCTAAAGTGTGAACTGTGACCGTACTTCTGTACAAACTAGTCCGTTGAACTGGATGCACAGGCTTCAATAAAGCCTAAAAGGATTTTTTCCCCCCGTTTATTCTCCCGTGTGTCATCTCTGCCAATGGACTGTCTAATGGAGAAGTGCTGTTATTCACAGATAAACGGGATTAGACATGCTTCTCTCCACAGAGTGGTCAATTATGCTGTGCGTCTGTGTGTATCCCAGCAGGCTCATGGTCACACTCAACCAGGCGGTTTCCTTACAGCAGCTCATCGTCCGCCCCACCGCCGCTCCTTCGAACGTGACGCCCCCTCTTACCTGCTGCGGGTTCAACAGTGACCCCTTCTCACCTCAGGTCCCCCGGCCCCCTGCATCATGCCATTTTAGTACATTTAGTGCTTGTCTTTTTTTTTTTGTCAAGGATTTGTATGCTGCACTTGTGCATGTTGAGATGAAGAGTGAGGTCCCTCCAAACTGTACTGTGGGGGGGATGCGTGTGGGTGGGGGTAAATGCTATATTTTTAGTCCAATGTTCTTTCGGGAGGGAGTTTTGACAGGTTTTTTTCATTCTTTCTTTTGTTTTCTCTTTTGGTTTGTTTTCTCTTTTTTCACTTTTTCATTTCATGTCAGGCAGGAATAAATGTGCTAAAGTGTCTTCTGAGTGTTCATCTGTGTCTACGCCAGCCAAAGTTAGACAAGCCCCGGCGACATCGCTGCTTTCTTGACTGTGATTTCAGGCTGGGAGTCACGACAACTGCGACACAAGATTACCCCCTCTGGGATTCTCACTTCCTCTCTGATGTGATTGGACAGTGGAGTCACAGACAGATGGCTGGTCATTGGTTTCCGATCTTCAATCACCCTTAGGGAAATGGCCTTTACTTTACTTCAAATCCTCACCTTTAATTGGTACTCTGTTCTTTGTTTCTATGTAGCAGTCCAAACACTTCTACATAGAATGTTTAAATAGTTTCCACTTATCATTGCAATGTGGCCACAGTTTACCATGTTACAATATCACTGTTTGTTACCCCCTTATAAATAGCTATAAATTAGTGTCCAACCACAACTTTTACTTACAGTTTAATAATACTAATTAATAGCAGATAAATTGGTTTTTGCTCAGTGTTCCAGTGGTAGGACCTGATTGGTTTGAGTCCGTGAAGGCGGAGCTTCAGAAACCAGAACATTAAATGTTGATCCATACAGCATCAGGCAGGCAGGCTCACAGAAAGCAGCTGGAAGGGGGTGGCAGACGGCAAGGTGACATCTGAGTGCGAGGGCGCATGCGCTCATGTTAAGCCTGATTTATGCTTGATCTGAAATGCATGGTTTGGAGGGCTGCGCGGATGAAACAATGCAATTGTGGCCAAAACGAACATTCAATGTCAAGAAACGTCAAAATCGGGGTCCACGTGCTGTGCCATGCACCTCTAAAATTCTGAAACAATGTGTACTGTGCCACAGATACACATGTTCGATACACAAACGATGATTGGTTGACTAGCAAGATTGGGGAGGTGTTTCCGGTAGTTTACTTCGCTTCCTTTGTAAATCATCAATACCTCCAGCTGCTGTCCTGCAGTTTAATGACGTCCTCCACTCTTTGGAGCGCAAGAGCCATGAATGCCCTGGTGTTTGTGACCGTGAACGCAGTGGATCCTGGATCGAGCATAAATCTGGCTTTAGCATGTCACTTCCAAGTTACAGAAACAGCACGGGGTGGGTGTGGAGTGGTGAGCCTGGAACTGACCCTGGGAGTGATGTCCGTGGCCAAATATCTCACCCCTGTGAATACTGGAGGCGCTTTTTTTTCTACCAATAGTTTGATGTTCAAAATTAATTTGTGGAAGCATGATATTTTTTTATAATGTTTAAAAAAAAATTGTGCCTCTTAAGTTACCACTGCGCCACCCGCGCACCAGGAGCATTTCAGCCGAAGTGTGTTCACTCCTCCCATGCACTCACCTCTCCCTTTTACACCCTACAGGCCACACACAGTACTACAGGAGAGCCAGTGACTGTTTTACACCCTACAGGCCGCACACAGTACTACAGGATAGCCAGTGACTATTTTAAACTCTGAATGACACACACGGTACTACAGGAGAGCCAGGGACTATTGTACACCCTACAGGTCACACACAGTACTACAGGAGAGCTAGTGACTATTGTATATCCTACAGGCCACACACAGTAGTACAGGAGAGCCAGTGACTATTTTAAACCCTACAGGCCACACACAGCACTACAGGAGAGCTAGTGACTATTTTCTACCCTGCAGGCCATACACGGTACTACAGGAGAGCCAGCAACTATTTTACACCCTACAGGCCACACACAGTACTACAGGAGAGCTAGTGACGATTTTACACCCCACAGTCCACACTGTGATACCGGATAGGAGAGCTGTATCTCGCTCTGTGGGTATCTGGCATTACAATGGCTGTAACCCAAGGAAGTACGACTAGGCCAACTGACTCATAAACACAGTCCAGACTTGAACCTGTGACTACAGGGCCCCCACCCTGTGCCCTTGGTGAGAGCCATTACTGCCACTCTGGAGTGCATGTATTTGGGGGAGCCTTCTGCCATCTTGTGCCATCTTTTTCACTGGGCCACAATCAATAGCCTCTCTTGTTATTAGACAGTGAAAATATTACTTGGATTAATTGTAGAATATTCCGAGACCGTGCACCATGGCATTCTATTCAAAATGACATTTCACCGTTGACAGCCTGCAAATATTGTGTAATTATTGCGCATTATACACTCGTGTTTACGACGCTCTACGTTTTGTTGTCACATCCTTGAGTTATTGGGTCAGTGTGAATAACGCACTGCACGAGTGGCTTTGATTGAAAATCAGCTTCCTGTGCCGGAGATAAACGCTTTAATTCACTGATTCTGGATGAGCGTGCTGCTTGCAGTGGCTCTGTGATGCGCAATTCCATTTTAGCGGTATTACTGCGATGGAAACACACCCTTTCAAAAATAAACAATAACGCGTGAAATATCATGGCCGCTCCGGTGAATGCACGGCTGTTTATTATTATGCAAATTAAATAACCCCAGAAACACAACGGCGTTGAGAGATTAGAACAATTATCATTATAGCGAAAGGAATAAAATGAGATTGGCAGAAGAATGATTCGGGAGGTAAAAAAAAAGTCGAGCTGTTGAGCCAGTCTCCATCAGGCAAGTGTTTGAACTCTTTACAATCTGATTGCAAATGAGGTGAGCCGCGCTCTCTCGCTCGCCGCCCGCCGCCCGCCAGACGTCTCTGCGGCAGTCGTTTTCCTGGCGGTCCAGCGCGGCCCAAGCGTCCGGCTCAAAGTTGAGCAACAGTGCCACCCGCTGGCCAGTAAATGTACTGCACCTGTCGGCCGCCGTCTGCATGGGTGAAATCAATCTCTGTGGTGAGTCATCGCTCCCACTCCCCTGCTTGCTGGGGCTTTATTATACAACATCCTTTCCCTCTGGAAGAAATTCTTTTCCTTATGGAAATGGAAATGCAATGACTGCAGCGGGCACACTCCTCATATATTTATTACTTGCTGTGGTATATCTGCTTAATATTGGTGGTCTGTTACAGGGTGTCATTTATTGGTTCAGCACTCAGAAGGGGAGTCTTATCCAGGGTGACTTCCATGGCTCACATCTTACATTCTATTTATTCCTTTGGGTATTTCCTGAAGATATCCAGGTTAAGCGCCATGCAAAAGGGTTCAATAGTAGTTCCCCACAGAAGGTTTAAACCTGCAACCCCCCCTTCTTACAGGGCCAAGCTGAACATGCAGCCTGAATCATGGAGAAGAGAGAGAGACAGAGAGAGAGAGAGAGAGAGAGAGAGAGAGAGAGAGAGAGAGAGAGAGAGAGAGAGAGAGAGAGAGAGAGAGAGAGAGAGAGAGAGGGAGTGGGAGAAACAGACAAAGAGAGTGCACTATTTTCTGTCTTCAAAATCCTTCAAGATTTTTTGAATAAACAATCTGAACATGCATCCTGACTCATGGTGAGGAGAGAGAGAGGGTGGAGAGGTGGAGGAGGGAGAGAAAGAGGGAGAGAGAGAGAGAAAGAGATGGAGGGGGAGGGGGAGAGAGAGAAATCTTTCAGCATTTCCCAACCAAGATGAATCGCCCACACGCTTACATCCGTGTTCACACACTGGGTACTAAAATGAAAATGTCCGGTGTGTGCGTGTGTGTGTGTGTGTGTCTGTTAGGTATGTTTTCTTAATTGCCAGCCTGTTCCCTGGGGACAACAGAACACACACATTATACCGAAGGTGTTGGCTTGTAAAGGTTCAGTAACAATGCTACTGCTTGTGCCTATTAAACACTGACAGAAGAGCCAGAGTTTCTTCTCTTACTCCTGATATCCTCTCTGGCACCTCCTCTCCCTGGGTCCTCCCTAAATGGCTCCTGCCCTGGATTTTTGTTCTTATCCCAGTTTGGAATGTCCAATTGTACTCATAGGCCCGATCCATGGCTGCGATGTCCTCCGTGAAGTCGGGAGAGCGCAGACAGGCATGCACTCTTGTCCGAAGCATGCGCTGTTGCCTCCGACTGCTATCTTGCCGACTGCATCCCTCTCCCCCTGGGCGACGTTACAGCCAACGATGTGAAGCTCTGCATGGATGCCAGCTACTGGCATGGTCTGACACCCAACCTCGGGGTGCATCTATACCTTGGACCAGTGCTTTAACAGAATGAGCCACCCAGCAGTCCCCATTCCTCTTCTTTTAAAAATAATTTGATGTCTCGTCCAAAGTTAGTGTAAATGGGGCAATTGACAGCGGAGACAAAATATAAAGGAAAAATATTATCTGAATATTTGCAAGGGGAGTTTAAAATTGTAATTCTTTATTCTGTAAAATATTTCACGTGTATCAATTTTACAATTGAACTATTATCACAAATTGCAAAACACTAAAGAAATATAGTGGTAATATAGATTCAAATGGCTTGGATCAAACAGTGTTGCTGTTACGGCTGTAATACTGCACACCATAACAGCTCTGCTGAGGGAGCATTCAGGTGCACTAGCTATGCCACAGCACAAAGAAACCAAAACCATTTGCCTAATAAACTCATACCTCTGTGGTTGTTATGTGGGGTGGCATATTTTAATTAGTACCAAAACCTCCCCTCCCACCAAGGCCACACACACTGCATTGTTTTTTTTATTAACAGCTGACGCACACGTCTAAATTGGTCCTCTTATCTGACGCGACGTTTCTATGCGCTCTGCCCCTGGGGACGATGCGTTTGGGGGTCCGTCTCCGGAACACTGTCTTTGTGTGTCTGGAACTTTCCTTTCCTGACACATAAAAGAGGAGCCCCCGGAGTTCAAGCAACCGCACTCCTCTCTTGGAATCCAGCACGCGCTCTTAAACCGCTGCGCTTTCAGCATCAGCGTCAGTTTGTGGCGCGCTTGCCTTGTTGCAGTGCGTGTGTCTGTGCGGCTTCATGCTCTGCCAGGGGTCTGCTTATAGAATCAAATTGTTCCTGAAGGCGATGTATTTTAGTTATTTGCCTAAGCGTTGTTTGGATGAAGGCCGTGAAGCAGAGCAGAATTAAAGACAGAGGAAGCGATTCGCAGGGACTAATATTCCATTTTCTTTCCACTGGCTGAGCAGTAGGGACCCATTTGGCGTTGCACACAGCCTCTTTCAAATTGTATAGTGAAGGCCTTAATCACGTTCTCATGTTGGCTTCCTACACCCCAAGCTAAAGCTCAGTGAACCAGAATGTTCACCAAATAATCAGAATAATGGGCCGAAATAATCTCTGAATAACCAAGATAAAATAACCAAGAGTTTTGCAATTTATACGGTCGCAGATTAAGAAAAGTACAAAGAACAACTTTTGAGTGGCCCCCATTTAAAAAAAACAACAACATAATTAAACTTCCTGTGTGAGCTTCTGTGGAAGTTTAACCAAGAAGACTCTGTCGTCTGAATCTCCTCCCCTTCCCCCAGCAGGCAAGAAGCTCATACATAGCCCTGTAAAATGACGCTCCTCTGCATACATTATTAAAACACAGCGGAACCCACACACTATTCGATCCCTGCTGCTTCACTTCAGGATTGGTGGGTTGTAAGAATTGTGATAGTTTATTAGTGAGCAGTACTCTTCTCTCACTGGAGAATGGCCTCACGCTCTCCTCTCATTGGAAGATGAGGGTTCTGGTGGTTCTGTTATGAGGTGGGGTACATTTTGCTGGCATGGTTTAGGTCCAGTCAACCCCTTAAAAGGGCAAGGTAAACATCAATAAATACAAAGCCATTCTGAGTGATCAACTTCATCCTATGGTGAAGAATTTCTATCCTGATAGGAGTGGTCATTTCCAGAATAGCAATGCCCTATCCATAGGGCACAAGTGGTCACTGAATGGTTTGATGAGCATGACAACAATGTAAACCATATGCTATGGCCGTCTCAGTCACCAGATGCTATATATACAGTATATATATATATCAGTGATATATATATATATATATATCAGTGACGTCAATGGTTGGGGAGGCACTGGATATCAGAGTAGGGCGACCAGATTTTCAAAACCTCAAACCTGAACACTTTGTTGGCTATATGAACGCGCCGCACATGCACGCGCACCGAAAATGCAGATCTACAGTGCTATTATACAATGTTTTAATACAGATAACATAAACATTCTGATTTTCACACCAAATAGCCCACCCCAATTATTAAAAAAAGACGTTATATCTGACAGCGAGGACCGGAGGGGCATTCCTACCGACCCCTGGCCTCAGCTATGTAAGCGCTGAATAACGGGAAAATTTGAACGTGATTGTTAAAAAACGGGAAAAATATAGCTGATTTTAGATGCAATTCACTTTCGTTTTAGTTAGTTTTGTGTCATTCATTGTAGATTTTATTTAGTTTTTATTTTCATTTCAGTTAGGCTATTTCCACTGCTATTATTTTGTTATAATCCTGATATACGCACAAGTTAAAGTGAAAATATTGCTTAGCTTACCTTTACTTGTAAATGAAGTCCATTCGCCTTTCAGTTTAGAAATCAAATCCTCCATTTTCAGAGCGAAAAATCTGTGCATTTGTTTGGTTGTTGTTCTTTTAACTTTTGCAAGAGTAAACCGAGTCGTAAACTTCAGGCTCACTATCGCCCCCGTCTGTGAGGCAGAGGTACTGGCTGCCTCAAGGCAAGCCTTTTCCTTGTGGATTTATGTCAGATCAATAAGACTTAAATATTACACACATACGTGAAATACATTACCGAACACTATGGAAATTAAGACGTATAATAAAAGTGTCTTCAAACATGATATTGGAAACATACAGAGAAATGGCAACAAGCACGCGCCAATTGCACGCGCTCAATTTAGTTTGTGAGGGATTGCGCAATCTGGGGAGAGGCTCGGCTCGTCACTGCCTCACCTCTCGTCTCTCTGTTGTATTTGAACAGGAAATACAGAATTTCAGCAATTTTGACTATAAAAACGATCAAAACTTATAGGAACCACACCGAAATTGCATTGAAAGCACAGACGAGTGGACAAACATTAATACTTATTTTATTTTATTATTTCTTTTTTTACTTCTCATGAAGACAGGTGAGGCTCTGCCTCATCTGCCTCCCCTGACCGCACGTCCCTGATATATCTATCTAGCACTCCAACTGCCGAGATAGCACAGGGCTATCAGGAGCAGGGTTGCGTAGAGACCCTTGAGTTTTTCACTCCCTTGGATCTGGACAAATTCAGTAAACTGGTTATGTCCTCCAAATCATCTACATGTCTGTTAGACCCCATACCAACAAAGCTTATTAAAGAGCTTTTGCCTGTGCTAGGCCAGCCCATGTTAGATATCATAAATACATCCCTATTATTGGGTTGCGTACCTAGGTCTTTAAAAGTAGCAGTAATCAAGCCTCTTCTAAAGAAACCAAATCTTGATCCTGTTAATCTGAAGAACTATAGGCCCATTTCAAATCTGCCCTTTTGTCAAAAAAAATTTTAGAGAAATCTGTAGCTCAACAATTAACTTCTTTCCTAAAAACGAATAATCTATATGAAACATTACAATCAGGTTTTAGACCAAACCATAGCACTGAGACAGCACTTATTAAAGTTGTAAATGACTTACTGTTAGCATTGGACACTGGTTGTGTTTCTATTCTAGTGCTCCTTGACATAAGTGCTGCTTTTGACACTATTGACCACCAGATTCTCCTTCATAGGCTAGAAAACCTGGTTGGTTTTGCGTGGACGGGCACTCTCATGGTTTAAATCATACTTATTAGACCGGTTTCAATTTGTGCAATTAGATCAAGAGTTCTCTGACTACTCTCAGGTTAAATATGGTATTCCACAAGGCTCAGTGCTGGGACCATTACTGTTCTCATTATACTTGCTACCACTCGGTAATGTTATTCGTAAAACATGGTGTAAATTTCCATTGCTATGCCGATGATACACAGCTGTACATATCAATGAAACCAGGTGAAACACTTAAACTCACTCAATTAGAGGCTTGTATCTCTGATATAAAAAACTGGATGACAGTAAATTTCCTGCTTTTAAATTCAGATAAAACAGAGATGATGGTTTTGGGCCCCAAAAATTAAGGAACAAGTTGGATCTGCAGTTAAATGCAGGTGATTGCATAGTTACATCAAGTATTATGGTTAAGAACCTTGGTTTTATTATTGATCAGGACCTTACATTTGACACTCATATTAAAAACACTTCCAGAGTAGCTTTCTTTCACCTAAGAAACATAGCTAAAATTCGGCACTTTCTGTCATTAGAGGATGCTAAAACCTTGATGCATGCTTTTGTTGCATCGAGGCTAGACTATTGTAATGCCTTATTATCCGGCTCCTCTAGTAGCTCTCTAAAGAGTCTTCAACTAGTACAGAATACAGCGGCACGTATTTTGACTAGATCCAAAAAGTATGAGCACATTACTCCAGTGTTAGCATCACTACATTGGCTTCCTATTAAATATCGGGCTGATTATAAAGTACTGTTGCTAACTTTTAAAGCAGTAAACGGACTTGCACCTTTATATCTGACCGAAATGATTGCCCCTATAAGCCCGACACGACTGCTTCGTTCACAAGAAGCCGCCATCTATTACTCCCTAGAATTTTGAAGAGCACAGCTGGTGGTAGAGCCTTCTCTTTTAGAGCTCCTCTGTTGTGGAACGGTTTACCAAGGCATGTTAGGGATTCGGACACAGTTTCAATTTTTAAGTGTAGATTAAAAACATATCTTTTCAGCCTAGCTTACTGCCAAACATAGTCTAGGTGGAGAGATGGAGAAGGCCGTGCCTTAGTGTCTTATGGAGTGAGAAACTTTCCATACTGTCACCTCTCAATGTGTTACCACCACTGTTATGCTGGTTATCCTTGATCAGGTGTGGATTGTTTGGAACTCTCACATGGCTGCGTGTTTTCTCTGTCCCTCTCCTAATAGATATGCTGCCATAGCTTACACCTGTTGGGGCTATCTGTATATTTCCTATGCTTGTGCTCCCCTGCTCTTACATAATGCTACTGGCTATAGCACTGCTTTTTTTTCTGACTGCATGTTCTCTTCTCTGCCTCGGCCTCTGACTCGGGGGCACCTGCCCCGAGCCCCAGATCCCTGCGAGAAGTGTGAGCTGCCCCCATCAACCCTCACCCCCACGCCAACCCCAGTTCCTGGATCTGGACCCTCTCCGCGTGGTTTAGCCCCCCCCGCTGACTACCTAACTCAGACTAACCTTGGACTGACCATGACATGGTCTTTTTGGACATACCCTGTGCCGCCAGAAGAGGATGGGCTCCCCTTTTAGTCTGGTTCCTCCCAAGGTTTCTCCCTACCTAGGAGTTTTTCCTTGCCACTGTTGCCGTTAGGCTTGCTTTTGGGGGTCTAGGCCTGGGTTCCCCCTCTGTTAAGCGTTTTTGTGACAATTCTGTTGTGAAAAGCGCTATACAAATAAACTTGATTTGATTTGATATATATATATATATATATATATATATATAGAGAGAGAGAGAGAGAGAGAGAGATGTGTGTATGTTCATGTTTATGTGTGTGTGTGTGTGTGTGTGTGTTTATGTGTATGGATGGGTTTGTATGCAATTGGGAGGTGATATAACTGGACTTATTTCTCCTGTCATGCCAGCAGAGCTTGTTTGAATCCTTGGATCTTTGAGGTGATTGGTTCCTCGGCCAACAGCTGAGTAATGTATTATTGTGATAATACTCTCCAGCTGCATAAATGATCTATGTCAAAACATATTGTAGTATGGTACGCCAATTCCCACCTCATAATATTAATTTGTCTCTGCTTCTCTATATGCTGCCTATGTTTGTATACTGTTGCAATGTGAGGCCATGTCGGTTTCCAATGAGGCCCAATAGTTAATCTTCACATTGTTTTTGTGCCTAAAATCAATGGCGAATTAAGCTCTTTAAAAGGATGCCCTTGTTTTTATTAACCGTGTTTGTGTTAGCTCAATTTCTCAGAGTAACAATAATGTTTTTTGTCCATTTTTAGAACACTGCAAAGGTTCATATTCTTCTCCTTGGGAGCAAAAAAAAAAAAAGACCCCCAGAGAGAGCATTTCTTGCCAGCTTTTAATAGCAAAGTGTTCCTGCCTCAAGGTGTGTGAGTATGTGTGTGTTTGGAGCAAATGTGTGTGTGTGTGTCTGGAGCAAATGTGTGTGTGTGTGTGGGGGGGGGCAATCGACCAGAGATTTACCAAGAGCGTCCCACCAATTGTAATCCCCCCACACACCTGATCAGGAACCAAAACGAACACTCTGGCCCCATGGATATTTGATGAGTTTTTCTCAGAAAGCCCCAAATATTTTTACTTATGGGAGCTGGGGATTCCAGCAGGGCTCAGAAGGAAGTGTTTTCTGGTCGACACGAGTGCAAACAGTGGTGGGACGGAGAGAGAGCTCCCTGAATACAGATCGGCTCCCGGCTGCACCCGGGGAGAAATAACGATCCATCTCTCCTCACCCCTCCCCCTCTCCCAAACCCACCCCCAAATATCCTTCAACCCCTACGGCCTGAGATCGGGGGGCCACAGGCAGGATTAGGAGAGTAATTATTGGCTTATTCTCTTTCTGAGATATTGCGAACAACAGCGTCCGTGCCCGTTCCCCTCTCCCTCGATCCACGCCTTATTAGGAACAAAAGGCCAACGATTACTTTCCCAGTAACCTTGAAGATCACAAAGTGCCTTATATAATCATGCTATTGTGCAGCAAGGTGGCATGCAGGCAGACTTGAGATGACTCAACGCGTGTTATACAACTCAGTGTCGGGAGGGAAGAAAAGGGGCAATATTCAGGTCATCCAATATAGGCAGAGAGCCTCAGCAGAGCATGCCACGGAGAACAGAGTTATCCTGCTGTAGAGATGGGAAGGTGTGTCAGTAATACCTGTGTAGAGATGGGAAGGTGTGTCAGTAATGCCTGTGGTGTTGAATTTGTCTTCAATACTGTATCAGTCTGTGTCATCTGGGCGTTAGCGGGAATATGTTCTCTTACCTGGATGGGCGCAGTCTTCACGAGTACACACCTGTGACCCCTTCACCTTTAACCTCTTGATTAAGAAATCATATCTTAGTTATAGAACTGTTGGTGTTAAAGACCATGAGGGTTAAGAGAGAGCTCACACTAAAAATAAACTTTTATTCAGTCCAAAGCTTTTTGTAAGTTTTTATACAGTTTGTTTAACATAAGAACATAAGAATACATAATGAGGAGAACAGGCCATTCAGCCCATCTAGGCTCATCATGTACCGACAGTCTAGAGAATATCCAGCACTGCATCAAGCCTGGACTTGAACATCCCAAGTGTCTCTGCTTCTAATAATAGAGTATGCAAGACCTTATGTTAGAGAACGCTCTCTTCTTTTGACATTTACATATTTTTGTGCTATACACATGATATAAGATAGTTTGTGCATTCAACGTGCACAATTCCACTAAGAGTCAACGTTCTTAAAGCTCATTAGTTGGAAGATTATTTGTAACATAAAAAAGGGCAGCCTCACTGTGTAAAGGAGTGCCTCTGGAGTACCAGATTTACGGTCGAAAGCTTGGCGAGTGCCGTCTCGGAGGAGACAATATTTCACCCGTGTCACTGTCAGTCACAGAGCTATGGCAGTGAACTCACAATACGAGGAGGGGATTGACTACTATCCCCTCTATTGGCTACTAAATTGGGAGAAAATGGGAGAAAATCTGAAACAAATTCTTTAAAAATAGAAAAGAACAGTGAGAGCAACAATCAATCAACACCTAAGGTATAAAACAGTACCAAAACAAGTTCCTATGAGCATTCTCAGCTTTTTATTTTCTATTCCAATGTCTTTACTGTGTGTGTATTTCATAAGTAGTGTACCGGGATGATCACTGCGGTTATTATCCTTATTTTGCATTTATATACAACCTGATATGCAGCTCTGAAATTTGTCATAAAATGTGTTTATTTGGCTAAGGCTTTCATCCAGAGCGACTCAGAAGGGCAATGGGTGATAGAAGTCCAGAATTAAAACAACACAGGCCTGGACCGAAAGCTGGTAACAGCAGGAGTTGATTAATACATTTGACATTTTTACATTTTAAGCATTTAGCAGACGCTCTTATCCAGAGCGACTTATAAGATGTGCATAAATACATGGTAGGAACAATTATAGTTTGCGCAAGAGATCAGTGTAGTAATGCAGCGATAGACATCATTGCAGGCAGCTGTGTACAATACCTGTAACACTGGGAAGGAAAAGGTTCGTAATTATTATTTGGTTTTTTTATTAAATGGAGTAAGCAGGGGTATATAGTGTTGAGCAAGTAGGCAGTGGTGATGACAATTAGCTAGATGTACAGAATTCAGTGGTAGTGGAGTCTGAAAATGTGGGTTTTGAGTCTCTTGCGGAAGATTGCAAGTGATTCCACGGTCCTGACCGATTGCAGAAGGTCGTTCCACCAGCAAGGGGTCAGGACAGAGAAGAGACGAGACCGCGAGGAGTGGCTGCCAGGCGCCTGGAGGGATGGGGCAGTCAGTTTGCCAGAGGAGGCGGAGCGGAGGGGTCTGGCTGGGGTGTAGGGTGTGATGAGTGACTAGAGAGCAATACCTCTAGCCGTGGCTTTAGCCGCTCCTGGTGATGGTGTGAGGGGCACAGCAGTAACTGGAGAGCCACAAGTGCCCATTTCATTAAAAAATTCAGTAATAATAAGTCTGGTCTTGTCTGAACTGTGCAAGAAGGGTGTGACATCAGCAGAAGTGGTGGGGGAGGAGTGAAGAGGGCTGCTCTTCCTCTTCGAGAGGTCTCAGCGGTCTCTCAAAGCCCGAGAGGCCTTCAGGACCCTGGACAATGGAGGCCTCACACACAGACACGCACAGCTGAGGAGGACTGGTGTTCACCAGACCTGTTATAAAGGCTAGATAGACACTGCTGAATCTGAGATATTCCCAGCCCTTCTAGTCATATTCACACGTCCAGGGATTTGTTCGTTAACCAAACGTGTGAATATTCTGTGTTTAGCACCTTCTTGTGTTTGTTCACAGTGGCCACACCCACCACGGGGCCACAAAGACTGATTAATGAATTACATATACATTTTAATATATACAATATGCCTCCCTCCCTGTGCTGGAGAGGCCGTGTAGCGCAGTGTTTCTCTCAGGCAAAGAACCTGAGCAGCCTTGAAGCCTTGAAGAGATGATATAAGTGCTGAGAAGAATTTGTCTGTCTTCAAGAGATTGAGTTTGAGATGATTGTTTAGTATCCCAGGAGATAACTCTGCTGGGTATGTGATAATGTGTATGACACAAAAACAGAGAAAGTGTGTCAGAGGAAGGGGAAAAAAAGATATGGAAAGACAAATCTCATCCAAGTGATTCAGTGTAATGGGAGAAGAGAAGGGGGCCTAAGCACTGAGCCCTGGGGAACTCCGGCTTCGAGAGTATGGTAAATCAAGAAGGGGGTGTAGTTTCCTTCTTTCTCCTTGAATCTTTAACAACATTATTACTTCCTTTGTTGTTTGTTTTACAAATTGTTAATTCATCAGGGCCTGGTGACAATAAATGTTGATGAACATCAAAAACATAAACTGTCCAATAGATGTCCACTTTATTGGTCAAAACCGGGAGAAAAAAAGAAAAATCTGGTCGAAATAAATTATTGTGATAGTCGATAACGCAATTTGCACGAGGCCTCTGTAAAGATAAATGAATTGACAGACCTCTGGATCGGTTTCCACTGGTCCTGAGGCACAGTCCAGCGTTGGTCAGCACTGAGCCCATGACCTCTGAGAAGAAGGGGCTGAGACACCATCATTATGCTGCGGAGAGAGCAGGCGGGGAACAGGACAGGAGACAACACCAGGAAATTACATCACGCACCAGTACAGTTTCACACTTATTGAGCAAGTGATTGGTGTTTTGATGATGCAAATGAAAAGTTCAATGGGAACAGTCGAACACATTTGTCGAACACATTTGGCTGTGGAGAGGTGGCTCTCAAAGGAACATAGACCATAGCTGAGCTGAGAGGAAAGGCCCGATTATAATATTGCAGGACATTTCACAGCTGTGCATTGTGCTGAAATCTGAAATCATTGCAGAATAGCAATCAACACATGCCCCTGCTGTGGCTTAATTGAGGACCTGCAGTATTGCAGTGATCATCAGCGATCAGACACACTCTGCAGGACAGCCGCTGAAAGCTTATCAATGGAACAAGAAAATGGCACAAGAGGAAAACAAGAGCCAAAATGCATACTGCGAGTAGCAGTTGGCTAATATAAATACAATATGTATATTAACGCAGTGTTATGATTTAACTTTGCTTCAAATTGTTTCAAAGAGAAACTGCACAGCTGCACCTGACAATGTAATAACTTTACTATGGAAATGAGATCCCTATCCCTGTAGTCCATTTTGCTTTCTCAGGGTACAGGTATTAAAACAAAACTGTAGACTGGAGCAGGCTGATGTACCAGTACACTTATTGCGGATTGATGGTGCAAGCCACTTGTTTTTATTTATTTTTATTTCAGAACATGAAGTATGCTTTTTTTGTGTATATATGTACCATATTCATGTACAGGTATGTACAGTATATATTTACATTTTTATGAAAGCATTTTCACATAATGTTAGAGCATACAAATGATAAAACAGAGATAAATAAATAAAAGACAATGCATTTTTTTTACTTTCATGCATATCATGGAAACATTAACAATATAATTTGAGTGGAAGAAAACTCAATTCAGGGACTGAATCACTTTTTTCTGTGGTGAGGGCACAGTGTAATTTATTACTGATTCTTCTAAGCAGGTTCTCAGTAGGTTCTGTTAGTAGTTCTGTGTGGCTCAGTAGGTAGAGCATGGCATTGATAACGCTTAGGTTGTGGGTTAGTTTTCCATTGGGGCCACATATACTGAAAGATGTGTGCATTCACTGCCGTAAGTCGCCGTTGAGTCGTCTGAAATGGCATATGCTAATTTGTATGATATGATGCAGCATGCTCTGGCAGTGAGCACAGAGAAAGGAAGAGTGCCTTTGTGCACATGTTCAAATGATCAGTGGACATAAAGAAAAGGTACAGCAGATACAAGATGAGGGACAGAGTTAATTGCTAACTGGTACACATCATTGAGATTATTACAGTTCATTCACATAAATCAAGCAAAACAAACAGGAATTGGTCAAGAGTTAGCATCAGTTTAACAGACCAGTTTTGGGCAAAATTTTATGTTTCAGGGTTTGTAAGCATATATTGTGTGTGTGTGTGTGTGTGTGTGTGTGTGTGTGTGTGTGTGTGTGTGTGTGTGTGTGTGTGTGTGTGTTACGTTCCATGTGTATGTGTGCTTTTGTCTTCTCTGTTTCCGTGTTCTGTAGGAGTGCCATCCACCATTCCATTCGCTTTCCCCACTGTCAATCATTTGCGTGTCCTGGTCCCGCCTCCACCAATCACCTGCCCTTCTATAAAAACCCCATGACTGCTTCCTGCAAATTCCCTTTTGCCCTTTTGCTGTTTGTTTGCTGAACGTGAGAGACAGAGAGAGTGTGTAGACCTTTGAAAGTTTGGAAGTGAAAGTGTATGGTTAAGTTTGTTTGTTCCCACTTAGGCCTTGGGATAGGTAAGAGGGAGGCCTCCATACATTTTCATCGGTAGGTCAATCCTGTGTATAGAGACATTAGGAAAGGGGTGGTTGCCATCTGTGTACCTTTGTTTACGGGTAGCTAGTGTAGATTAGATAGGTAGACTTTTATTTTCTATAAAAGTTTAGATAGTCAGCCTATCTTAGTTTTTGTTTGTAGCTAGCCTGTTCTGTTTTACTAAGTTCATTTCTTTGGCAACACCCGTGTCCCTTGGCCTTGTGTCTTTGTGTTTGTATTTGACCTTTGTAAATAGCCTCACTATTGTCTTTAAATATATGTATATAAACACCGACTGCACCTTCCCCTCTTGCCTTGTCTTTATTATTTACCCTCATTTTTCGTTCATGACCCGATCCAATTAAACTAATATGTTACGGTCTCCCCCGTACCCCTAAAACGCCGTCGGGGTCGTAACAGTGTGTGTGTGTGTGTGTGTGTGTGTGTGTGTGTGTGGATGTATGAGTGCACAGTATGCATGTTATGTTAATATGTATGTTTGTATGGGGGGGGCAGGTGTATGGGGGGGCGAGCCCACACCGGAGACCACTGAGGGTGGTAGGACAGCTCAGTAATGAGTCTATCATTGAGCTCACAACCTCCCCCCCTCCCTGGGGAAAGGCACAAATGTCTCTCTGAGATACATCCTGCTCTGCATTTTTTCCCAGGCACCCACGAACCCACCACGCCCCTCCCTCCATCCCTTGCCTTCCCTCCATGATCTCTCCGGCGGTGAGAAAGATGGAGGGAACGACAGAGATCCAGCTCTTGTTTATCTTTTGTGCGCTGTTTGTTTTTCTGCTAAATGCGCTCTTCCGCTTTAGCTTCCTGAGCCGCATACACGCCGGACGCTTATTTGGCAGCAAAAGTGTGGGCGGGCCCTGCGTGTTCTCAAGGCTGCTCTACGTTTCCACCTCATTCGTTTATTTCCTCTCATCTGTTACTGACTGTCTCTACCCAAAATGTCCTATTTTATAAGTAGGACATATTTGAGTCGTGAATAATACATTCTCTTGAGTCATAAATTCTCCCTTCAATAAATAAATAAATAAAAGAATGACTGTGCTCTGCTGTGAAGGATGGGTCAGGTGAGATTTGTACATGCCACCAGGGGGCAGTAATTGTCAGGGATATGTATCTGACCCCTGAATAGTTCTTAGCCCGTTACAGCCAAACAGAAAGGATGCTGGGTATTAACTACTTTTCAGTTTGTGACCTTATGTGCATGTGTGTGTGTGTGTGTGTGTGTGTGTGTGTGTGTGTGTGTGTGTGTGTGTGTGTGTGTGTGTGAGTGTGATTGGGCATGCCAAGAGTTGTCTGTCTCCCAGAGTTACTGCGGTAATTGTGATTGTGGTTCTGGTTGGCTCTGCTCTGTTTTGTTCTGTTCAGTAGTAACAAGCAAATTGTGTGTAGGGTGATGGGTACCATCTGTCTTTCTCATGCTCCTTTGACCCAAATAACTCACTCACCTCTGAATACAGGTGAGAAAAAGAAAGGGGGAGGAGTTGACTTTATTAGAACATTGGATTGTGATGTCAGTTACAAAAATGTCTGCCTAAAGTACCTGTAGGAGAACATGATAAAATAATAATAATAATAATATAGCATTTATATAGTGCCTTTCATCTCAAGATCTTTAAGATGCTTTACAATGAAGGTGAGAAATTTATCTCAACCACCGCCTGTGTGTAGAACCCTCCTGGGTGATGTACAGCAGCCATTTTGTACCAGGGCGCTCACCACACGTCATGGTGATACGGTGTCCATGTACACTCCACTTGATTTATACTGGACCTAACCGTTAATGCAGAACCTGTCAACCCAGCACCACATCGTAGTCTTTGAAGATGAAAAATGCAATGGGTCTAGCCATGTTACCCACACAAAGCCCATCTGTGCATTGGAGACCACAGCCTAAACTATAGCCCTGGTCTGTGGTGCTCAGGTGTGTTGCTAAGCTCTCTGACTGAGCTCCGGAGAGTGCAGTGGGGAGAGTCTGCTCAGACAGACTGCTCAGCCGTGTCACTAAGGTCAAATATCAGCCCATTCTATCCCAGATATGACAGAGCAAAACAGGCCAATAAGCCACAATTGAATAGTCGGATCAGAAAGGCTCAAGACCCTTGGCAGCCATTTAGCACTGTGTTTTTATTTATTTATTTTATATTTTACTTTAGCTGTCTCCATAGGTCACGAGAGCTGGTTTTAACTGTAAACCAAGGGTTTTCTGCTGCAAATACGATAATATTTCCATGTCCTGTGGGTCCTGATCTGAGTCAAACCGTGTCTCTGTATTTCACCTGGCATAATTGCTGATGCTCAGAAGATGGCTGCAGACCTTCTTAACGTGTCTGGTCAATATTTGACTTAATCCGCATGTGAGAGTTCTCCATTGCTGCGTGTGACTTCCTCACACGGGGCTACAATCGCTTCCGCTTCCGCCTCCACCCCCTCACCCCATGTGTGTGTGCATTAGTGTTGGACATACAAAATCATAAGAAAACATAACGGGTTTGTTTTGAGGGCACAGGTTATCATTGCCAGTGTCTCCTGACAATGTTCATGTTGTAATGCATGTTAGAACCAGTGATTGGTGCTTCAATGCCAATAAATATCTATTAACAGTCACCAATCAACATCAGTTCATGTGGCACATGCTTGGTTATTTAAACCTGAGGTCATGTTCGTGACTCGAGAATCACATGCAAACTTTTCATGAGATCTCAAAAAATAACCTCTGGCACACTTAAACAGACTCATTCCCTGGCACACTTAAACCCACCCTACCCCTGGCACACTTGAACACACCCTACCCCTGGCACACTTGAACACACCCTATCCCTGGCACACCTAAACACACCCTATCCCTGGTACACTTAAACCCACCCTACCCCTGGTACACTTAAACTCACCCTACTCCTGGAACACTTAAACACATCCTACCCCTGCTGCACACTTAAACCCACCCTGCCCCTGGTACACTTAAACCCACCCTACCCCTGGTACACTTAAACCCACCCTACTCCTGGAACACATAAACACATCCTACCCCTGCTGCACACTTAAACCCACCCTACCCCTGATACACTTAAACCCACCCTACCCCTGGCACACTTAAACACATCCTACCCCTGCTGCACACTTAAACACACCCAAACCTTGACACACTTAAACCCACCCCGCCCCTGGTACACTTAAACCCACTCTACCCCTGGTACACTTAAACCCACCCTACCCCTGCTGCACACTTAAACCCACCCTACCCCTGGTACACTTAAACCCACTCTACCCCTGGTACACTTAAACCCACCCTGCCCCTGGTACACTTAAACCCACCCTGCCCCTGGTACACTTAAACCCACCCTACCCCTGGTACACTTAAACCCACCCTACCCCTGCTGCACACTTAAACCCACCCTATCCCTGGCACACTTAAACCCACCCTACCTCTGCCGCACTTAAACCCACCCTACCCCTGGCACACTTAAACCCACCCTATCTCTGGCACACTTAAACCCACCCTATCTCTGGCACACTTAAACCCACCCTACCCCTGCTGGACACTTAAACCCACCCTACCCCAGGCAGGAAAAACAATCATGTCCCACCCCTCAGAGAATCCCAGTCATAGTCAGGTGATTATCTAGCCATCACCATGGACTTGAAAGAACATATTTCTTAAATTCCATAATTCTCATAAGCTGTTCCTATGAGACATCAATATCTAGGAAACTGTCTACTGTCAGGTGTTCATTCAGAATCCAGCGAGCCGCAGGTTAATTAAGCATGTGATGGAGAAACTTAACGAATCCAAAATATTGTGTCCATTTTAATTCCACCCTGTATCTCTCTGGAAATAAAAACACAACAGCTCAATCCATAAATGCCTTCTGAAAAGTGTATGTTTTACAATGCTTGTTATTCCTAAAGGAGAGCCTACCACTCAGACACAACATTTATTTGTTTTTCAATGAATTTCATTCTTTTTTTTTCTGTGGAGACAAATTCAATACCTGAATGTTCCTATGTTTCCTCAGATCATAAATCAGATGGCGTCGCATCGGAGAAGGAGCAGATGAGCCCCAGAGATCGAGGTAAGATAAGCACACCTGCACATAAAACCAGGATTAGGACTTCATTTCATATCATTTCATCGGAAATCAGGTGGCATGACGCCTGTAAAAGCAAGCGGGAAAGTAAATAAGCTCACCGATATTGCGCAGTCTAAAGTCAGCACAAGACTTCTGGAACGTTTCAATTCCCTTCATTGCTCCTCCTTCGCAATGCGGCGCATGAAATTGGAGGCAAAATTTATGTGGAGGCGATATTATCTGGATTCATTATTAAATCCATAACCCATGTATCTCTGCAGGAATCTGGGGAGAAATAAAAAATCATGTGTATGGCCATCCGTACCCCATTCACTCCCATCTCCCATTCAAATTACTCCTCAAAGAGGAAACTTTATCCCACAGCGCAATATTAGTTACTTACATAAAAGTACAGGCACTGAAACAATGACCAACACAGAACTATCCAGGCATGGAAATCCAATTCCCAGCGAATGAGCCATGCCAGGTTTGGAAGCAAATGGGCAGAGGACTACTTACTGGTGGCACACTAACCTGCTTGTAGTGAGACCTGGGCCCATATTCATAAAGCATCTCAGAATAGTGCTGATCTATGATCGGCTTTGCCTTTTTAGCTCATAATGGACAAGGTTAGGATATGGACAGGTGAAAACTGATCCTAGATCAGCACTCTTACCCGCGAGCGGCTTTATGAATGTGGGTCCTGATCTAGGATCAGTTTTGCCTTTTTAGCTCATAATGGTTAAGGTTAGGAGGAAAGGGGAAAACTGATCCTATATCAGCACTCTTACTCTGAGACGGCCTATGAATACGGGCCCTGGAATGGCTCAGACCATTATGTACTAGGAGTGCTATTTCCGTTGCTGCCAGGAACAGAGGCAGAAGTATAAAAAGGCACGTTGCACAGAGAGTGCAGTGACAGGGGGACACATCAGTCACTGGACTTGCATCATGAGTGATTGTTTAGGGGCAGGACATCCACTGGAATAAAGAGCCGCACTCAAAAAGAATTTCCTGTTTTCCTCGTGGCTGTCTGTCCATCTGGCTGTCTGGTATGACTCGGGCACTCCATGCTGGTGCTTTGTGTTACAGCCATCCGATGAAGGAGTTGTCTCTTCACATGGGCTGAGAAAGGCGTGACCCCCACACACACACACACACACCCTTCATAAAGATCCCCCCTCTGGCATTGTCAGTCTTCACGCATGTGTATTTTATACATTCAAGCAACACATGTGGCTTGGGTTTTCTGCCTGGTGTGGTTGTTGATACAGGGGCTGTGATAAATGTCTTAAGTAAGAGGTCACACAGCATATGTTTATATTTGTATACATTTGACTCGATTTCTGTCCATTGTATGATACAGTTGGGACTTTGGATATTCCATATTATAAATATAGGCCATATGGATTTTGACCTAGGGCTTCCAGTTGGTTAAAACTGTTGATCTTTTTTTTTAGCTTAATCTTTATAATAAAACATATATATATAAACATACATATATTAAGTGTTGGTGCCTTTCAATGGTTCATTACTGCTAGGTAATATTTTGAGATGAATCATGAATTATTAAAATGGTTCCAAATTGATAGCTGGTGGCACAATCATTAGATGGGTTAAACTGATTGTAACCTTATCCTCAAACACACACACACACACACACACACACACACACACACACTCCTCCACACACTCACAAGCACACACATACACGCATACAGACAGCAAGAAAGAACAGAACATTCAGAGAACAGAATGTTGACATTTATTGTATATATCACAACTTATTTTTCAGAGGAAGACACAGATGAAAATAGACACAGCATTCCAGATTTATTTGACATTTCTCCAATGAAGGAGAAAAGGGAAGAAAAAGAAATGCCATCTCAGTTTCACCCATCATTCTGATGGTTCTGACTGCAGCTCTGTACAGAGCCTGAAGCCTGGTGCGTAGTCAGGCCTCAGACCTTACATTGTCCTGGGCCATACTGCCTGCTTCCAGCTGGGAACAGACAGCACATCACCAACCCTGTGCGTGCCTGAGTGTGTGAGGGTCTCCTTGGGTGCATGTGTGGGTGTGTGTATGGGTGTTGGTGTGTAAGTGTGTGCATACGTGTGTGCATGCATGTGTGTGTGTGTTTGTTTGTGCATGCGTGTGTGTGAGTGTGTACATGCATGTGTGTGGGTGTGTGTGTACACATGTATGTGCATGCTTGTGTGTGGGTGTTTGTGTGTGTTTGAGCCTCTGTGGGGGTTTGTGGTGCATGCATAAATGTGTGTGTGTGTGTGTGTGTGTGTGTGTGTGTGTATGTCCCCATAGGGCTGTGTGGAGCATGTGTGTGTATGTGTGTGTGAGTGTGTGTGAGTGTGTGTTTGGGCCTCCCTGGGGGTGTGTGGCACATGGGTGACCAGAGGGGGCACCCCAGCAGCTGTGCAGGAAGTGGGAGAGTATAATGCTCTCCATACGGGGGTCATTGCCTCAACCCTAGTGCAGTGTGCAGAGTGATGCTCCCCATACGGGAGTCACCGCCTCCCAACACTTTGATCCTTCAGTGACTGGGGCCCCCATCTTCTGGGACTCATATTCACGTAGATGTACTGGAAATATATTTAATGCACGCAATCTGCATTCTTTCAATGGAACTGTCTGGAAACTCAGTCTCGGTCTTATTTCATTTGTGTTGAAGAGAACCGTTTTTTTTTGGGGGTTTTTTTACGATGCACCTTCGCGTTTGTGAAGAAATGGATGATGAAGGGCCCTTATGCCCTTAGAGGTGTTGCCATGGCGATTTTCTTTCCAGAGACCACATCTGTGGTTTGAGTGTTTTTGGTGCTCATTTTTCTTCACAAGTGCATCGCAAACATGTCGGAGGTAAGGGGCTCCAGCGTTTGTCTTTTGCCACATAATACATATAAAACTACTCTTGAGGCAAACGACAGAGGGTAGTGCTAGACAAAGGGGGTCACTGTTCTCACAAAATTATCCAAAGCATAGGGGTTTCAAAAACAATTGTTGGAAATTCCATGTTGAATAAAAGTGCCAGTTTTCTTTTGGTCACAGAAACTGCCCACGCTTATTACTGCCAATGAAACAAAAAGAACCCTTCAAAGTATAACTGTCCAGACTCTGTAATTTGAGAGAGAGGGAGAGAGGGGAAGAGAGAGGGAGAGAGGGGAAGTGAGAGAGAGAGAAACAGAGAGGGTTGTTACAGCTCGCTTTTTCCACGGCGGGCGTTTGGCTGTTGGGAGTGTGTGAGGGGAGGGTTTAGAGGGGGTGGGGTGGGGCGGGAGCAGGGCGAGTCTTTAGGCTCCCATATCCAGCCTCGTTCATGAGAACCAGCTGTAGAGCTGCTCACATCCCAAAGCAGAGGGCAGTGTTCTGTGAATGGAGAGAGAGAAGTGGAGTAACCTGCGACATGAGACCCCTACACTCACTGGCCTGCGTCCTGCTCGCCCTGATGACTCTGTCCTCACCCGGCCACGGAGGTGAGTGCTAAATCAGCCCTGCTGTCTGAAGGGGGTCACAGCTGTGCGGGGGCACACGTTGGAGCCATTTATATTTCTGCCTTCCAGAGTTTCTGTTTACCGAGTCTCGGTCCCGCTGTGAGGTCTCTGCGTTCGCATCGCAGCCGACGTCTCGTGAAGTTGTGAAGTTCTGAATTTGCTCGAGCAGCAGTGCTGTGGTCAGCAGAAAGAGCGGCTTTGCTTTAGTCTCGTGCGCTAAAAAACTCTGTTTGAGGCCACACGGGGGTCTTATTAAGGGTGCTCTCTCGAGGGGGGACCTCCAGGCGTTCCCCAAGGGCAGGAGCCCCCATTTTTACCATCCTCCCTCCACATGTGTCCGAGTGAAAACAGGTCACACCTGAGAAAACACTGTGCTGGGGTCAGGTGAAAGGCAGTGAGTGGGTGCAGCAGGCCGTTTGCACAGCTGATCTGGGGTCTGTCAGGGAGTGGCGATGGCAGCTCAGAAGCAGGAGCTGCAGGGAGGTGAGCTGAGGCTCTTAATGCATCGCTGTGAAAGGCTCATTCATCGCCGACAGCCCACTTTGGTCTGCATCCTGGACGCTGTGGGGGAGGGGGGAGCGTGGGAGGGGGGGTCACCTCACTATCCCGCGAATACAAGCACAACAGCCACGGAACAATTCGGACACAGCTCCCCACACATTACATTAAAGCACTTCCTTCTGGGAGATTCTAAGCGTGTGGAAGGATCTGGAACAGTACTACAGAATCTTTAGTGATGAGCCACAAGAACCAGGTGAGTCATTTTTCCCTGAAAAGCAAAAAAAAGCAGAGGGGATTTGAAAATGCAATTTTTAAGACTTTGCTGAACCATTCTTGGATTGCATGCTGGGTAATCCTACCAGGGACACCTCTGAAACTGCACAGATGGCCGTCAAGGGACTCTTGCAAATCGCTTTGGATAAAAGCGTCTGCCAAATGACAAAATTGTAAAATAAAATGTCAATTGAAAAAATCACATCAAGAACGGCTCCCCAATTAACCGCGGACAGGGGCTGACAAGTCCCTCTCATTGTTAATTAGGCAGAGAGACTGTGGCTTTGCTGTGCTGTAACGTGCCTGCTGGGTGACCTTAGTGTGCCGTTATCACAGCGTACTGGCGGGAGGCTGACCCCAGGCCCATCATCAATCCAATAACAATCAGGAGGTACAGTTTACCGTGTAGACATATTTTCATGAATTATTGCACATAGTTTTTATCCATGCGGAGAGGACTGGTAGTATATCCCCGCTTTGACTTTGGGAACCCGTGCATGAGAGCATAGTATTGTAGAGTATAAAATTAGAAACTATAATTTTCCTCAGGATGATTTATGACTGCACCTTCTCGCACCGCTGGAGTTTCTGTGTTGCCGATCCTGAACAGTGATTGGTTAAAAATGTGACTCCTCTGAGCACGTGTGGAAAACTGACTGATGAGCTGTCTATGTGTCAGCCAGGATCGGCACTGTACAAATCAAGTCTCCTTTTTGGAAAGGCATCTGCTATTCCAGAGTAAAAACACTGTTATAATATATTTTCATTACATCTCATAGAGAAAAAAAAACTTTCGATTCCCTCCTGAAACAGTGCTCCTTTTTTGCTGCCGTTTATAAAATAAATAAATAAATATAATGTAAAGCACCTTTCATACTCATAGGGTAGCTCAAAGTGCTTCACAACAGGCAAAAGTAAAAGCACACGGGAATGACATAAGCATATTGAGAAATACAAACAAAAGCAATATAGTATATATATATATATATATATATATAAAAAATAAAAACATAAGTAGCAAAAATCAACATGGGTGGAAGGTAATAAGATAAGTTAATAAGAAAAAAGATCAAGTAAAATAAATAGAAACTAAGAACAGTTTTAATTAAAAGCTCAGGTAAAAAGATAAGTTCTTAGCTGCGTAAAACATTTAAACCTGCCCACTGTGTCCGCCTCTAAGATCCTGAGGTAATGTGTTCCTTATTACTGTTCTACCAGCTGGTTGTGATTCAAATGCCATTCTGTCCAAGTGTCCGGTTCAGTACTGATCCGAGACCAGTGCATTAACCCTTTACTTTCTGTTCCATTTGCCAGAGCGATTTAAAAACATTATATTTTGCATATTAATAAGCTGTGGTATTTACTCAGACAGTTCTGTTGGGATGCAATTGCAGTTTACGCAGACACTTTTATCCAAAGTGAAGTGAAGAGTGCGGTAAAATGCCTAGAGAATCATCGCTAGAGATATCCATCAATAAGCTACATTCCCATCATTCTCATCGTCGAAGTTCGTGCCACAACACTTTTAATACAACAGGGTTAAAAAGGTTTGATTTTATTTTATTTTTTTAATTAAAAGTTGCCTTTCTCCGGGGTACAATAGCAGGGACTGACCGAGATTTAAACCTGCAACCTTTTGGTTACAAAGTCCAGTTGTGCTCTGCTGGCTGTGGGATAATGAAAGCAGTCCTGTTGGCTGAGTTTAGGGGCTTAGCCTCTGCAGAGACAAACGCCACACCACAGACTGCATGAATGCACTGAACCCCTCTCTTAGTCTTGCTGACTGGGTGGACCACATATTCTACACCCATACAGCACAATAGGCTGTATGACACTATCAAAAATGTAAGTCCAAATTGGGAATATCCACAGAATATCTATCTGTGGGTTTTTTCTTTTAATGCATTGACTGTCAGTCCAAAGCTCTTGGATGCATTGCTTTTTCAGTCCAAGATAATCATAATTTAGCATCTGCTTTCATGAGATCTTTTTTGGAAGAGCATAATCTTTGTCTTTTTCAAATTTACTGCAGGACCCAGTTCTGAAAGTATTGCTTGAGCAGATTTAGAGTGTTGCTTTAACAATTGTTCAGTGGGTGACAGCACCACAAGGTTATCTGCATAGAATAAGAATTTAGTATCATTATCATTTAGATTAAAGCCAGGAGCTGAATATTGTTCCTATAAAACCACTAACTCGTTGACATAGATATTGAACCAAAGGTTGGACAGGTCCCTGTCTCGCTTTTTTGCCCATTTTTACTCTGCACTTATTTGCACATATATGGATTTAATTATACCGTATTTATTTTTATTTTTCTCTCTCTTTCTCTCTCTGTCCCTGTCTCCCCTGTTTATTTTCCTTTCAATCCGCAGTCATGGCCACCAAACGAGGCTTGCACCACTTCTGTCCTACTGTTATTAAGCTGGCCTTTAATTACAGCGGGTGTGGTTCACCCGTAAAGGCCAATTGGTCGTTTTGTGTGGACCGAGTCAGCCTCCACTGAGGTGGCACTGAAGCCTCAGAGGGGTGTGGTCTCACTGGTGATTGGCCCTTGTACAGTGGTCTCACTGGTGATTGGCCTTGGTACAGTGGTCTCACTGGTGATTGGCCCTGATGCACTGAGCACACCTTGTAAAAACCATTGAAGTTTGTATTGTCAGTTTGGTTTGCAGATATACAGTAGGACATTTATTCAGGTGGATTTAAGTTCTTACAAAGGAAGTTTAGGTTAGGCAGCTTGCTTACAGGTAGCACAGCATTGCCCACCTGTGATTTGAACCTGCAACCCTCCAATTATATGAGCAGTTCCTTAATCAGTGTCATGAAAATCAATTTGGAGCTTAGTGCATTCTCTCTGCTATGAGAGCCAGCCAGCTCCATTAAACAACTCACATTTAGAGCTGTGTATGGTAGAAAATATGTCTTAGCCTTTGGTTACGTGGGCCTCTAAGTAAACAGGCCCAAAATGTTCACTTTTGTTAAACTGCAGCTGTCCCAATGGATAGCCCATGGTGATCTAAGGTTTGTGTCCTCTGAAAACTCATCCACGGTAATTTTGCTTCCCCCGCTGCAATCTGTGCAGCCACTTTAAGGGATCACTTGCTCGGCATGCCTTCCTCCTCTTCATCACAGCGGCGCGTTTTGGCGGGATCTGTGTCGGTGGACAGCCACGGCTCCCACCGCATTTAGCGTCGCCACGGTGATAGGATAAATAAACAGGGACTCTTTTTTTCCTTTTTTTTTCATATGCCGTCTTTCAGAGTTTTTGAAAGTCATAAAAGGAGCCAATGTGCCCCATAGAGGTTTGAGGGAAGACTTGTGTACTCTCTTGAGATTTCTCCAGTGTACAGTTAGGATTAAAAAGGGCCAATATTTACACTGGGAGATGGATGCGATAATTCGCTTAGCTCCCTTCGAGTTAACCATTGTTTTACAGAGAGGCCTGCTCTGAAACTATGCTGTGTCTTTTAGGTGCAAACAGCAAGTCTATGAGATAGCAGACTCTCTACTGAGTAAATCTGTGAGCTCACCAGCCACATGTGCTCAATGTAAACAGAGACATACAGAACACAGATGTTCTCTAGTGTCCTTTTACATCAAATAGATGCAAAGCCACAAACACTGTTACTCTGAGTTGTGTGCCATAGTCTGTCTCTGTTAAATAGCTGGCCTTTGTCCAATATAAGGAGCCATACAGTGATATTGTTTACTCATACAGATTCATGCAGCCATTTCAGGCCAGGTAGAGGATGCTGTTGGGTTGGACCAATGTTAAGTGATGTTCCAGTGCTCTAGTCAGATTTATGTAGTTTAAACAGAGGCTGTTGGTGAACTATATTTATGTACTTCATAATATGATATACCACCCCCTGCTGGATGGAACTGGCACTGCACGTGTTACTCAGCTCCTGTTCCTGAAAATGTGCTGTCCCATAATCCTTTGCAGCTAACCATATGGAAATGATTACCAACAGCATGCTCAACAGCAGGACCAAGAAATCAACATTAATGGTTTTCTAATGAGGGTAGAAGGTCTCTTTCCACTGGTTCTTGTTTTCGTTTCTCAGGCGGCCAGAAAAAGCGAGTGCACAGTGGGTCTTGGGTCCGTTAATGACCCTGACAGAACATGGCCACAGGCAAAGCTGGCGGCCAGCAACAGGATTCTGAGCAGCTCTAATTAGGATGCAATGAGCTTGTTGCTCGGGACAACCCATAGCATGCTTGGTGACATGAACCGCCCTCTTAGACGCACGCATCCCTGTCTATGAGCGTGAGACACGACCGGTCTTCCCACAATGCTCACTGCTTTCATCCCGCAGACTAAGTGACCATACAATCCTCGCCCCCTGGTGTTCTGAAAACTTCCCAAAATGCCAGTGGTGCAGCAGAATCCAGCCAGGAGCTTAGAGCCAGCCAATGCCCCTGTTTTCCTGCTCCCCCGTCTCCTGTTACTGTGGAGCATAGCGCAAGTAGCCAGATGGGCCTTATCTGCTCTGGTTCACAGACAGGAAGTGAGAGCAGTGAGGTTAACACAAGGCAGACCGTCCTCCCGCCAATCTTAACACCTCAGAGCAACACACCCACCTCTCTTCCACTTGGAGCTGCCGCTGCTCATCAATCAGCCTGCCGGGTGGGACAATTTCATCACCAACTCTAAACTGAGAGGAAGAGTGGATAAAGAAGGCAAAGGAATTGGGGAAACTATCCTAACAAGAGTACTGGTATTTGTGCAAGCTGTAAAATGATTGTCTTGAAAAAATTAAGAAATTGTGCACAGTTTTGAGGCTAGCCACGGTACATACTGTATTTGCTCTATGGTACTGTGAATAGCATATGCTATAAAACACTACAAGACAGGATTAGAAGATACATAAAGAATCTGGAATCTGTCTCCATCTTAAATTGATATCAAGATGAATTAATAATTAAACTTATTTTTTTATTTTGACATAAACTAAATATCAAAATACTGATTTTTCATTTTTACATTTTATTCAGGTCAGCTACAGTTATGGACAAAATAGGCAGAATACCAAAAATAGAGTCATTTTTTTATTTTGACATCTAAATATCAAAATACTGATTTTTCATTTTTACATTTTATTCCTGGACAACAGAAACTTTTCTTTTCCTCGTCTTTGGAAGTGTATTATTGTCATGCCGTTGCTTTTTATGTCTGAATAGTTTAACTACCACACAGAGGCCGGTGTGAAGCGAGCTGGAGCTCCACTCTGGTTGGGAAGGACATGTGACACTGACCCCCCAAGCCATCCTCCAGCTCTGTGAGCTGGCCATTTCAATGATAAAATCCCATATAATAAGATTTGTGTCTGGTGCATCACAAGAGTGAAATAGATTGGTGCTGGCATATTCATGTATCATATTATTGGGTTAGGGTTTAATCATCTATGGACAAGGCTTAGGGCATGTGCATCCATATCTGTAGTCTGATTTTGATTAGGGATAATGTGACTTAATTTATGGCCTCGTACTCCAAACCTCCAAACTGCTTCCTGACACAGAGTTTTTAAAAGCTTTTACGTCTCTCACAGTATTTGGATACTTTATTACTTAAAGTGCAGGTAATTTCCAAAAAAAGGAAGCACCAGCATAAAGTGTCTTCATAAGGCATTGGGTCACCACGAGCCGCCAGAACAACTTCAATGTTTCTTGGCATAGATTCTATAAGTGGCATTGTCTTCCTGGAAGGGACCACTCCCATCAGAATATAAATGCTTCACCATAGGATGAAGGTGATCACTCAGAATGGCTTTGTATTTATTGTCATTTACCTTGCCATCTAAGGGGTTGAATGGACCTAAACCATGCCAGGAAAATGCACCCCACACCATAATCATAAGGCTTCCAGAACCCTACATTTCAACACTCAAGTGTTTCCTTTATTTTGGTAGTTACCTGTATGTGTTGCATTTGAGGCCGTTAGCTGGTCTTTTTTTCATCCAGCCATAGTGTTTGCAGGGAAAGTGGAGAGGAAGTGAAAAATAAAATGGATTGATGGTATCTCCAGTGTCCTGTCTGTGACTAGTGCATATACAAGAGAAACTTTTTAGAACATTTTTCTGAGTGCGTAACAGATTTTTATCAGTTTTCTCAGGGTATGTAAATCAATGCTGTAGCCTTCACTTTTTCCAGAGAGACTTATATAAACTATCAAGAGCGGTTGCAAGAGAAGGGACATGGGTAAGAAAAAAGCATTTAATCAGCGTTGCGGTGTCGATGTAGGTAGCATTGCTATGCACTGGCCAGCAACCACTGGGGTTCTGATAGTGTTGGCCCCTTGTTTGGGGTTCATGTATTTTCCATTATCATGTTTTTTTGGGAGGAAGGTTTTACATTAATAATTTTAGATTTATAAGGAAGCAGAACCCTGGCGGTACGGATCGGGACTCTCAGGGGTACAGAGCGATGACTCATTTGGCAGCGGGAGGGCCTCATGGGACTGCAGACACACTTTCTCATAGTGGAATATTTTCCCTCTCAGCAAAACATAGACCGCCAAAGAGTTCCCCCTTCTCCACACCAAAGTCAACATGAGCCAGGAAGGGCCAAAGAGAGAGGGAGAGAGGGAAGAAGGGAGAGTAAGAGAGAGAGAGAGTGGGATAGAAAGAGAGAGAGAGAGCAAGAAAAAGAAAGTAAGAGAGAGCGAGAGATGTAGGCAGAGTAAGAGAGAGAGAACAAGAGAGGTAGGGAAAGGCAGTGAGAGAGAAAGAAAGAGGTAGAGAAAGCAAGAGGCAGAGCAAGAAAGGTAGAGGAAGTGAGAGAGAGGGAGAGAGATCACAAGAGAGGTAGAGAAAGTAAGAGAGAGCAGCAAGAGAGAGGGAGAGAGAGCAAGAGAGGAAGAGAAAGAGAGAGATTGAGGGAGGGACAGAGACAGTAAGAGAAAGAGTTTTCATTGAAGTTATGATTATTATAATTATGTGTCTACCTTGTATGTACAGTACATTGGTTAAAATACACACTTGTTTTTCAACAGTACTACATACGCTGTTGGCAATATTTACCCAATGTATTTACCCTGCCAATGAAAGAGAAAAAGACTGAGTGGTCATTTGTAGGTTTCTTTACTCCTCACACGAAACCAGTTTGGACTTAGAACTGGAGTGTGAACGCACCTCTGTGTTCTACGGCACCTCGTAGATTATGAGGATCACAAAACAGAAGTGAGAGCTGATTCACACCAGGGCCCAATTCTGCCTCTCAGCCTCCTCCAGTAGAGCTTGAAGGGTTCTGGGTAATTTTCAACCAGTTCCAGTCTCAGGCCTGGTCCCCTGGGAGAGAGTGTGGGGGTCTGAGAAAGGGCCGGCACTCGGGCCAGCTGACGGACCCGAACAGACAGGCGGGGTAAATATAGCCGGCCCAGACATGTTGGGGGAAGGGTACCTCTCAAACGAGGGGCGGGAACGGTTCACACAGACTCTCTAGTGTCGGCAGCCAGGGCCATGTCGTCATCCCCAAATCATGCAGGCTTTAAATAGCCAGAGGAAGCTCATTCCAGGACATTCTCTCCCGTGGTGTCAGGCTAAGCTGTCCACGTGGTAGCAGGTCCTGTAAGATCATATTATCTCTCTGGGGTCTGTACTTGTTTGGCATCGTTCACTGATCCAAAAGGGAGCCCTGAACTTTTACCAGAGTTTAGCAAGAAAGGCCAGAATTTTTAAGTGGAATTTATTGTTCTGTCAGCAGCTTTTGAATCCACTAAATAAACAGGCAGTGGAGTTACACTGGAGTTACTATGGTCCTTCTGTCCCCTGTTGCCAATTAATGTTTTATTGGTATAATTGATAACTTGAGACTCTCTTAGAAACAGATTTTCTTTAAAGCAAATTAAAAGTCAAAAGATCAGGTGGGTGACTTGAAGTACAGAAGCTAACGCATTTCACCCCCCAAATCTGCACTATTATCTTGTTTTCCCACTGTTCCACAGGGCCTTGTCCCTATTCCAGCACTGCATTGTGGGTATTGTGTAGCAGGAAGACTTTAGCTTACACCATGGCCTTATTTCCATTATGACCCCTATAAGAATTGAGTCAGTGTTTCAAAATACACCTCAAGGGAACTCTTCAGTGTGACGCAGAGCACAAAGCATCCCGTGTCTAGTAAACAGTCCTCACAGGGGAGATTTATAATCGCTCAGCTCCCTTTAAAGTTTCTTTCCCACCATTTAGGCCACATGGAAATATATGGCCCAATGCATTTGAAAGTCGATAGACTTAGGCGCCAATCTGTGCAGGTTTTTAGCTTCAATGTCGGTTCCGTCAAACTGAGATTTAGCCCCCCACTTTGCCAAAGCCACATGTGACACACACACACACACACACACACACACACCATTTAATGTCTGCAGAAAATATGTGCACCGAAAATGTCAGAGCAGGATGGATGGTGCACCTTTCACCCTTCACCAAAAGACAGACTAAGGGGTCGGTAACGGTCTAATTCCTAAAGCAACAGGAAGTAGTCTTCACCTTCCGACTGAACGATCAACCCTCTCCACCTCCACCAACTCGATGCTCCAGATGGACATCTTCATTACATGAAAAACCTGACAAATGCTTGAAAGATATACTCCTTAATGGTGAAAAGTTTATATTAAACGCAAAGGCACGAGAATGGGTGAGATTCCATTCTACCTTTCTGGAAAACTAAAAAGTGCTAAATCCACCCACTTAATTCACTGTCCAAAAATTGTTTGTATTTCTGAGTGAGAGCTCGAAAACCCTATATCCAAACATCAAACATGTACAGCATCCACGCTGAATATCCCCAAGGAAAAATCCATTAAAAACAGTCAAACTTCTGAATATCAATTAAAAAACAATTTATAGGTTGCACGGCAATAATCAGTGCCCACACAATTGTTATTTGGCCAGTGATCACTTCTCTGTAACCAATAAATAGTATTTCAATTGACGTTCAATTGACAGTTTGACTTTTTTTTGATGAATGCTTCCTTGAGCATATTGAGTGTGACCATTCTATACAAAACATTACATATCAGTTTTACTAGTGTCTCACTGCCTTTTACATATTCTCTGCTTGCTAAACTTCCACATGAACCGTGGATTAGCAGCCACATGGCCAAACAGCACAGCCACGCTTCAATTCAGTATTTGACTCTACAATGTTTATGCTTCAGCTCTGACAGCCAATAATGACTTTGCCATAGTTACATGCATGTGTTGCTCTACAGTCATACCGGTTAGGGAGAGAACAAGAATCGTGGTCCCTGTTTGATTCTTCTGAAATAGAGCCAGAAAACAATAGAAACATTTTCCAAAAGGATTGAGGTCATGGTCGATGGAATAAAAATGGCAGTACTTTCTCTTACGGTACTGAAAGGACAGCCACATGTGCGTTAGGTTACAGTGATAAATCCCATTCTGTCGCTTTTCATCCGGTGTGCTTAATGTGACACAGTGATTAAATAGGAAGGATAACGGGTCTTGGTTGGAGAAAGACAGCTTCTTGACAGAAACTCTGTTTTCTTTCCGATACCTCTGATCAGCAGAACTTTGTATGCCTAATTTAAGATTTATGAACGATTTCAGTGGAAAATGTCCGCCTCTGGAACAAGCGCGAAACAAAAAACTTTTTATCAAACATTTGAGTAAGCCACACAATCCATACTTTTCTGGCCTAACAATATTGATGTCATATGTTCCACATGTTAGGCATTTTTGCAGTGTTTGTTTAAAAGCCTTTTGCCAAGTTAAAATTCCATCTGTAGAGTAATGAAGATATACCTGGCCAGAGCAATGGATCCATGCTTATTTAATACAGAGTATACAAGCCCAAGCTACTAAACTGTTCACTTTTGTCTAGCCATTTGAACCAGCTGAAGTCTGCAGCATTGATGTGTTGTGCAGTGTTGAGGAATGACACTGACTGGACTCACCTAACACAGCTGTCAAAGAGGTTAAAACAGTTGCAGTTAGGAATCCATGCTGTGAATTTTCAACATATTGTAAGTAGTCTCACATTAAACTCCTTCCAAATGAAGCAAAAGTATGGAAAGAAGATTGTTCAGTCATTACCGTCAATCATCTGTGCATCCTGTCTTCTCAATGCATGCCAGTGCTATTTATTTTGTCGTATTAAATACATTTAAATAAAGTTGAGTTAAAAAATCAACACCACAACTTAATTATAGATTATTTTCAGTAATACGGTAGAACAATTATGAAATCTGGCAAGATCAGAAAAAAACGAATACTGTTTACAGAATGAGATCCAACCGATATCCTGTACATAGTCTGTTGTAATTCATGATGGATATTTCTTTCTAGGTTTCTTTTCTTTAATTCAATTTAAAAAACATTTTGATAAACGTTTTGCATGACAGTGTGTGTGTAAAACATGTTTGTAAAGAATACATATTGATAGATTTATCAATCTTCAAGGGATCTTACAGGATTGTGGGGAAATGTTTCTGTGTCTTTAAGCTGTGGTCTTAATTTGAAATAGCCGTTGCTGTGTTGCTCCCGTCTCTGATGACTTACGCTCGTAAAAATAAACGTGATAAATTAAACCCGTCCGGAGTGACGCAGAAGCCCACGGGCAGCACAAGGGACCAGCAGTGCTCTGGACGCCAGGGTGACGCCCCTGACAAGCAGCCAAGAGCAGGCTGAGGAAACTGAGCGGGCCTCCTTCTGGAAAGAACCGTTACCCACCAAGTCTAATTTCATTTATAAAAAAAAAAACCTTCTTCTTTTTTTTCCACCCGCGCTGGATGTAGATCTGGGTTTTTTTTCTCTCGCGGTCCGACTCGTTCTTTCCAGCTGTGCTCATCACGCACGCTTGCCAGTAGTGCGGAGTTGGGCTGCAGAAGAAGCCCTGGAGTTCTGGGGGGGTGGGACAAAGACCCTTTTTCAATACCATAGTGTTCCAAAAAAAAAAGTTTTTTCGTTTTTTCCCCCAAACCCCACCGTCGTTTTTGGCTCCCATTTCCCTGCGCTGGCTCCTTCTGTTTGAGACGGACACGCCCTCTACCCCATAAACATTAAAAAAAGAATGGCCCTCAGAGCCAGGAAGCCACCTCAAAGCCTGTCCCTGCCTTACCGTGGGGACTCGGCGCTCTAAACGGCAGTATAAGCTACCGCGGCGTTAGCCACTGCACCAAGGTGGTTTGTCTCCCTCTCATCAAAGCGTCTGTGCTTCGCTGTCAGAATCACGAGTCCCTGTTTGTTTGGACTGCATGCTGCCAAGTGCACTCCACAATTAGTTTAATTAGACATGATGAGCGTTTGGTGATTAATGATTAGACCTGATGACCTGTGAAATGCCACCCAGCTGAGGGAGAGGTCTAATGCTGACTGAGTCTTTTCCGAAAGCACTGCACCACTCGTAAGTAATTGTCACAAACATTGTTTGCTTTCTCTCTCCTCCTCTGAAAGGAATTTGCCTCCTGTCACTTTTTCCAAACAAAAGTACAGTTGTGCATTTTACAGACAACCGAGGAACACGGAGAAAATACTTTGCGCACGTTCCACTCAAATGTGGTGAAAACTATGCCGTGGCAAAACAGGCCGGGGGTGGGCAGGGAGGGTGAAGGAGCACGCACAGGAGTCGTTTAAGTGGAAGTGCAACCTTCCCCCCATCCCCAGCACCCCGCGACCGCACCCCTAGCGCTTTACAAATGCAAGCCTTCTAAGGACATCTAGCCTATCTACTGACACACGGGTCGACCAGCAGAGGATGGGCTCCCCTCCTCTAAAAAGGGGTCCTTCCTTGTTGGGATTTCTTCCCATTGTTGGGGTGTTTTACTCTTTCCACTGAGGAGTTTTTTTGCCTGACTTTCTGGCTTTTTGATGGTTCAGGCCCGGGGTTTTGTCTGTATAGCGTCTTTGTGACAGTGTTCTGTAATAAGTGGGCTTCAAATGCAACTGAATTGCCCGTCTCCCACTTTAGGGGTGGTCCTCCCCCAGAGAGATTGTGAAGATGTGAAAGTGCAGCCCCCCCTCCCGCACGTCCGTCTCCCACGTTAGGGGTGGCCCTCTCCCAGAGAGAGACTAAAGATTTGGTTAAGCTGCAGAGTGTGACTGTGTGGCATGTGACAGCTCAGTTTAAACGGCGAGTTAGGGAAAAGGGGCCGGGGGGGCGGTGTTGGGTTGCGGTCGGGGAGGATGCTGTGATCCTGCCTGTCATTAACTCAGATTGATGGGTTCTAAAGTGGTGTCAGCAGGGCTCTCAGTACAGCGCTGTGCGTACCGCACCATGAGCTAGCCTGACGTGTTAGCCTACTCCTGCGTTTCTGGCCTTTTGATATTACCAATTAACCTGGTTTGGAAACTCTAAAATTGTAAATGTGCCTTTTTAATTGCTACTTTAAAAAGGGGACTATAAACTGTCACTACATCACAGTGGTGGGGTCCCCTGGCTGTTATTACTGGCTAGACATGACTAAAGATGGTTTTGAATCATTTCAAAGGGCCAAATTAAACACAATGTTTTCATGTTAATATTGCCCTCCCCTACACTAAGCTGTGAAAACAAATGGGGTCCTCCCTATTGTGAAGAAATTACAAACACCAGCAACCAATAGCAGTGCAGAACTTTGTGAATGTCTGACCAGCAACCAATAGTAGTGCAGAACTTTGTGAATGTCTGGCCAGCAACCAATAGCAGTGCAGAACTTTGTGAATGTCTCACCAGCAAGCAATAGCAGCACAGACCTATAGTAGGGATGAGGTTTTATTGTATTCATTGTAATTTCTGGTCTTACTGGTCTTATTTAAGCTGTATATTTCAGCTATCTTAAAAAAAGCTCTTTGGCCAACAAGTGTGATTCACCATCATTAAAGGGGGCTAATGAGTTTCTCCTGTAATGAGAGGGAGGGACTTGTGGTATACAAGGAGGATATCTTTTTTGTGATATATAAAGGAGGATAATGTATTTTTTCTATCCAAGTTCATTTGTTGAAATGATCCATAGTGTGCAATTCTGTGTCACATTGTGTCTCCCGCTACTGGTGCCCGTGTCCCTGGACCCCACTTGCTACAGAGAGCTGTAGGTTATGAGCCTGACAAGCGAGGCTACTGGTTCTCTGATTCAAAATTGGATTCTGATTGGTAAAAATCAAGAGGCTGATACATCAGGCCACTCAATCAGTCAGTTAAGGCCAGATGTGCTAAAGGATTGTTTGCTAGAGGAAAACAAAAGCAGTCGATACAAGGTCGCAATATCTACGTTGGATTTGCTGAATGGCCGCAATGGGTCAAATCGCTATTAGGATGTCATTTGCAGGGGCTTTGTCAGTTTTCTTTTGATACATTGTAAAATCTGTCCATGCATATGTATACCTAGGGTGAACGTGCTAAAACAAGGTGGAGATTTCAAATTGAACTGGTCTGAAAATAAAACATTTAAAAAGTTAAAAAATACAATTAAAAAATAAAAGTTTATATTTTCCAGTAAACAGAGAAAATATTCACCAAACAAAATAGGGTTTTTACAATGTGGATTGTTTCACCTGTTGTTCTATCGGTGTTAATATTGTATTCTACCATCATGCTGTCTTTTCTTTACATCATATACTGTTCGTTTTGTTATGTCTAATACATTCTTTTGTGATGTCACTCCAAATGTTTCTCCTCTCCGTTGGTGTTGTTTTCCTGTGCTGTAATATAGCATTGTGACTGTACCTTGTTGACCATTACTTCTATTTCCTGATTTGTATATTTAAGTTTTCTTTTTCTCATGGTCCCTCGCTGCTCCATATCCATTTATTGGCGCTTTGTGATCTGGACATGTAAGCGTGCCATATTGTTTCTGAACCTTTTTGTTGGGTGTCTCCTACCGCAAAATTGCAAATGAGGGCATTTCCTTTCTTTGATTGTGTAATTAAAACCTCCCTCAGTGAATTGGTCATTAACATGTCGATATCTGCGACAGCATAAGAGCCGCATTATAAACCCGAATATTTCCTTAGTAGATCTGGCCCTCAGTCATCATGTCTGCCTTGTACTTACGTGTTGTTTCGTTCCACTTGGCCATTTCAATGTGGAACTTGTTTCCTTGTTGTGATAATCAAATAATGCTGTTTCCAGCTGCTTCACCCCAGTCACAATTATGACCATATCCCTCTAGTTTTCTAGTTGTCTGTGTGTTTTCACTGTGTGACTAAAGGCCTCGCGACTGCAACGTGACTGCGACGTGACATCCTCTGCAACACGTCGCAGAGCACTAGGCAATTTATACTTCTGCGCAACCTCTGCGACATGGTGTCCTTACACTTCTGTACACTAGTAGGCGTAAATGTATTGAACAAGGTCGGTAAAGTTTTCATGAAAGCAGAGAAACTCCTGTATCTTCGAAATTCTTCAGCCAATCTTTCCTGGAGCTGGTTCATTTTATACCATGTTGAACAAATTATGCTAGCTATCTATATCGCTAGCTACTGTTAGCAAGCTTTATTTGGGCGTGATACCGGGTTGCTAGCTAGCTAGCTAGATAGATATCGATAGTTTTGCTTAGCTAACGTTGACTTAGATATATACAGGTATGGTATGCAGCTGCCAACAATGATGTCTATCACTGTATTACTTCACTGATCTCTTGTGCAAACTATGATTGTTCTTACCATGTATTAATGTACATCTAGTAAATCGCTCTGGATAAGAGTGTCTGCTAAATGCTTAAATGTAAAATGCAAAAAATGATGTACTAGCTTGATGAACTATGACCATGACAGCTCCGCCTCCATTCCCTAACCAACCAATCAATGCTGTGCAACATCTACACAACATGTTGCAAGTTAGATTTTTGTGCTAGGTACGCGATATCCTCTGCAACACCCTCTGCAACATCAGCACAACCTCTGCGACACGTTGCAGTCGCGCGAGCATGTATAGGCCTTAACTGTACTGTAGCAACACCAAGAAACATTCCTATGAACTTAAGTGTGAATAGCAATAAAGAAACATCTGATTCAAATTTTCATAAGGGAAATAGAAATATAATATATGCCATCTCGCAGACACTATATGTGGCCCCAGTGGGAATAAAACCCACAACATAGGCATTGCCCACACCATGCTCTACCTACTGAGCCACACAGAACTATAGAAAGTGAGACAATCAGTTTACAGTAAAGTATGTTGCCATTCAACACCACTCCTGATCACATCCTGTTGAAGGTTAATCTATCTAATTGGATTTGGTACAGCATCCATTTTTGATAGAGAACATCGTCATTGCAATGCCATTCAAAGTTCTGTTTCCCAGAAAAGGCTTAACAAATAATCTTTGTTAATTGCATAATATATTCATAGACAGTCAATAAATGGTTTATTAATGGCATGTTTACTAATGGCTCAAGTAATCACTGTTGCTATTACAGTTTTGGCGTGATCATGAATTACGTATTATTTGCCTGCAACAAGGGGTCAACATTATAGATTTAATCTGTTTCATCCTTCCAAGACACATCATGTAAAGGGTTCATTGAAGATTTCTCACTGTAGACTTCAGTGGTGGGATTAAAAAGCCACCTTCCTTTAATACATCATTTAGAGGTATGCATGTCCTCAAAGTCCCTCAACATTGTGTTTGAGGTCCGTACAAAGGAAAACCATGTCCCATGATTCACCAGTCATACTCGCCAGACGCTAAGCCTTAAATTCAGCATCAGGCTCATTAATGTTAGCTGCAGTTAAAAACAGTCTGTTTCTGTGCTTACCCAACAGCTGTTGAACAGACCAAAACAATCAATCATACCGCAAAAGACATACCATAAGACAAATATACGATTAATTTGTAGCAAGCTTGTTTCGAAATGCGCCACAGCGCAGTATATGAAATATGTGAGATTAGGGTTTTTTGGCTTTTAACTAACATTACTGGATTGTTTACAACTCAAGCTTTGGGGTTGGGTTACGGGATGTGAATATTGATTATTTAATTGTTATTATTTGGGGAGATTTATTCCCACAATTTAACCATAGTTTTTCTGCTGTTCAGTCCTCTGCTTCAGGTGATATTTGAATTTGCCGTGCCAGAAAAATAACCCACCAAGGCTGCATACAACTAGTCACACATACAGTACTGTGCAGATACACAGGTAACTGCCAAAATAAAGGAAACACCAACATAAAGTGTCTCAATAGGGTCTTAAAAGTGTTTGTTTGTCTATTGGAGCGACACGGCACTATTCTTCCATGAGAAATTGCACCATTTGGTGTGTTGTTAATGGTGGTGGAAAACGGTGTCCCAGGCGCCACTCCAGAAGTGTTCAATTGGGTTGAAATGTGGTGACTGAGATGGCCGTGGCATATGGTTTACATCGTTTTCAAGTTCATCAAACCATTTAGTGACCACTCGTGCTCTGTGGTGCTTGTCATCCTGGAAGAGACCACTCCCATCAGGATAGAAATGCTTCACCATAGGATGAAGGCGATCACTCAGAATGGCTTTGTATTTATTGGTGTTAACCATGCCCTCTAAGCGGTTGAGTGGGCCTAAACCATACCAGGAAAATACACCCCACACCATAGCATAGCTGCCAGTATCCCTCATTTACTCAATGGTTTCCTTTATTTTGGCAGTTGCCTGTACAGTCATAACTTGTTCAAAGTAATACCTCACAGCTTGATGTACAGCTCAATGTACATGCCTATCAGAGCTATTTCTCCACCTGAAACAGTGTGTTCATCCAGAGCAGTCGGGCTGCGACACACCTCTCTGAGATCGTTACTCTCTGCTCTGTGACCCGGGGTTTGTGCCACCTGCATTTTATCCTTGATAAAGAAATCGGTTTCGGCGTAATAAACAAACACTCATGATGGAACGCGTGGACACCCTTGTGACTTAAAACCTCTGCACTTTTCCGGGCCCTCAGCTCTGGTGTGTAATCTGTCTTTTATTCCCCAACAGGGATCCAGTGGGCCCAGGGTGATCCACTTTAATCTTGTGAATTAATCAGCGTTTATTTGATGTGCAACTCACCCCCATTTTTTTTTTTTTTAAATGTTCCCACCGAGAGCGATGCAAAGTCAGGCCATCGCCAAACAAGGGGACATTAAAATAACATTACTCAAACAGATGATAAATATTCAGCATGCAATATGAACTTCATAAAGGTTATATTTACATAATTACCACTGTGATTAATTAGGAGTCATTGGTTGAGGGTTCGTAATTTCTTTTTTTGTTTCTTTAAGAACATTATCAGGTGTGAAGAGTGCATGAAGGTTTATAGAGACGCTAAGCATCTTTGTTTAAGCATTCATAAGAGCGTATACAGAAAGTACACCGCAAGAATGTAATGCATGTATACAGCCAACCACCGCCCATCCCCATACACACACACAATCCAGCAAAACCTCATGAAACGTTAACGTTAAAGTAATGTCTTCAGAATAACAGTGCTCCTTAGGGGCATTTTGTTCCTCATTTGCAACCCAAATTTAATTAGGAACTTGTCTGAATCATCTTCTTTAATCCGCCTAAACATGTGTTGTTTCATCTGAGGCCGACCTCGGTGCGTTCTCCGTGTCTGTTTAGCCGTTTGTCTGCTAAAGGGATGATTTGCATTGCGGCAAAATTTCTGCATTTCTGTGTCCTTGAACATCACTGAAAATGGTTTTGGAATGGCCAGCACATTTTTAATAATATTTAGACACCACCCAAATTGATTCCCCGTGCTGTTTGTGTATAAATCCTGCTTGAGTAGTATGTTTTCACATCTGAAAGAGGAGACAGTCTCCTCTCCATTCCTGGAGTCCCATCGCTAGCCAAGTGAGCTGGCTGCGGTATCTCCACGGCAGCTAATCTGGCGCGGCATTGAGATTCTGCTCATGCACTCCAATAGGGACACGCAGAATGAAGATATGCAGGCATTCTTTTCTAAACAGCATTCACGGTTCTCACGGTAGCTGTTCACCTTTTATTTCCCCTCTCTTTGAGTGGATAAATCCAGTCACGCGTGAAATCTCTGGTAACAGAACAAAGCGTTAACGTTTGTTTTTCATGTCTTGCGCTACATTTTTCCATAAAACCCATGCACTCCTTCTCCAAGTAGAGAACGCTGTGGTGTGAAGCGCACGCACTCCTACCGCCCCACCCACTGGTTAGCATCGCAGTCTGTGCTGTGAACTTTAGCTCCTGCGCTTCCATATAAAGCCAGCAGAGATGACTGGAATGTTAGCGCTTTTGTGTTCGCAAGCGCTGGTTACATTTAAGGGCATGGGGTGGAGGCTGGATACCGACAGTAACCAACTTACGTAAGGAGACTTTAAGGAGAGTATGTTCCTCTCACATCTGGAGAGGCACTCACCTCTGTACAAAGTTAAACACGCACAAATGAACCATTAGACCGCGGAAGTGTCTGTGTGTGTGTGTGCATGTGTGTATTTTGGGTGGGTGGTGTTTAGGTTGGGTCAGAAGGCTTTGAGTCCATATCTTCTCAATGTACGCAAGATTCTTAAAACAACACCTGCAGTCAGGGCTCCTCAGAGTAGGAGTGCTGATCTAGGATCAGCTTTCCCCGGTCAATATCCTAACCATATCCATTATGACCTAAAAGGCAAAACTGATTCTCGAACAGCATTCCTACTCTGGGATGCTTCAGACATACGGGCCCTGGTCACAACTGACTTTGGGACCACGTCTGGTTAGAGTGTGCTCGAAATATGGATCTATTCAAATATTTAAATATCCGGATCTATTAAATATTTTAACTTTATCCCAAATATACTATATTCTGACCAGACCTCTCCTCCCCGTTTGGCATTCTATTGTGCATTCTCCGTTAACCATGTGGCATGTGTACCGTCGCACGATTGGACGTTTGCATGTACAGAAAGGACCTCCAGCTTGTTTGAGCACAGCGGCACTGCAGATGCTTCTCTTTTTCCCATGTTATGGGGCCCCAATTCGTTTTTCTTTATTTCATTTCTTTGCCTTAGTTTTTTTTTCTTTGAGATGCCATGTTGTTTTATTTTTTTTAAATAAAAAAGTTTTTACATTACATTACATCTAATACATTGAGCAATATCATGGACTGGATGATTGTCCTTATTGCAAAAGGTAAAACTGTTCTACTAGCCCACAAATAGTTGCTAACCAGATGCTACATATACTGTATTTTTCAGTTCTGTGCTGTAGCAGGGGGAAACAGCCTAAATGCAGTGTCATATGATAATAATAACTTTCCACGTCCAATCAAAAAAAACATAATAATCTAGCTCTATGAACCAATACACTGATTGGTATGTGTGTAACAGATTCGGTCAGCCGCTGAGTTTCGAACCAAGAATCCCAATGCAACAAGAGACACAATTAGCCCGCTGAGCTAAAGACCTGAGCCAACAGCCAAGGGAACTAATCATCATCTTATTGACTGCTTTCTGCAGTGGACGTTCACGTGCTAAACTCACATCTTCCAAGCTCTGCTACACTCTCTGCCTTGAAACTCCTGTAGCAGCAACCACAGCCCAACTGATAGACATCAGTCATATGATCCTAGTCATAGCACCACTGCAACAGAGTTGCTTCTGCCTGCAGCGAGTTTCGAACCGAGGATCCCAACACAACAAGAGACATGATTAGCCCGCTGAGCTAAAGACCCAAGTCCCCAGCTAAGGGAACTAATCGTCCTCTTATTGACGTCACATTCTGCAGCGGATGCTCACGTGCTTCCGAACTCATGTCTTCCGAGCTCTGCTACACGTTCAATTATTCTCCTTTATCTTGTTGATCCACCAGCAAACTTGATTATTATATGTTTGTTTCAGATACTGCAGTGGGTTACTTGTGCATCAAGGCTTTTACATGTCTGTCTTTAGGTGCATGTTGGTATTGTAAAGGTATGGTGCTACATAAGGATAATTAATCAGGCAGCAGTTTATCCAATTGGTCGAAATGCGTTGCTGCATACCTCGCCGAGTAGCTAAAGTAGTTGATTGTTCATTGGCCATCCGTTTGGAGCACTACCCATGCATTCTATGACACACGTAGCACCATGTCACAATAAACAGACTGTGTCCTTGTTTTGCCAAGTATAGGTGACTCACCTCATTTTAGTATGATTTCATTTAAATAAATGTTACATATAAAAGTTTTGATTAAATTTAATTGATTTGACTGCCAGTGTGTATTGCTCTGCATGAGCATAGTTTTTCCAGTAGTAAAAATTGATGGGTAGCAGATAGTGATGCCATATTGGTAAAATGTTGATGTTTTTGTTTTCTTGTTGATTTTGTTGCCATTATAATGTATAATGTACACACTGACTTAATTTGCAGCGGTTGCCTAGGAAAGGAACACAATATAACAATAATTAGGCAACAAGAAGTACTTTATTTCCTTGTTTTCTTACAGAAGAATGCTCAAATAAGCAGAATTGATTTTATTGCATTTCTGGGTCCAAAAAATCCTTACTATTGCAAAATGTAAAGTTGGCAGTGGAGAGAGAGTTGGCCTCCAGCGATGAGTATCAGATGTTTTTCACTCTGTTTCTCCACTTCTCTACAGCTGGGTTTTTTCTTCCAGTCAGGTTCATAATCATAATCTCTCATAATCATAATTTATGTCACCACTGCACTCTACCTTTCCATATACATCATGGACTGACAGGAATGTCAATATTGTTTGCCAGAACAAACTGCTATGGCTCTCCACTGAGCCGAATAAATGTGCCCATCAATCTAAGATTAAAGCCATAGTAATAGCTGCATTTTACATAAAACTGTGTATATAGGTGTTTGTTTTATACCCACATATGCAAATCTCATATGCAGAAGTTATAGTGTAAATTTCAAATTCTTCAAACAAACTCACTACCTACCTTAGCTTGCCTGAGGGCCTTTTCCTTTCTTTTTTTGAGCTTGATGAATGCTTATTTTATAAATGGATTTAAGAAAATTGTTGGAATAACTGTGGACAAAAGCAGTTTGGATTGCCAGACAGCAAGGTGTTGCAGAAAATCCCATTTCCAGGAGACTTGCATTTTTAAAAGCCAGGAAGAGTCTTTGTTTTGTAACGTGATGAAAAGATCTTTAGGTCTTTTAGTTGAGATTCCAGAGAGATATCAGGGTCTAATATTGAACCAAGGTCTCCAACCTCTGCTTTCGGAATTTGAATACAGAAAAGGCATCTATATTTAGGACAAACCATCTCATGACAGGGATTCTTGAGATCAGGAAGCATAATTCAAGTTTTTCAAAATGTAGTAAATAAAAGTTGCAGTCACCCAGTGTCTTATGCTTAGAGGCAGACTGTATGTCTCTCTGCTCTACTGAGAGAGCTTCTCCTGTCTTCATAGATATATAAAGTTGCTTAACATTTATGTGCCTGGCACTGTAAATTCACACCATGTTTCTGAAAAACTTGTCTGAATATACTTAATCTCTCAAAGAGACAAGATGTACGGAAAAGCAGAGGTCCTAGAATGGAGCCATGTGGGGCTGCAGATTTTATCATCAAGGTCAGAGGAAATGATCTCTGAAAATCTGCCTGAAAGGTGTGATCCAAACCACAAAAGAGTACCCCCTCTACTGGGCCAACTTGACTTTTTGGAGCATGGTGTTAAAAGTTAAAGATGACCAGTATAAAACATAGCCCTGGTAGGCTACACAAGATTTCCCTACAGGGAAACCCCTGATGAAGGCTATATGCGGAAACACATTGATTTTAAATAATAAACAGTTGTTTACTTCCATTTTACTTCAAGTGTAGCTGAAATTATTTATATTTATTTCTACTGTTTCAAATTATATGCACCTTGTTTGTTCGGCAAAGTAGCACCAGAAGTCTCCATTGTTAGGCTATGCAAGATAACTGTAGTATTTAACATGGTCTATGGCAGCGGTCCCCAACCTTTTTTGCACCACGGACCGGTTTCATGAAGACTCTTTTTCCATGGACCGGGGGGGGTGCATGTAAAAAAAACTGAGACAAGTGCGGAAAAGAGGCACAGACGGAAGTGGTCATTTTTCAAAATAAAACACCCTGCGATAGTCAATAAAATGGAAATAAAATTAAAATTAAAACGGTTTTATTATTTCTGTGTGGCCCGGTACCAAATGCCTCACGGACCGGTACCGGGCCGCGGCCCGGTGGTTGGGGGTCTATGGTCTATGGCGGTCTATGGTATATATAATCCTACAGCTATAGCCAGCAATTTACAATACAAATATGGCCTTATATGGAGTTATATGAATTTATGGGTGCTTTGAAAATGCACTGGCAAGTGTGCAAATGTCTCTGGTGGCCATATTGGGCAATGAAAAGGTTTTTGTTTTGTTATTTTCTTTGATTAAAAAAAAAAAGGCAGTGACCAACAGATGGGCCACATCTGACTGAAATCAAGAGCCAGGAATTTTGCATGGAAGAAAATAAAAAAGAAAGAAAGCAAAAGAAAAAAGGAAGGAATGTTAAAAAAAAAAGGTACGTGTGAAGAAAGGAATGCCATACAATGCAAGTAAGACACTGCGCTGAGAGCTGTTAATAAGCAATGAGGATTAACGTGTGCAATTAAACCTGCTCTCCACGTTTCTAGATTTCATGCCAACTTCTGCTCCTAATTATTTAATTAGCCCAGCCACGTATGTGATCTGACATACATGGCTACATTATAGCTACATTCCTTGATTGGCTCATGAACAACAGCTGAAGGCTTTTCTTGTGGCCTTATGTGAAACATTTTACTGTGGTCTAATCCAGTGGTTCTCAATCCTGGTCCTGGGGGAAACCTGTGTATGGTGGTTTTTGTTACAGCCAATCTCTTGGTCAATTAAGGTTGTTGACAACATGTGTTTAAGTTCTTTCATAACCTTTTGTTAAAATTAATAACACAATACAGGTTTGGCTCATTGCCGTTTCCTTTGTCTTGGAATTCTTTGTTTTCAACAAATGGTTTAGTTTCAGTGACCAGGTGTCCACACTTAAAATTGGACCGCACTGATTTCACCTGCCAGTCTATAATTTAATCAATTGTAACCTCTTTCTAAAGGGATCATTTTCCATACATCACATTATAGAAAATGAAAGCATTTGATTATCCGACTGATTAAGTCCTGTCAGATGTGAATATGGGACATTTAGTATTCTTCATGGCATGCATAGCTATTTCTGAATGAACGTGGCCTTAAGAAGGTAAACAATCCTTCAATACATATTAACAATGTCTAATTAAGAACAATTAACAGCTTGTTACAATTAGGGGGTTGGAACTGTGGTTGGAACAAAAACCAGTATACACAGGGGTCACCCAGGACCAGGATTGAAAACCACTGGTCTAATCTATGAGTGAACGGGCATTGATGTATGCAGCTAATTAGCTCATTGAACCATGGTAATTGGTGGCAACAAAAACATGCATGCACACCGACCTGCAGGACCAGAGCTCTCTGTTGCCATGGTGTTTTTGTAGTGAGCTGGGTCCTGGTGGGGTCCCTCTGACTGAACTCTGAGAGACACTGATTGGGGGAAATGAGTGAAGGGCAGAGAGTGAACATTTTGACTGAGAAAACGTGGAGGAGTCACCGAAGAAGGGCAAAAGCTAAAAAACCTTTGGGGTCACGCATAGTGAGGGTTTAGAGCAGGGGTCTTCAACTCCAGGCCTCGAGGTCCGCAGTGTCTGCAGGTTTTTGCTCCAACCACGCACTGCACCACCTGATTTCACTAATTAGCTCGCTTCCTGGACCAAGGAGGTAAAGTAATTATTCGAAATCAGGTGGTGCAGTATGTGGTTGGAGCAAATACCTGCAGACACTGCGGACCTCGAGGCCTGGAGTTGAAGACCCCTGGTTTAGAGGGTCACACATATGCTTCATCAATTAATGTGAAAATAACATGCAGGCATAACATGCATTGATGTCTTTAAACACAGATTATGAAATCTTTATTATTATTTTTTTTATCACAGCAATCTCATCTCAGAATAAACCCAGGTGTACCAGTGTGCGTAACTAAGGAAACTGTTTCTGCGAGGATCGCACTCGTTGCTTATTTTTGCTATGCAGGTCATGCTGCTCTTTTAAGGGTCTGGTGAAGTGAGCAGGTTGATGGTGTTATAATGAGTGTGTCGACGGGGGAAGGCATCAAATGTGCCGTTATCACCGATGTCCGACTCAGGGCGGACATGCCAGGAATAGCGCAGTGGCGGAACAGGGCCTGTTTCACATCAGCCACTGGGCTGGTTCCTCTGTCTTCGCTGTGCGTTCCACTGTAGCTGACTCCGCCCTGAGCTCCTGAGTCCGAGAGGCAATAACAGAGGCAGAGCGCCGAGGGAAAAAGTGAATATGTAAACGGAACGTCGGAGCGGTACGGTTAGAGTCTGTATGTGATTTCACTTTTTTTTCCGCAAGACAGCTTCCTGTATATTTTCAGCCATATAGAGCCAGGGGGTGGGAAGGGGGCCTAATGTGTCCCAAATGTGGATGAATGTGGCAGGCAGCGGAAATGGCAGCCCCACTGTTTAGGCCATGGCCTGTAAGCGGTATCAGCCTGAAAAAAGCGGGCGGCTGAAGAGGGCGGGATGGTGGAATGACTGTTCCTAACAGGCCTTAAGGGTAGGGTGGGGCGGCGGGGCGGGGCGGGGCGGGGCAGCTCCGCTCATGAAGAGCCCAAGGGCCCGCTCTGGCCAAATGCAGACTGGAAAATCATTCGTCACAGGGTAGTGAGGGGGGTGGTGGTGGTGTTATTTGGGACAGCTTGTGCCACAGCGGTTTGGTCTTGTGCAATGTTTCTGAACCCTGGACCCTGGGAGTCCGCCATCAGAGCAAAATGTGCAGTTGGAGACGTTTTGGGGTTGGCAGAAAGGGATACAAGAGGTGGTTCTTTAATTTTGTTTGTTTGTTTGTGCCTCTTAGATTGTTTATCTGAAAATTGGGGTTAATTAGCTGCTCAACAACTCTTTTAGGGCCCAGGGCAGTTACTGTGCTTCTTTGGGACAGCTGCCAATGTGTCAAATGTGTTTAAGGAAAATATGTTCACACAAAGAATATTTTGAACAAACCCACTTTTTTTATCAATATTTAAAAGAACACACACCACCAGCCAAATGGGGGTTTTTTCTGTGAAAACGACTGACACAAGATTAAGTGTCAAGGGATTTTAAATATTCGGTGAAAGGCTCAATAAAACTCTATAAATGAGGAGTCTGGAATGGAAACTGCTGCGCATAGTGTGTTGGTTTGGAAACTGTAGCAGGGCAACACGTGCCATGATTAAGCAACGCTAACAACAAACTCTCATCAAAAACATTTGATTTACAACCAAGGGAGCTTGTGGGGGGGGCCCTTAACGCGTTCCCCCATAGCATCCCATCGTTGAATCCCCCCACCCCCTCCCAGTTGGTGGTGTCCTGAAAGCAGTTCAGCTTCCATCTCCCGCAAGGGAACGCTCCACGGAACACAAAGACCCCGCTCAAACGGAGTCAATCACATCTATCTTAAATCTTTTGCCGCTGACATTAATGAGGTCGTTTATGAGCTAGATCTGCCACTTACGGTACTTAAGCCTTTTCCCGCCTGATTTCAAGCCCTGATGTCATGTTGATAATCGCCAGGGGACCTGGGTTTGAGTTCGCCCTTGGGCCCGTTTTGCAACTGATCTGGAAACTGGAGCAATTACTGATCATTATGTACAGAACGGAGAGCCACTTTACTGTGTAACATCAGCGTAGTTAGTGCTGATCCTTTGACCCAAGCTTGAAACGGGCTACACTGACTGATGAAAATAATTATAACCTGTAGGCCGTTGAAAGTGCTTCAGCAGCTCTCCACTGATGTTGCATAACCTGTCTGTAGATAAGATACGGGTTTATAGGTTTTTAGGGGTTTCTTTGTCTCTCGACGACATGGATCTACATTCCCTGTACATTCCACCCTTCCCAAATTCCGCCACAGACTCTGCCTCTGCCCTCCTTCCACCATCAGCCGTGCATTTCAGTCCAGGCTGTAGGAAGGGAAGAAGAAGGTGGGGAGAACATTCTCCCCCACCCCACCCACTCCCCTGCAAAAAAAACCTTCCTAATCTAAAGTTCCAGGCCGCGGGGTCTACTGGAAAGCAGTAACACCCCCACGAGAGCCATTTTAATAGTGCACTAGCAAACGTACCACTCTGCTCCCTTACATCATGTCTCAGAGGCACGTCACAGGTTGCTGTAGGTTGTGTGTGTGGAGGGGGGAGAGTGTGGGGGGGTCTGGCTGTGTGTGCTTGCGGGGTCACTGGGGAGTTGTTTAAACTGAAGTCGCCCGCTGGAATCACGAGGGGTCGGCAGCTTCCGTGGCCCGGCTGTGGTGCACACAGGCATCCTTTGTCCTGCCCGACCATGAACCTTGGCAAGCTGCAGCCCCTCTCACAAGGCCGCCGCTGAGCACTCTGTTTGTGTTTCGGCACTGCCAGGTGGGTGAGATTTTGTCATTCTCTGACCAACTTTTATAACTTTTATTTCTGCTGTGACGCATCTGAACCAAGCATCCTTAATTTAGCCCCCATGCTTACTAGAGCGGAACGGGTGTAGCGCCCCAGGTCTGGAAAATTAGTGCATGCGCTCGGAGAAAGGACCCTTAACATTCACATGTTTATGAGGTTTCTTAGATCACATCCTTCTCAGAGAGCAGCTCCCATATCCAGAGCTCTCTGGTCTCCTGTCCAACTCAGGTCCTCATTGGAGCAGGTGATTGGGCAGGAGGGCGGGACCTGAAGTCGTTTCAGGTGCATCGTGGGAACCCTCAGGAATGTAACTCCTGGATGCAAAATGCCAAATAATGTTACCAACCAATAGCAAGAAGGTGGTTTTTACAGAAATTATAGAAACACTGTTCTTTACGGTATTCCAAAGCCAGTATGAAATGGAGGGTGTGCTAGATGTCCTGAGATAAGTGATCTGCATTGGTTATGCTTATGTTATGCTAATATTAATAATGAAAACAGTCAGACTGAGAGAAACCAAATTCATTTCTCTCTCTCTGGCCGCTCAGTAAAAGTAAACACCTGGAGTGCATTCAAAGCCACATATTGAAACGTTAACGCTTTGCTCCTCAACTATACAGTTCACTTAAACTGTTAGTGACTTTCAGCCCCGGTCTACAAAGGCAGTTTCCAGGGTGTGTCAAAATTGGTGTCTGTGTTTGGCCCCGGTGTGTTGGCCATCTTGGTTTTGGGTGTCGTTCAGAGGAGATTGGTGAAGCTCCGCTTTTGGATATTGAAAAAATGCACTGCTGAACTCGGGAAGGCTTCAGCAATGCTTTGCAAATGAAGCTTCAGTGGGACGTTCAATATCATATTTACCATGCATTACATATTTATATATACAGCGTGTATAATGTTATTATATTTAAAATGTTATTTTAGCAAAGTTTTTGCTGTTTGTAGATCCTGTTTTTGGCAGCTGTGTTATTTATCCTGTGTTATTTAAATTGCTAAGCAGCACGTTGAACACAACCGGACATTCAATTCAGTTCTGTTTTCTATTGTAGGGCTCTTTATGCCAATGCTTTGCGTATGGAATGCACCCCTAATCATGAGATCATTTTGGGCATGTGTTTTGGGCAAAGGCCTCTTATACCTGAGCACTGTTATACCTGAACACTGTACTATTACCCTCATAGTGGGGTATCTGGGTACTCAACACCACATGCATGACATGGGCAGATAATCCTAGTTCTTATTTTTTTCATATTTTACCCCGTTTTTCCCTAAATTTGGTAGCCAATTACTCCCACTGTGCTTAGTTCAATCCCCTCCCTCGTAGTTCACTGCCATAGCCGTGACCGGCAGTGACAATGGCGAAGCGCTGCCTCCTCCGAGAGAGCACTCGTCCTGCTGTCGACTGTAATCCCGGCACCCCAGAACCACTCGGCTTCCGAACTGTGTCGGCTTCCCTCCCCCCTCCCTGGGGCAGACAGCCAATTGCCGCCCCAGTGGCACTCCCGGCCAGAGTCGACTCTGGCGCGACAGGGAATCGAATCGCCGTGGCCAGCATCGGACATTGAAACCACTAGACCACGCGGGAGGCCAGATAATCCTAGTTCTGATATATTTGGGTGGGGTGAGTGGGGTGGGCATGGGTGGGCATGGGTGGGCAGGGGGTGTCCATAGAACAGAGAGTTCTACCAACAAAACCCCAAAAACAAAACCGAAAGAAACAACTCTTACAGAATGTCATGCTTTATGTAATGCAAGTCAGTCTGTATAAGAGGGGCACAAGACAACTTATAGAACTTATACAACTTCACTCCTCCCTGCTTGTTTGATTTGCATTACCTCAAGCTTTACATTCTGTTTTAAGCTAGAGTTGTTGGGGGTTTTTTTTCTTCAAAAATGGAAAGTGACATGAGAAACCACTATTCAGATCATGATAGCAATGCAAAAATGTAAAAATATTCAAATATTGATGCAGAACGGCCACACTTATAACTTTGAAGAGAGAGAAAGTGACATATCGAGACGTAAGGTTTGATCGGCCCACATGACTCATCATGTTCTGTCATGCATTGTTATTTTAGCGCTACTGTGTGACTAATGTAGACATGCGGGTTGGGTGGAAGTCTGGGTGGTGGTGGTTCGGGAAGCTGCGGTAGGAGGGGGTGGGGTGGGGCTGTGGAGGAGGGGCCGGGGGAGTGCTTTGGAGGAGGGGGGGTGTTCTGGAGGAGGGGGCAGGGGGATCAAACACCGGTGTTCCCCACCTCAGGCTCAACAGTCACAGCTGTAATTGCCACACCCATCCATCTGAGAATAAACTGTATTTTAACAAGGAAAATGACATTTATATACTACATATTACATTTATACAACATGACAAATGACAAGTACACAAGCAGTCACATGTCACTGGAGGCCTCCTTCAACAGTTCACAGTAAGAGGCCTCCTCGCCTCTTCTCTGCCCTGGCTTGACCTTCCACACTCGGTCAGGACTGCAAAATCACTGGCCATCTTCCGCAAGACGCTGAAAACCCAGCTCTTCAGACTATACTTCCACTGAATATATATATATATATATATATATATATATATATATATATATATATATATATCATTTTAAGTACTAATTACTGTCTCCCTTTTTTGTAGGTGTTGTGGTGAGTATCTCTACCATGACATCTCTTTTATTGTAGCTTTACTGATTTCTTGCTCTAGCTGTCATTATTCTTAATGACACCTATAATCTCTTGCTCTCGGTCCCATTTTAAATGCATAAAATGTTAAAAAAAATTCTAAGAAGTTATCATGAATTTATGCCCTCCATTAAAATGTGTGTGTGAGTGTGTGTGTGTGTGTGTGTGTGTGTGTGTGTGTGTGTATGTGTGCATGTGAGTGAGTGAGTGTGTGTGTGTGGCCTCTGTCTGGAAAGCACTTAATGAGGAAAGCTCTAAGATTTTAATCTCATCACAAAGATCAGCGATAGCTCCAGAATCAAGGTTCTTTTGAAGGTGTCATAAAGGGCATCAGTATGGTGGAAATGCATTCTGCTGAGCGGAAAAGCCAATTAGCATCACAGCTGAATCAGGATCGTTAAGTTGCTTGTTAAAAAAAAAAAAGTTCAATTTTTTCTACTTCTTTTGGCCCTCGTTGGTGCCCATCAATCCCGATTCATCATGTAGAATTGGCAGACAGAGACAGGTTTTCAACCTTGAGCTTAAGGGAATGGGCACAATGTGACAGTGAAATATTACCTGGGTGAGGTTTAAAGAGTTCGGGGCACAGGAAAACACCAGGGGTCCCCAGCCCTGGGCCTGGAGAGACACCGGGTCTGTTGGGGGTTTCACCCTGAAACCAGCAACAAATTTAGACCCAAGAAACCAGGGGAGGTGAGTTAACTGTGTAATTAACTGCTTTTACCGATCAATTAAATGCTGAGTAACAATTAAAACTCTCCCTTCAGGACCAGGGTTGGCCACTCCTGGAACAAGGGAACAGCACAGAAACGTAGACAAAGCCACTCAAATCAGGCACTAAATACTATTGTTTGTAATCCGTATTCTGGAACCCCATCAGATCCCCAAACAGATTTCCTATTCAATGCTGTGCAAAATAGAGATTGAATTGTGGTGTCACTTTTGCCCTGTGTTTGATTGGACGAGAACTGTGAGGGCTCAAGAATGTGCACAGAAGCATCTCTTTTTAAACACTTTGCTCGCTGTCGTCACAACTCTTTGCCTCTTGCAGTGCTGACAGATTGCGTTTAACTGGTTACAAGATTATGGTGAACAGTTAGGCGGAGATTGTTATTTTTTGGATCATGATGTTTTCATCATTTAAGGCCACTTTAGCCGAATGTAGTCTTGCCCATACAGTACTAACATTAAGTCCAACTCCACCCTGGTAGCAGACACGCTTTGTATGGTTAAATTATCTCTCTGCTTTGGCATTGCCACCCCCGAATGATGTGCCATCTGTGCTGTGGAGAAAAAAGCTGATGATATAGGCAGTATGTGCAGATAATTGAGCATAATTACATCCATGCAGATGGTTTGTTTTCCATCTCCGCGGTCAGTTTCGGTTGCCATGGAAGTGATTCATTTTGTGATGTCCGCTGGAGTCGGGATTCTTAAGTTAATGAATTCGCCCTGCTGGACGTGACTCCATGACTCCTCGAAGGCGCAGAAGGCCCGAGGTTTGACAGTGATCGCGACGACGACAGAGAACAACGCATCTCGTTGATATATATATAAACGTAATAATAAAAAACATATTTGTCGGAGCATCCGACCTGGAATAAGGTGCGAATCGATCAAGTGAAGGCGTGGCCCCGGTTCTGTTTCTGAGGAAAACTGTACCCCGTCTCAGCGGAATCCGAACACCTTTCTGGCCGAGTCGCCAAGAACGAGATGCCCCCCCACCCCAGAGCGCTTCCTGGCCCCGTCTTTTCCCTTGAGCGACATCCGGTACGTTCAGCTGTTCAGCAAGAAACAGAGGGATTGGAGGGGAGGGGAGGAGGAGAAACAAGGGGGAAATTCATTCATTCGTGTACCAGGGAGAGAGACATGTAGTTCGTTTCCTCTGGGTGCTATAAATACAAGCGCGGCCAGTCATCAGATCGTAGCCATCTGCCCTGGACGGCACCCAGGACTCCCAGCCTGAGTACAATGAGCCAGTGTTTCCTCGGGCGTGGCAGGCCGTCTGAGCTGCGCAGCCAAACACCGGAAACAGGGAACTGCGCAGCCCCGGCCCGGGCGCCCAGAGGCTCGTCGGATTCCGGGAGCTAAAAATGTGCACGTACGTAAATTTGATGCCAAACATCACAGGCGTTGAGCTACTGCTTAGGAACCTCCTGCACAAAAAGGGGGCCAGAAACGAAGCAGGAGAAACTCATCCAATCTCAACACTGGCTGTGAAATCCTCCAGGGATTTTCATTCTTTCTTGTATCGAGCAAAGTAGCGGCCAACTCCTGTCCCGAAAGCTGAGAATTAGATTGAGATCTATTTCATCTGAGTTGGCTAGCTCCTATTTGAAACTGGATTATAGGTCCAGATGTCGGGGAATGGAGGCTTAAGACCTCTGAACATCATACTGGAGAGAAGAGATAACTAGTAGAGGTGTGGGGGGAGCCATTGATTAGTGACTCAGTACAAAGTCTTTACATGTATAAACCAAAAAAAATGTTTTGAAAAGCCATGGGTACATTGACACATGTGTTCCATTTATGAGCTTCACTGGGGATAATTAATTCCAGGCTGAGGTGACAGCTTCCCAAAAAGCAAGCCATTGTATCTGCGAACTCCCCGTTATAAGACAGCTTCCTTCACGAGCTGCAGCCACCTCGGAGGAACAGGGAGTCCTGTGTGAACCACAGGATCTGGAGGCAGGAGGATCTGGCACTCGTACCCGCGTCAGGGTTTTTTATTCCCTCTCTCCGAGAAAGAGTCCAAACAAAAGCTTGTTCCTCTGGAGTCATAAAGTAGATTATGTGATTATGCATACATTTGTTCTTCTTTGTTTCGTAAATCCAATTTAAATTTTTGGATGTAATGGGCTTTGGTGTTTGCCTTTTTACAAATGAACAACACTCTGTGTTCCTTTTTCACTGTTATAGCGGTAGCTGCCTTTAGCTAGGAAATCCTTTGTGTGACCTCTGACCTCGTTTACCGCGTTTCTGCACTCATTTTGTATTGGTCTCAGTCTTACGCGCCCTCCAGGTTGCAGTGAAGCCATCCCTGACTGCTGTCCTTCTCACGTGTTCCTCTAAGTGGTTCCTCAGTTTCAGGGGTATGGTGTGATTACCTAGCCATGTTATTCCAGTTACTTGGCAAATGACCAAGGCAGTCCTTAAGACCATACGATTCTAATTTTTGATTGGCCGTGACCCGCATGGAAACCCAGCTGAAATGGTCTTAAGTCTGGTTCTGGGGAGAACAGCGTCGCAAAAGCTGAGTCTAATTAGATCTTGCTGTGAACATTTGGCCCGCAGTTGAGACAGTTAATCTCGAATGTCTTTGTTCACAAAATTTGTGCGCTTGGCAGCCGCTGCCTGTTGGATCGTAGCAGGCATAAAAACAGCATGGAGAGAGAGAGGATGAAAAGCAGAAACCATTCAGACCTTAATTGATATCGAATCAATATGCTACGATCGTGTGCGTGTCTGTGTGTGTGTGTGTGCGTGTGTGTGTATGCGCGCGTGTGTGTGTGTGTGTGTGTTGGTATGTATGTGTGTGTGTGGGGGGCACGTTTGATGTTCAGCTGCAACACTCTATTTCTAGAAAGACAAAGCGCTGGGCAAACACTTCCCTCTTTTGTCTGACTTCCACATCTGCAGTTGGCTGGTTGTTTAGGAGACCAAAAGGATAAAGAAAGAAAGAAATGCACTTGTGTTGCTGTTCCCACATGTTGAGTAACTTTAGTCAGCAGAGCTATTTCACACATGAGCACAGCTGTTATAGCTAGTGACGGGTTTTCAGTTGGCTCAGAACCTGCCATTGGGTCACGACCTGGTGACCAACAGCCGACTCATTTGCGCACGTTTCGGGGGCCCATGAGGACGCGCAGGGGGAGGGATGGGGCGGGGGACTCGCCTCTTGACCTGCGTGGAATGTCCGCGGGACAGAATCGCGCGCCTGCCCCCTCCTTTCCCGCCTCAAAGCGTCCGCATTGTCCGCTTCTGTAAACGTGTCTGCGGCCCCTCCGGAGTCTCTCAGAGAATCACTCCAGCATGACCCCTGACCCCTGAAACAGCAGCCAGTGGGGGGTTGTGAAACAGTCTCCACCCCACTTTCCCCATCTCACCACTGCAAATCTCTTGGCTCTGGTTTTGGAAAACCCTGTATTGGATGCAAAGGCCTTTGGAAAATCGCCAGTTTTTTAATTTAGGAGCACAAGCAATGGGAACTAATGGACTTCCTGCATGCCTGAATGTCAGGAGTCCCCCCTCATTCCCATGCAGGTGGCTGAGCCTGCAGAGCCGCCAAGCTAGAGGAATTCCTGGAGCTACGCTCCTTACGAAAAAAGGGTCAAGGGTAGAAAGATTAAGAGCTCTAATGAGAGAGAGAGAGAGAGATAGATAGATAGACAGAGAGGGACAGAGAGAAATCCCACGACACACATGGTGAGGGAGAGAGAGACAGAGAGAGAGAGAGAGAGAGAGAGGGACAGATGAATAAACAGAGAGAATCTCACTACACACAGTGAAGGACAGAGACAGAGAGAAAGAGAGAGGGACAGAAGAAGAGACAGAGAATCCCACAACACAAACAGTGAAGGAGAGAGAGAGAGAGAAAGTAAGGGAGAGACAGAAAAAGACAAAGGGGATTGCACCACAAAAACAGTGAAGGAGAGAGAGAGAGAGAGAGAGGGAGAGAGAGAGAGAGAGAGAGAGAGAGAGAGAGAGAGAGAGAGGGAGAGAGAGAGAGAGAGGGAGGGACAGAAAGAGACAGGGGATTGCACCACAAAAACAGTGAAGGAGAGAGAGAGAGAGAGAGAGAGAGAGAGAGAGAGAGAGAGAGAGAGAGAGAGAGAGAGAGAGAGAGAGAGTGAGAGAGAGAGAGAGAGAGAGAGAGAGAGGAGAGAGAGAGAGAAGGAGGGACAGAAAGAGACAGAGGGGATCCCACCACACACACGGTGTCTCCAGCTTCTTTCACGGTGTCTCAATACTAGCAGAGTAATTCACAAGTGGACATGAATCGTTCCATATGTTTGCACTGCTGTGTACCTCAGTGTGTGTGTTTCTCAGTACGCACCTCTCGGTGGGCTCTTTTACATTTTTCGTTCTGGCTTGGCCAGCTAAAGCTGTCTTATGGATTTTACGACTGTCAATGTCTTGCACATGCTTCTCACAATGTAGAGTTCAAATTCAATTAAGATCCTTTCCTGCCTCCGGTCAATCCTTATTTACAAAGATTGAGCTTGTTTTTTTGTTTGTTTTTTACCAGCATTGCTTTGCAACTTACTGGAAAAGCAGATCTGTCCTTCTCATCACTATTGTTGTATCTTCCTATCACCCTCCTGCAAATAAACGTATATTTAATAATAAATATAACTACAGTTTGTTTATGTATATATATATATATATAAACTACAGAATCAGGTTCCCCGTAAAGCATTATCTACCAAAGCCCTCAAGCATATCAAGTTTTAATGTGCTTGATCATATTTGCCTGCCATTTTGAGATCTGCTTGGACGCGTGTCTTAAAACCTGTGTTGTGTTGTTTTGTGTGTGTGTTTCTGTATTTGGCAGTGTCTTACTTTGGGGACAGCTTCTGTGAGATACAAGCCATCCAGGATGTCTCCTCGTTCCACCTGTCACTGCAGTTCAAGACCAGCCGTCGCAGCGGTCTGCTTCTCCTGGCGGGCGGAGTTAGAGACTACCTGGTGCTGGAGCTGCATAACGGGAGGCTACAGGTGGGGATACTTACAGGTGGGGATAGTTACAGGTGGGGATAGTTACTAGTGGGATAGTGTAGAATTCCTGACTACAGGCTATGGCTATAGGCTGCTGAGGAGCAGATCCTCATTGCTGAACACTTTGATGGTGCCGTCAAACCAGGACAGGCGTATTTTCACTTATGGGGTACAGGTGACAAATATAGGATAAGGGTACAGGTAACAAGGATAGTGGTGCAGTTGAAGAGTATATGGGTACGGTTGAGGTATATGAGGTAACAGGTAAAGGTAGGTGTATGAGGTATATTCCAAAGGGACAATGAATGGTCATATTCATATCCAGCAAAAGAGATCTCGCCATTCACCCTAACATATTTGCAGCTTAAAGTTCTTCTCCAAAGGAAAATGCTAATATGCGCAACAAACACCAATCATTGCACATCGGGTGAAAGAGCTGAAATAGCTGGTGGAACAGCTGAAATCAAAAACACATTTTAACAGCTTAACTGTAATTTTCATTGACAATAACTGAATGTCTGAATCGTACCCATAAGAGTGTAAGATTGCAGTCGAGTCAGAGTGTTAGATCGTCGATGAAATCTTCTTAATAAACAGATTCGGTAATGCAAGGCATTAAAGAAATCCCTTTAGGGACCATACAATGAGGTTCAGAAAACAGAAATAAATTGCATCACTTTGTTATGTTCAGTGACTGTCATTTCAGAATGAGGTTCCTGATGTTTTAATCCCCTGAATAAATGGGTTGACAGAATATGTAATGGGCAAAATTAGCATCAGATGTGCTGTCATGAACATTCGCTAAATTGGGTGCAATAAACAAAAACAAAACACAAAAATCAACAAAAGCTGAGCTGGCTTTGTTGCTTTGAGCGAATGCATAAATTCAACGTCTCCTCTGTCACAAGCATAAACACTATGAGAAACTCATGTGATATACAGTGAGCACTTTGGCACAAAATAACTGCCTTGCATCATCCAGGTGGTGGTTCCACACTGGGGATTTACTTTATTTCATGTATTTGTTAATTTGTCAGGGACATAGCAAAAGCATTGTTACAATGTTAAAAAAACAAGCATCAGATGCATTGCATCAAGTGTTTATAACCAAAGACTAACACCTGTCCCCAATAAACCACAGTATCAAAAATACAAACAGAACAAAACACATGCAAGAACATGTTAGAAAACGTTCATCCACTCAATACAACAAAATAGCAAATAAGAAAAAGAAAACAACTGTAAATAATGGTTAAATAAATATATGGATGGTTGAGGTTGGTAAGCCCCCCTCTGCCACCCCCACACCTCTCTTATTGCAAAATACTTTGAGACTCTTGAACACCATGAAAGGTTATTTGTGAATAAGCTTTCATGGAATGTTATTCTAATGCTGAGAGGAAATCAGTCAGCTTTGTGATGTAATGATGAGGTAATCAGGCAGCATTGTGATGTAATGATGAGGTAATAATAATCCCTTCTCTTCCCTTGCTGCACTCCAGGTGCGGATGGACATGGGATCTGGCAAGGTGGAGCTGTTGTCCACCCTCAGCCTTCAGCTGAACAACCTGCTAGAGCACAAAGTGGTAGTGTCCCTGGAGGAGTTCCATCTGACCATGGTGGTGGACGAGCTTTACAGCACCTTTGCTAGTATACCCAAGACCCAGGACGTGCTCAACATCGACCTGGGCTTCTACCTGGGGGGCACAGGTGCCTTCAAGGCCCCCTTCCTGGATGGCTCCATCCCTCCACTGAGGGGCTGCATCAGCAATGTGAAGTTTGAGTCACACCGCTTTGATATCCTGAAGTCAGTGCCGACGTCGTGCCATGACACCAAGGAGGGCTGCAGCGGCGAGTTTGAGGCTGGTGATGGAGAGGCGACCAGCTTCATCAGCCCCAACTCCTTTGTCTCCTTCCCCACCTGGGGCGCGGCCGACACCCGGACTCTGGAGCTCCTCATGAAGACCACCATCCAAGATGCCCTCTTGGTTTTCCACGCAGGCCACCAAACAGACTTTTTAGCCGTGGCCGTGGCCGGAGGATACCTCAAAGGGGTAGTGGACCTTGGCAGTGGACCAATCGTACTGGACAACCCCTTGGTGCAGTTGGACGATGACCAGTGGCACAGGATTAGGGTTCAGATCATGGAGAGCGCGTTCGAGTTGACTGTGGACAGCCAGGCAATCTTAGTCCCTCTGAGCGGATCAGACAGCTTGGACCTCACAGGGAACCTGTACTTCGGAGGTATGGAGGCGAAGATGAAGGAAGTGTTCCAAGAAACTGGGGTCTTGACCCGCATGGAGGATGAAATCACCTCTGAGTCTTTCATTGGCTGTCTTGGAGAGATCAAGGTGAACAAGCAGGACAGGAGCCTGCAGCATGCCCTGGTGACTAAAGATGTTCATGTGAAATGCGAGGGAGAGGACTATGACTACTCCAGCTACTATGAGAGTTTTGATACGGTCACAACCACAACCCCCATGGTGAGGGTCCAGTATGTTGATGTCAGCGCCAACGAGAGGCACTGCCACCCGACAGATGACACGCCGGAGATGTTCCGTAACGTCACCAAGCTGATTGACGTCACAACCTTGTACGTTCCCGAAGGTGGGGAGGCCTATTTTGAGCTACGCCACCTCAACCCTGCCCTGGACCTGAACAAGATGGGCCTCAGGCAGTCCCAGATCATATTCACCCTCCAGAATGACCCCTGGTATGGGCTGGTGGACATGAACACTAACAACAAGAGGACTAAGAAGTTCACCCTCCTCGATGTGGTCAACAGAAAAATCAAGTACCTCCATGACGGCAATGAGAAGTACGGGGACCAGATTCAGCTGGAAGTTGTTGCTCTCGGTTCCAGCAACCTCCCCGACTGCCTCAAAAACCCACACCAGTATGTCCTCCCAGTCGAGATCATCCCTGTCAACGATGTACCTCAGGTGAGCGGGGGCCACATCTCCATCACGCAGTATGGCCGCACCCGTTTAGGCCCCGGGCTGATTAAGATTGTGGACTCCGACACGCGGTGTGATGAGCTGACAGTCACCATCACCTCTAAGCCTAATGCAGAGGAGGGCTACTTAGAGAACACCCAGCAACCGGGAAAGAACTTAGAGGAGTTCACCTGTCGCCAGCTGAGAGATGGGAACATTTACTATGTCCACCAAGGTGGGGCTGCAGCGGGGCTGGTCCTGCAGGTGTCGGACGGCCAGTCGGTCAGTCAAGCCACCGCTTTCGACCTGCTGACCACTCCCCCACAGCTGACTCTGGTGACAAACACCGGCATTCTCCTTCCACAGGGGGGTGCTGCTCCCATCAGGATCCAGAACCTGGCAGTGTCGGCTATACCCAGGAATGGGGATGTTGTGTACAACGTGACGCAAGACCTGAGGTTCGGTGAGCTGCAGAGGCTGACGAGTGAAGGCGTGCCGAAGCAGGTTTCAACGTTCCGGCAGTCCGACCTGGAGAGGGATGTGCTGAGGTACGTCAGCACGAACTCGGACGACCGCGAAGATATAGCAGTCGAGCTCGTTCGGTTCAATGTGCACCTAGGCCGGCTGACACTGCCGAACAACACCTTTATCATTAAGGTCACGCCGTCCCTGATCAGAATGTCTTCGATAATCCCGCTTGAGATAGGAAAGGGAGGTGAAAAGTTGATAAAAGAAGAGCTTGTGGCCGTGTTGAAAGGAAAAAGCGTGGTTCCAGAGGCTGTGAAGTACACCATTGTGAAAGCCCCAGCTCTGGGCATTTTGCAGATGCTGGGCAGAGAGCTGGCAGAGGGGGACAGCTTCACACAGCAGGACCTAATGGACTCTTACCTCAACTACAAAGTGAGAGTCCGCAGAACCGCTGACATGGAAGATGAGCTCCAGTTTAGAGTCTCTGCAGAGAATCACTACTCACCTGTTTACAAGTACCCTATAAAGATCTTGGCTGACTCAAAAATCCCTGTTCTGACAAACGAAAGGCTCATGGTTCTGGAAGGTGGAGAGAACGTTCTGAACAAGGACTATCTGTGGGTCCAGACTCTGGACTCGACAGATTTTGTGTACAAGGTAACGGAGGACCCCAGGCATGGCCGCCTTATCAGGGAATCCCCAACGGGGCAGCCCCGGTTTGACGGCGCTATCAGAGTGTTCAGCAACGAGGATCTGCTCCTGAACCGACTTATCTACCAGCATGACGGCTCAGAGAACAGCGAGGACGAGTTCACCTTCCTCACGTTCAGGCCAGGGGAGGAGCAGGAAGCCATCAGCAGCATCTTCCTGATAACTGTGCAGTCCAGCAACGACCATGTGCCCATCCGCGTGGTGGACAGGATCTTCAATGTAGCGCAGAATGGCCAGCGGCTACTGACCACCGATGACATCTGCTTCAAGGATGAGGACTCTGGCTTCAACGACAGCCAGCTGGTGTACATACGTGCTGGCATCCTGTCGGGAAACATTGTGTCCACGTTGGACCACACCCAGCCTCTCTTCCGTTTTACCCAGGCTGACCTGAGGGAGAAGAAGGTCCTCTTTCTCCATCACGGAGCCAACCGCGAGAAGTTCCAGCTCCAGGTCTCCGACGGCCTGCACAAGACCACCGCGCTACTGGAGATCCAGGCTAGCGAGCCCTACCTCCGTGTAGTGAACAACACTGGGGTCGTCATCAATGGTGGCAGCACCAAGACCCTCAACACCAGCCTGCTGAGTGTTGAGTCCAATGCTGACATCAGGGACCCCAGCGAGATCAGGTATGAGGTGACGTCGCCGCCCAGTGATGGGGCTGTCATCGTCAGCGGGATAGAGGCCACCTCCTTCACACAAGAGGACCTCAGGAAAGGCGTGGTGTCCTATCAGCACCACGATCAAAGTCTGCGGTCCGAAGACTCCTTCGGGTTCACGATCCAGTCCAAGGGTCTCTCCGAGGAGGGCATGTTCAGGATCAAGATATTCAAGCAAGGCTACCGGTCGGAACCAGAAGTTATCACCAATGAGGTCATCATCTCCTACGAAGGGGAGCACACTCAGATCGACCAGGATCATCTCAGAGTAAGTCCACTATATTCCAGTTTTTTTTAGCTCAAATCATGTACCAAATGTACGAAAAGGTCTTTATTTCAGGGGGGGGGGCTTCTAGTACTAATGTTATGTTTCACAGCAATACAATTTATATCATATTACTGTTGACAGTTTTCATTCCTCAGCTGAAATCAGTTTAATAGCTTCTCTCGTGCTTTACTGCAGTATTCAAATTGCGTAAAAGCAGATGTTTATAGATTTTGCAACCCCTTGTCAAATGTGGAATCTGCTCAATCACAGTCATAAATAATGGAGGTTACAAGTGCCTCTCTCTTCAGTTTCCCCTGATTTGATTCTCTGGTTTTTAATCAGCTGTATTCAAGCCAAAGTGTGTGTGTGGGGGGAGGGACCCCTTCAGACTCAAGCTACAATAATTTATTATGATTATTTTCACTCCATGTGAAAAATTAGTGCACTTCATTTGAAACAAGTCTATTCTTATCCATGTGGTTTTAATGGCATCATTAATTACTGCCAACCCTCTCATCCGGAACTCAACTGTAGGGAGACAGTCTTCAAGAGTACTAATTACCATATACCATGTTGATAATTAACTATTATCATAATTACCATATTTCTGTGCAATCACAATGTGTATCTAGCACTTTGTCATTTGCTTGGAGTCACAGTGCAGAGGTTATTGACAGTAGTTTAATGTGTAGGTAAAAATGAAAAAAAAAAAAGAACATAAACACTGTAGTGGGGCGGAGAGACTCAAACTCTTGAATAAAAAGATTACTTTTTTTTACTGTGTAAAATTCTACCATTAAAACGCCTCCAGTTACCCAAACCACATGATAGCTGCTCCAAAATATTTTAACTTGGTAGTCATAAATCTGTCTGCGTGCAAGAACGCATTGTATAATTTCTTTAAAAATAAAATCACACAAACAACAACGACAATGAAAAAATAGGCAGCTTATTTTTTTGTTTACAACCTAATATTTTGCCTATATACGTGACATTTATTCTCCTGATAGCACTAAACCCTCCAGCCAATTTCCCGGGGTGAATTCCCAAGCCACATAGTTTATGCAACTGTGAACTTGTGACACAAAATATGCACTGTAACATGCCAAAAGATTAAAAAATGTAACGTGATTGGAAATGGATCTCAGTGAACCCCATGTTCTTGGACACGGAATCTTACACATTTTCATACATCCAACCTAACATTTTCTGTTTGCGTTTAACCAACTTTGATGCCCTTTTAGCTGCAGACCATTCACAAATCCTCTTTTATGACAGTCGTTTGTATGTTTTGAGAGAATGCTTGCTAGGTAATTAACTAATGCAATTAGCTAGTTAATTGGGATGCTCTGGGAGAATGCTTTGTAGGTAATTAGCTAATGGTAAGCAATTATCTAGTTAAACATAAACGTGTATGCCATGGACCGGGGCACCGACCTAACTCTGAGAGACCACTCATTCTGTTGTCCATACCAGGTGGAGCAGACAGACATCCTGCCGTCGGAGATGGTCTACACCCTCAAAGAGCTTCCCCGCCTAGGCCATGTTATCATGGCGACCAATGCCTCCACCCCGGCGGACTACGTTCGCTCCTTCTCCCAGAAGGATGTGAACCTCGGGCGGGTGCTCTTCATAGCCGTCCCCGGTGCCACGGGCCTGGACGCCTTCAGCGTGGACGTCAGCAATGGCTTCACGGCGGTGGAAGGCCTGCGAGTGATGGTGGACGTTGTGCCGGGCCTGATCCCAGTGCAGGCCCGAAACCTCACCATGAGGGAGGGCAGTGGCGTGGCCCTGTCTCAGGACATCCTGAACATCTCACACCCCTTCTATGCCTCCGCCAACGTTGACTTTGTGGTTGAGACGCCGCCCCAGCACGGCAGCATCCGATACCTGGACGGAGACGAGGACGAGCTGAGCTTCTTCACCTGGGACGAGGTGAGCGCCGGCGTTTACAATCACAATTTAGAACTATACAACTAGAGGCTGCAGGCAACCTCGGACGCTCCCAAGCCCTGTGCAACAATAAAAACTTCCACAAATCAAAAGGACATCACACTTAAAATGTGTTTGCCAAGTTTGGAGTGCATCTAACTTAACAAATCAAAAGGACATCACCCACTATCCAGAAGTGGTGTATCCCAGAGAGCTATGCGAACACTGGCTTAGGGAAAATAATTCTCACCAAGATGGCAGCGGAATATCTCGCTTCAGTGACAACGTGTATAAATGTAGATGTAGATAAGCTGTCCCTAGATATCATATCAAAATACTGATGAAATCAGTAAAAGTGCATACATTTTGTACAGTTATATCATTTAGCAGACGCTCTTATTCAGAGCACAAGGGCATTCCACTAATTGGGGTAAGACAGCATATCACATTAATAGCCGGTACGACTTAATTACAAAAATAGCAGCTAGGAGCACCCACAGAGCTACTAGGGTTAAAGGTAAAATGAGTTTATATATATACTGTATATATATAAGATATAGGTTAGGTTCCTATGTGATCCGTGTTGGAGAGGTGCTAAGGGGGAGGGATAGGAGACTGGGAGCCACCTGGAGAGGTGTCAGAAGGCTAGTTTAATTTGTATATTTCTATTGTGTTTATTACAGAGCACTGTCACAAAGACACTTTATGGAAAACAGAAAATATGAAAAGATGAAATACCAGGTCTGAACCTCCAAAAAGCCAGAAAGTCAGGCAAAACCTCCCCAGTGGGAAGAGAAAAACACTCCAACAGTGGCAAGACAAAATTCCCCAGTGGGAAGAAATCTTATCTCGTTTTGAACACCACAAAATGTCAACATTGCCACAGGAGGTGAGATAGGCACAGAGTGTCGATGGGCTGTGCAATGTTGAATTATTGCATAGAGGCCGGCAGAATAAACCTACACTGAAGATAATGAAGAGTGAGTCCCCTGTAGATCAGAACATTGGTTTGTGTGACATAAAAGTACAGGTGAAAAAGGTACTTCTGAGACCACACTCCTACATACAGGTTACTGCCAAAATAAAGGAAACACAGGAGTAAATGAAGGGTTCTGATGGCTCTGTTATGGTGTACGGTGCATTTTGCTGGCATGGTTTAGGTCCACTTAACCCCTTAAGAGGGAAAGGTAAATACCAATAAATACAAAGCCATTCTGAGTTATTACCTTCATCCTGTAATGAAGCATTTCTATTCTGATGGCAGTGGTCTCTTCCAGGATGACAATGTCCCATCCACAGGGAATGAGTGGTCACTGAATGGTTTGATGAGCATGAAAACAATGTAAACCATATGCCAAGGCTGTCTCAGCCACTAGATCTCAACCCAATTGAACACTTATGGGAGATTCTGGAGCAGCGCCTGGGACAGTGTTTACCACCACCATCAACAAAACACCAAATGATGGAATTTGTTGTGTTGCATCAGTAGAGTTCCGGACACATAATCTATGCCAAGGTGCATTGAAGTTGTTCTGGTGGCTTGTGGTGGCTAATGCCATATTAGGACACTTTATGTTGCTGCTTCCATTATTTTGGCGGTCACCTGTACATCCCTTCCTCTCCTTCATATTAATGAATTACTTTCTACCTCAATGTTTATGGTAACTGACTTTGCGCACCAAGGCATGCTAGTCCTTAGTCAGTATGGGTCCTGGCTGTTTCTGTTCATTGTTGGTGTACTTTGTGTGATTCGTTGTGGATTAGATACAGTGATATGTGTGTGTTCATAGCACCATGGTCCCTGTACAACAGGATCCCGCGCAGAGCTCAGCTCTAGAAATGAAAAGGTTGGCTCCCCGCCAGGCAGACTGAACACATCACGCGGCAGAGCAGAGCTTGTTATTCTCCTGTTATGAAGAGTCAAATGTGCACTTTGTCATTTTTTGCTTTTTCTGGCCTCCTTTGCAAGCTCTTTGGAAAAACTGAGGCTCGTGCTATACTGCCTGGAGCCAAAACAATACGGGCCGTATATTTCTGTAATAACCCACACATAATAACACACAGTCTCTGAGCTTGTCTGCCCGCATCTTGTTCACTCAGAAACGCCGCTGTGTATTCCGGTGTTGAGCGCAAGAAGGAAATGTGATTCCACTTAATCTGATTATGTTAAGCATCCAATTTAATGGAAGTCACCTCCTGCTCTGAGCGTTTAATCTGGATAAGGATCTTGAGTTGGCCTCTCGACATGTAGAAATACTTTCTGATGTTTGTTTATGCAGTGGCAGCCGGGGTGCTAAGATTAACTTCAGTAATATCTATTATTATCATGTCTATATTCGTGATGACCAGCTAGCACCAAATAAGGGATGGGGAGGGGGGACTGACCTTTAAACCAAGACCTTTAATAACCAATAGAATATGTAATAACTCATAACTCATAACAGTCCTGAACTTTAAAAACAAAATAAAAAATTGTATTCCTCATTTTTCCTTTCTCCCTCAGTTTGGAATTGGCCAGTTTGCAACTGTACAGTGCTGTTGTCCCATCCTGCGGCCTCAGTTCAGGAGACAAGCGTAGAGGCCTGCAGTCAGCTACCACTCCAGCAGCTGAGCTGCGCAGTTACCGTGCCAGACTCTAGCGCCTAATCGATCAGAGGAGGCGCTATTGAACAATGAGGCGGAGAATGGCCTGTTGGCTGGCATCCCTGCCTGCTAGGGCAACACTAGAGCCTTCTATGGCCACTAGGGCCTCCTCCCACAGCTGGCATTGACACAGTCAAGAGTACTTCTGGAACAGAAGGACCATCACTGCCCAACTCAGTCCATTAGATTTGCGCAGTTCACACTGAATTGCTTTATATTCTAAGGAGGAGATCGGTTTACAGAAAACAATTTGTGGCAAATTATGCCATAATTCCTCCTTCTGCATGCTTCCCCTAAAAGCATTTTAGTTACAGTGGGGGGAAAATAAACCTAACTGTTTTCAAGTTAAAAACAGATCTCCAGTTTCTGCCTTTATCCAATGGAATCATACACAGGAGTCAGCTGCTCATTGGAGATCCTTCTATAAACTGCTGCTCTTGCTGTTACACATGTAGAAATATAACGTTCGTTGGGCTGTTCGTTCGGCCTCCTGTACTCACCTGGCCCCCATTGTATGCGCATTATGAATGGACTTTGCTTTTGCTCTCATGCAATGTCTTTGAAACAGAACAGAGCTACTGATTAAAGGCCACCGCATCGCAATGTGAATCAGCCGGGGAAACCTGGGAGCGATGTTGCTAAATTAAAGACGGATGTGCCTCGCTTGGACATAATTTGAGATTCTGGAGGCCTGATCATGCGGAACTCGCGGTTCTTCACCTGCGGTGAGACGTTCACGCATCAGGGACACACGGCCATTATATCCGCAATCCGAGAGAGAGCCGTGCTTCGTACTCAACCTCTGATGAGTGCATTGCATGGGAACGGACACATCTGGACTGATTTTACACAGTGCGAGATGTTCGCGCGTGACAAATGATCGCTGCAGCCTGGCTCCATTCGCACTGTAAATGTCACCGTGAGAAAACGCGCTTGTTATTTACCATATTGAAAGCGCTGACTTGTTACCGCCGGAGGTTAAGACATTTGCGTCGTTTTTTGTGGATCTGTGGTCTCCTTGGTGTCTGTCAAAAAAGAAGAAAAAAAAAACTTTTGTATAAATCAGCGCAAACTGACAAACTTATGGCTAAATAAACGATCTGAAAAAAATCCAACTGTCAGTGCTGTGAGATCAAAACTACAGAATGCAGCACACACAGGCACACACACACAGTACACTTTATCAAAATGTTCAATCCTATCAGCCACAATGCAACTGTTTAGAATTCGTATTGCTCAACTGGGGGTAGTCAAATAAGTGGTCCAACATGACTACATCTCAGGAGGCTAAATGTGTACATAGTTGGAGGCCAGGGTTGCCAGTTTGAGGAAATTTCACAACAGGAGCCCATTGTTTGTTAGCACGTTTTACGAGTTGTCGCGTGGCGGGGGTTGTTGTGATGGGGTGCGGCTCTGTTCCTTTATATCTGACCGAAATGATTGCCCCCTATAAGCCGACACGACTGCTTCGTTCACAAGAAGCCGGCCATCTATTACTCCCTAGAATTTTTAAAAGCACAGCTGGTGGTAGAGCCTTCTCTTTTAGAGCTCCTCTGTTGTGGAACGGTTTACCAAGGCATGTTAAGGATTCGGACACAGTTTCCATTTTTAAGTGTAGATTAAAAACATATCTTTTCAGCCTAGCCTACTGCCAAACATAGTCTAGGTGGAGAGATGGAGAAGGCCATGCCCTAGTGTCTTATGGAGTGAGAAACTTTCCATACTGTCACCTCCTCAATGTGTTACCACCACTGTTATGCTGGTTATCCTTGATCAGGTGTGGATGGTTTGGAACTCTCTCATGGCTGCGTGTTTTCTCTGTCCCTCTCCTAATAGGTATGCTGCCATAGCTTACACCTGTTGGGGCTATCTGTATATTTCCTATGCTTGTGCTCCCCTGCTCTTACATAATGCTACTGGCTATAGCACTGCTTTTTTTTCTGACTGCATGTTCTCTTCTCTGCGTCGGCCTCTGACTCGGGGGCAAGAAGTGTGAGCTGCCTCTCACCCCCATGCCAACCCCAGTTCCTGGATCTGGACCCTCTCCGCGTGGTTTAGCCCCCGCTGACTACCTAACTCAGGAGGGGCAAAGTCTTTCAGCCCTGAACAACCTTGGACTGACCATGACATGGTCTTTTTTGGACATACCCTGTGCCGGCCAGAAGAGGATGGGCTCCCCCCCTTTTAGTCTGGTTCCTCCCAAGGTTTCTCCCTACCAAGGGAGTTTTTCCTTGCCACTGTTGCCTTTAGGCCTAGGCCTGGGTCTGGGGGTCTAGGCCTGGGTTCCCCCTCTGTTAAGCATTTTGTGACAATTCTATTGTGAAAAGCGCTATACAAATACATTTGATTTGATTTGATTTGTTCCTGCTCTCCAGGTGAAACAAGGACACGTCTACTACCTGCACGACAGCTCGGAGACCACGGAGGACAGCTTCACTCTCTCCGCGTCCGCCTTCGAGATTGAGAGGCGCAGCGCCCCCTTCACGCTCAGCGTCACCATCCAGCCGGTCAACGACGAGCCGCCAAAACTGATCCACAACACTGGACTCGAGGTAAAAAAACATATCTCCTCCCTGGAATTTAGCAGCAGCACACAGCGGGAATTTAGTAGTGTGCCATAGAGCTGCGAAACTGGCTGGAAAGGCCTTTGCCATAATCATCACGTTCAACTGGAAACCAAGCGTATGATTCAAATATTTTTTGTCTCTGCCTGTGGTTCAACGTCTCCTTGGTGATATATATTTTTGTAAAGCCTCATCCAGGGCAAGAATTACGTGTTCGAAGCTACAGCTCAAGAACCATCCATTCCTAGCCTTCTTCCCTTTCCCACAAAACATAAGATAATGATATGTCTTGTGTTTTTTGGAGCAGGAGCTGGCCTCGTTTACAGAGGCCTGCCCCTCTCTCGCTCTCTCTCTCTCTCTCTCGTGAAACCTCTTGCCGCTCTTTGAGTTAATGAAGGGAAGCTCGAGTGCTCTCCAGCAGATGGTCAGACGCAGTGAATAACGTTACAGTGACACATTCGCTGATCACCCGAGATCCTGGCAGATTGGGCCGCAGCTGGCTTCTATTATAACCCTGTTCACATACAGGGGTCTTGTTCTTGATCTAGACTGGGCTCTGTGTGGGCTACGGCTCCCCCTAGAGGTGACTTTGAATGTATGCACAGGGTTTGGGGATTTTCATGGTACTGCTTGTGAGTTAGTCAAAGTGACCTTTCATGCAGCATAAAAAGCACCAAATAAAGACACTGAGGGGTACATGTTTTACAATTTACACACAATAAGTGCATTAAGTGCCACAATGGAAACTTTTTTTCCTGGCTGAAAATGTATTGCTCAACACCAAGCCTATGTCGCCATCTAGTGCTGGATCTGAGAGGTACTACAATATTGATATATAATTGACCACTAGAGAGGAGAATACACATGCGTCCCAGGCATGTTTTACATGTCCAGTTCTATGTAAAACGTCATCGAGCACAAGTGTTCAATAATAAATAATGCAACGAGTTAATGGTTTACTTTAAAGTAACGTTAAACATTCTTTTTCAGTGTGTTCAGCCAACGAGAATGACCTATCACAGCTCTGTTACTACCCTGACAATAATATGCTGCTGTTTAATCAGCTCCTGGTTTATGCTGCAGTTTACTACAGTTCTCCTTCTGGAATATAGCACGTTTTTCTGGAGGGAGAGTTCATAATAAATGCTGTGAGGGGAAGAGAAACAGAACAAATCACTACAGTACATTCCCTCAGCAGCTATGCCCGGTCTCACTCCCGTCTGATTTCAACTATTTAAGAATGTCTTTCAGGAGATCTGCTCCATTTCTTTCAATTAATGTCCTTTTCAGCAACGAGGCCATTAACAGTCCATTAAAGTGCTGTCCTAGGAGACCGCTGCTGCTCGCTTCATCCTTGGATACCGGGCCAAGCCAGCCTGCCGTGGAGACACCCAAGTTGAGATCTGCTTCATCCTCCAGGCTCGTTTACTTACTGCTGATGGAAATAAATTTAAAGCGTTTTTTATTGTTGGTTTTCTTTTTGTTCCCAGCTTTTATCGGGAGAAGATGCTGAAATCACAGCCAACATGCTGTACACTGTCGATGGTGACACCCCTCCGGAGCATTTGGTTTATTCCATCGATGTACCATCCAATGGGATTGTGGCACTCAAAGTGTCGCCTGGAGACAGCATTGAAAACTTCACTCAGGCACAGATTAACAGCGGGGAGGTGGTCTTTATCCACAATGGTGAACCTTTAAAAATGTTTACCTTTATTGTGGAACTTTGCGTCCTACTTACAACAGCGCTCTGAACTCAGTTGTTTAAGAGCTTCATTAAACAGGTGTACCCCTACTGCATGTTTAAATATAGGACAAAATGCATAACCCTACAAGTCTAAGGACAGCCAATTTTGGATTTGTTTGTTTTTCACTAAAACTGTAAAAAAATTATATATATATATATATAAAAAACCTGTTCTAGTGATCTTTCATGGAACAAATCCAGCACAAAGCCTTTCCAAAAAACATGATGCAATAAGCATTATAATAAGAATAAGAATAAGAATGATTTATTATTATTATTATTATTATTATTATTTGTGATAGTATTAGTAGTTGAAGCATTACAGAAATGGAGCATATATAAGTGGATATATTGTGTTTTCTATAGATGCTGGATAATGTGGCATTGAGTCAGAGTTTTGAGAGAGAGAGAGAGAGAGAGAGAGAGAGAGAGAGAGAGAGAGTCACATTGTGGCATTGAGTTCTATTGAGATGCACTGTGTGGGATTGAGTCAGAGTGTGTGTGAGTCAGTGTGTGTGATCAGAGTGTGTGTGAGAGAGAGTCACTGTGTGGAGTCAGAGTGTTGAGTCAGTGTGTGTGAGTCTCAGTGTGGGATTGAGAGTGTGTGTGAGAGAGAGAGAGAGATTGAGTCAGAGTGTGTGTGAGAGAGAGAGAGAGAGAGAGAGAGAGAGAGAGTCACATTGTGGCATTGAGTCAGAGTGTGTGAGAGAGAGAGAGTCACTGTGTGGCATTGAGTCAGAGTGTGTGTGAGTCAGTGTGTGTGGGAGAGAGAGTCTCAGTGGGATTGAGTCAGAGTGTGTGTGAGAGAGAGAGAGTCACTGTGTGGCATTGAGTCAGAGTGTGTGTGAGAGAGAGAGAGAGTCACATTGTGTGGGATTGAGTCAGTGTGTGTGAGTCAGTGTGTGTGAGAGAGAGAGTCTCAGTGTGGGATTGAGTCAGTGTGTGTGAGTCAGTGTGGGATTGAGTCAGAGTGTGTGTGAGAGAGAGAGTCTCAGTGTGGGATTGAGTCAGTGTGTGTGTGAGAGAGAGAGAGAGTCACAGTGTGGCATTGAGTCAGAGTGTGTGTGAGAGAGAGAGAGAGAGTCATTGTGTGGGATTGAGTCAGAGTGTGTGTGAGAGAGAGAGAGAGAGAGAGAGAGAGAGTCACATTGTGGCATTGAGTCAGTGTGTGTGAGAGAGAGAGAGTCACTGTGTGGGATTGAGTCAGAGTGTGAGAGAGAGTCACTGTGTGGGATTGAGTCAGAGTGTGTGTGTGAGAGAGAGAGAGAGAGAGTCAGTGTGGGGTTGGGTCAGTGTGAGATTAAGTCAGAGTGTGTGTGAGTCAGTGTGTGTGAGAGAGAGAGAGAGTCGGTGTGGGATTGAGGTAGAGTGTGTGTGAGTCAGTGTGTGTGAGAGAAAGAGTCTCAGTGTGGGATTGAGTCAGTGTGTGTGAGAGAGAGAGTCACAGTGTGGCATTGAGTCGGAGTGTGTGTGAGAGAGAGAGAGAGTCGGTGTGGGATTGAGTCAGAGTGTGTGTGAGTCAGTGTGTGTGTGTGTGAGAGAGTCTCAGTGTGTGTTTGAGTCAGTGCGTATGAGTCTCAGCGTGCGAGTGAGGCAGTGTGCATGGAGTCTCAGTGTGGAGTCGGTGTTGACAGCCCGCTCTGTCTCTCCTCTCTCAGGTGATCAGTTGGGGGGTTTCACATTTACGGTGACGGACGGAGAGCACACCTCCCCTCTGCGGCGTTTCCTGGTCACAGCCAGACCGCTCACCATCTCCATGGATACACAGGAGGAGCTTATGGTGTTCCCAGGTGCGTGTCACTTCCTGTGAATCTGTGTCCACGAAAACCATGCGTTTGGTAGGTAGCTTAGCACGTGTCAGGCTTTAAAGCTAAACACTGCACTGAGACTACAGTACCATGTGAACACCGTGATAGATGGCAATGTTGCTCTTTTAGATCATTGTTAGGCACTATGTCCATGTTGGCATGATGTAGGTGTGTTGTTGCTAAGCAGTTTACTATTGTGAGATTTTATTTAATCTCAGTATTTCAGTGTCTTTATTTCTGTCCTTTTGGTTGCTCCTGTGTTGTGGTTTTAATGCATCTTGTCATGGTGATCATGCCAGTCATTCTGGACAACATCATCAGCATAATTAATTAATTAATTAGCCACATGTGCGGCACCATAAAATGATGGTGACTTTGTGACGCACATGTGGCTAATGCAGACGAAGGAGACCTGTTACACGTCTCATGGATTCCCAGCAAATATTGAGGCAGAAAGTCATTTATTAATGAGACCTGAAGGAGAGGGGGGGGATGTACTGGTGGCTGCCAAAATAAAGGAAACAGCAACATAAAGTGTCTTATTAGGGCATTGGCCCACCACAAGCCACCAGAACAACTTTGCATAGATTCTACAAATGTCTGGAACTCTATTTGAGGGATCCAGCCGTTCTTCCACAATAAATTACCTAATTTGGTGTTTGTTGAAGGTGGTGGAATATGCTGTCTCATGTACCGCTTCAGAATCTCCCATAAGTGTTCAGTTGGGTTGAGATCTGGTGACTGAGATGGCCATGGCATAGGGTTTACATTGTTTTCATGCTCATCAAACCATTCAGTGACCACTCGTGCCCTGTGAATGGGGGCATTGTCATCCTGGAAGAGATCACTGCCATCAGGCTAGAAATGCTTCACCATAGGTTCTGTGTGGCTCAGTAGGTAGAGCATGGCGCTGGCAACGCTTAGGTTGTGGGTTCAATTCCCACTGGGACCACAAACTGAAAGATGTATGCATTCACTACTGTAAGTCGCTTTGGATAAAAGCGTCTGCTAAATGGCATATTATATATAGGATAAAGGTGATCACTCAGAATGGCTTTGTATATATTGGCATTTACCTTTCCCTCTTAAGGGGTTGAGTGGACCTGAACCATGATAGGAAAATTTACCGATTACAGAGTCGCAAGAAACCTTCATTTACTCAAGTGTTTCCGCTATTTAAGCAGTTACCTATAGCTGTTAGCAAGTGACCATCGCTCATTTCTGTAAATCACATGTGACAGTTAGAATAGATGCATTTTTCATGTCCCGCAAATTAAAGTTAGGCAATATCTCCCTCTTCATTTTCTAAAGGCACACGGCAGCCAATCACAAGTAAGATCCTGACAGCGGTGACCAATGAGGATGGAGATGCGGTCACTTACGCTGTCCTCAGGGCCCCTCGCTTTGGAAGGTTCATCTTAGCCGATCACAAAAAACAGTTGAAGGAAATCTCCACATTTACCCAAGCAGAGGTGAGTGCATCCATGCAAACACTATCAAATTATAATAGCACAGCACACAAAATGCAGAGAGCTAGATTTGTGCGTCTGTAATTAAATGCATTTGTAAATGGAAGTGAAGATATTATAATCCTCCATTAGAAACTACAAGCAGTGTTGGATATTTGCTGTAAGGTTGGTCTCTCACAGTTTGGCTTTCCCATTAAAACTGTTGACTAAGTAATTGTTTCTCCTGCAGAGGGTTTATTCATTATTTTTCCCTAGCAGGAACAGGCGCGAGAGCCTCCTCCCTCGATCTCTTGTAATTGTCCGTGCGTTTGGAGCTCGGTGGCTTGGAAGTGATTAAATTATCCTCCATAATGACCTGCATTGAAAATTGTGCGACTGCAGTGTAGAGGCTGTATAAAAAAAAGGCCTGCCGTTTCTGGGGAGTCTCACAGCTCTGCAGCATAATGTGAAAGAGCCTGACAGTTATTGAGGGGCTGCCAAATCTCCCGTTTCCCACGTGGGGGTGGGGGGCATGGGGCAGGGGGTGAGGGCGCCGCTGCCGGCCCACTCACATCCCACCGCAGACATGGAGCAATGCATGCTGGGACTTCCTGTACTGTCTGATTAATGGCCAATAAGAGGATGAGCCACTGGCATAGTGGCCCTTTCCACCAGGTGGCACTGTGGTGCAGTCTCATTCATCCCCGCTGTCTGTAAACGGTAATGCCGCTGTAAAATAAACCACTGTAACCATCCCCATAAATGCAGTACTTTTTTTATCACAACAGTCAAGAGAACACAAAATGTATGTATATTGTATATTGGATGAACAATTCATCGTGTAAGATGTTTTTTTAATGAACCCATTTTCTTCCCACAAAAAGCCTCCCTCAGAGATTATGGGAGGCTTTATGTAATAAAATGAGAAAAGCATTTCCGAAAACCCAGTTATTGTGCGTCTGGTAAGCATATATATTGATTCTATATGCTATATATTGTCTCAGTGTATGTGTGCATATAGCATATACAGTATATATTGATATTTTGATTCAGTAAGGCTGGTTCTCGGGTCTGCCGTAATCAGCCTCATATTATAGTGACAATTACGCATTACAAGCCACAGGAAGGATCACACTCCTTTAGTCTCTGCGCTTGTGTTCATAGTTATCCCATTGATGGTCTGATCTGAGAACAGTGATATGAACATCTGCAGTGCTCGTCCACACAGGCCTGGTCTGGTATTCTCACCCCCACTACCACGTGGTGCCCTTGTGTATTTAATGTTGGTGATTGTTTTCAGTTGCAGTCAACTGCTCGGTAGGGCTGGCAGTTCAGGCTTTTCCCCACAAACTGGCCAAGTTGTCACAGATTTCCTACTGACTTTGTGGGCTTGAAAAGCCTTTTTACTTTTTACCTGAAGTCTCGTCAACTTAACATAAATGTGCATTTGAGTGAACAATGAGCAGAAAATCATATTTTTTTGTTTCCTTAGTAATTTATTTGTAAGTTGCCAGCTAAAGCAAAAATATTTTTTGTTTGTTTGTTTATTTTTTGCCTTTTCCAAAAAAACTACATGATGGCGATTTTGGATTTCATTTTGTCCACATGACGTCATTGTTTTGGCTTAATTGGCAGACAAATTACGTCTCGTTGGCTTGGGGCTTTGAAATCGCCCTGGCGCAGAGTGAGAGCTTGGCTGCTGCTGCCTCGCCTCCATGCCAAACACACCAGAGCAGATATGTCAGCCAGCCAGCAGCAGGTCCCCATTCATCCTGTATGAATCACAGTCTAATGCCACACACAGACGGATGCACGTTTCAGCACCTTCTGACCATAAAAATAATCATTACCATAAGCATAACAATCTCCATCCAAATCCTGACAGCAGTGCCCTCATTATCTTGTAGCCACTCAGACTCTCCATCACCGTAAAGGACATCGAGGGCTGTGCTGTGGACAAACAGAAAAAGACTATTTGAGCCTGAGCCCAAGGGGAGTCGTGTAGTTAGGTGTGCTTTAGACCTACCACCTTTGAGCAGCTGAGAATGCTTGTGATGTCCGACCAACAGACCACAATGTCAAATATGTATTTGGGATACTTAGAAGTCAGTAAAAAAATATTTGAAAACACTCCAGTAAATCTCTCTACATTTTTTAAAGAAACATGTTATTTGGGCCTCCCGGGTGGTGTAGTGGTAAGAACGTCCGACGCTGCCCACTGCGACTGGGGTTCGATTCCACCATGTCACGCCAGCTGGCCGGGAGTGCCACTAGAGGGCAGTAATTGGCTGTCCGCCCCAGGGAGAAGGGTGGGAAGCCGATATGAGCTCACTGCATATACAGTCAAGCCGGAAAGTCTCCACATCCCTTTCACCCTCTCCATGTTTCATTGCGTTACAGACTTATTCTACAATAGATTAAGTTCATTTTTTGTCTCAAAATTCTACACAAAATAGCCCATAATGACAAAGTGAAAACAGGTTTTTAGACATTTGTGCTAATTTATTACAAATCTAAATGTAAAATATCATATGTACACAAGTGTGCACACCCTTTGATATGACACCCAAAAGTGAGCTGAGGTGCATTTTGTTTCTACTGATACTGCTTGAGATGTTTCTACAACTTGATTCTAGTCCACCTGTGGTAAATTCAATTGATTGGACATGATTTGGAAAGGCACACACCTGTCTATATAAGGTCCCACAGTTGACAGTGCATGTCAGAGTAAAAACCTAGGAACTCTCCATAGACCTCCGAGATAGAATTGTGTTGAGGTATAGATCTGGGGAAGGGTATAAAAACATTGCTAAAGCATTGAAAGCACCCAGGAGAACAATGGGCTCCATCATTGTGTAATGGAAGAAGTTTGGAACCACCACAACTCTTCTTAGAGCTGGCCGTCCGGCCAAACTCAGTAACCGGGCAAGAAGGGCCTTGGTCAGGGAGGTGACCAAGAACCCAATGGCCACTCTAAGTTCCTAGGACTTCATGGCTTGGTTTTTACTCTGACATGCACTGTCAACTGTGGGACCTTATATAGACAGGTGTGTGCCTTTTCAAATCATGTCCAATCAATTGAATTTACCACAGGTGGACTAGAATCAAGTTGTAGAAATATCTCAAGCAGTATCAGTGGAACCAATGCACCTCAGCTCACTTTTGGGTGTCATATCAAAGGGTGTGCACACTTGTGTACATATGATATTTTACATTTAGATTTTTAATAAATTAGCACAAATGTCTAAAAACCTGTTTTCACTTTGTCATTATGGGCTATTTTGTGTAGAATTTTGAGACAAAAAATGAACTTAATCTATTGTAGAATAAGTCTGTAACGCAATTAAATGTGGAGAGGGTGAAAGGGGTGTGCAGACTTTCCGGCTTGACTGTATGAGTGGTCCTGTGTGTTACAGTGACGGCTTCAGCTTGGCGGGTGCCGGTCTCAGAGGAGGCGGTGCAGCACTCATTACCTGTCTCGGGACTACGGCAGGGAGCTGTCATGCAAAGCGGGATAATTGACATGAAAAAGAGAGTATAATTGGCTACTAAAATATTGGGAGAAAGAATGGGGAATAAAAAGCAAAAACGGAGTGTAGTGTAATGAAAATATACTTGGTCAGAGCGATGGATCCATGATAATTTAATCCGCAGTATACAAGCCCAAGCTACTAAACTGTTCACTTTTGGCTAGATTTCATATAGATCTAAAATCTTTCAAAAATATTTAAAAAAGGAACGTTATTTTACCCCAAAAATATAAATAATATAAATAAAACAATGCACAAAATTGTCAGGAATCTCCAGGAATTTTGCAGGTGATTAAAGTATTTTCACATATGTTATTTGACCTACGGCTGCTCCTCATACCCTTTCTCTGGGTTAATTCTTCTGTTTTGGAACAATCTTGGGCATCAGTTCATCAGTAGGTCTGGACAGATATTCATTTCAAACTCAGTTCTGTTGATGCCAGGATCTCCATGGCAATGTTTTTTTCTCTCCAAATTTGGAATGTCCAACAGTGGGCACTGGCATGGCCTGAATTCAGTACCAGTCTGTGGGGCTCATCAACATGCTGGAATAACGTCTTAACAGGACGAGCCCCAAGGCAGTGCAAGTTATAACAGGTGTATTACACAGACTCAAGCTCTTCTCTCTCTCTCAGGTGGGCTCTGGGTCCAGCCACAGCATAGTAATAGCGTGTATAACATAGACTCAGGCTCCTCTCTCTCTCTCTCTCTATCTCTCTCTCAGGTGGACTCTGGGTACGTGTTCTATGAGCACCAGATGCCAGAGGAGCCGTTCTGGGTGGTGCGGGACTCCGCCGAGCTCCTGCTGTCGTCCGGCCCGGCCCAGACCATGGAGCTTGGGTTCCCCATCACCGTGTCCTTCAACGCAGAGAACCGCAACACTTCCACCCAGCTCTGGAGGAACGCAGGTACCGCACTGCACCGTCTTTCTTTTTAATGTTTCTTTAACTCCCCTCCCCTCCAAAACATTTATTTAATGTTTCCTTTACCTTAGATTTTTTTTCCCAACTTTCCAAAATTTAAGGAGATTATCACATACTCTGGCAACCCTGTTCTGGGGTGTTTCCATTGGCCCAATTACCCATGGTATTTTATACATCACTTGTTTATCTTCCTGTCTTCACATCAGAATCTTTATAGCTCATCCAAAGATGTGATGATTTAATTCAACTCAGTTACAACATTGCTTCCCACTGTGCAAGCCTCTGAAATCCTGGGGTGTCTGTGTGATCAGTCGATTAATTAGCTTTGAAAGCTGTTGGCTGATTCATTATGGGAAATATTTTGCTGCAGACATCCAAACTATTTTCTAGAACCATGTAAACCCTATTTTTTGAGTATTCATTTGTGTGGGTATTCAGGAGACAAGGGGTGCATTTGACTCCAGAGGAACAGAAAGTTTTAAAACGTTTATGATGTGTTCACCTCTCATCAACTTGTCTTTGATTAATTACTGTGTGTGGCTGTTTTTCCACAACCTATCCCATTGGGAAATAAACACATCAGCCTTGCAGACAATGGCCATTTACAGGATAATTTCATAACCCCAGAGGTCGTTTCTGCTCAAACTCAGAGTGAGTCAGAGGGGGGAGTAGAGAGGGACTGGTGAGGGAAGAATATTCCAGCACATATGATGTCACAAATGCAAATCACATTCTAGATAAAATTTACATCGAAGAATAGTTGGATTTATGTGATGTCACAATCGATAATTGCACTCTAGATAAAGTGTACACGATTAGTGCAGTTATTCATCACTGTTGCAAAGGTAGGAAAAGCTTTTCTTTCATAGACAAAGCCAGCATAGAAGCCCTTTCACTGTGAAATATAATACATTCATACAGTACATTACGCACATTTTCCTTGAACCCTTACACTCTCAGTCTGATCTCTGAGTGGGTAAGTAAAATGGAAGATAAACGCATGTGTGTGTGTGTGTGTCCCAGGTCTTGACCTTCTGAAAGGTCAGAAGAAGGTGATTGACAGCTCCAGACTGGATGCCTCCAACCTGCTGGGCAGCGTGCCAGAGTCGGAGCGAGGCTCCCTGGTCGTGGTGTTTGAGGTGATGCAGTTCCCGACCCACGGCACGCTGATGCTGGGTGACGTTGACCTGCCGCCAGACACCCCATTCTTCCTGCAGGAGGACGTTGACAACGGCGAGCTGGGGTACACCCACCGGGGGGACCCCGAGCCCCTGTACGACAACTTTGTGTTCCGCGTGCGCCTCAACCCCGCGGGAAGGGGGCTCCAGCCGCCGGCACCATCCAACATGGTGTTGGAGGAGAGCTTCGGCGTCACAGTGTTGGGTGGTCGCCGCGACTCCACGCCACCCAAGCTGGTGAGCGTGGACTTGCTGCTGGAGGTGCTGCAGGGCTCCACTGCCCCGCTCACGCCGCGGTACCTGCACGCCGTGGACGAGGACAGCGCGCCCAGAGAGATTGTCTTCACTGTCACCACTGCCCCCACCAACGGCCTGCTGGTGGACAGCATGTCCGGCACCCCCGTGGAGAAGTTCACCCAGGAGGACATCAACAGTGGGCGGGTGCTGTTTGTCAGTGATGGGAGCCTGGCGAGCGGGGTGCTGGAGTTCACCGTGTCCGACGGCCGGCACCGAGCCGAGTCGCACTCGCTGCACATCGGCGTGCTGGCGCGCAAGCTGCGGCTGACCTTGCCACGCGAGATCCAGGTGCTACAGGGCGATGACGAGACGCTGGTGACCGAGGCCATGCTGAAGGCATCCACGGGCGGGCCCAGCGAGGAGGAGGTTATCTACGAGATCGTCAACGTCCCCAAATACGCCGCGGTGATGGTGGACCGGCAGCCCACCTCCGCCTTCACGCAGACGCAGATCCGGGAGGGCCGCGTGAGCGTCCGCTTCGTGAAGTCCACCTCGTCGCGGGACTGCGTGGGGATTGTGGCCCGCAGCCGGGCCGCCAACGTGACGGCCGTGCTCAACGTCACCGTGGCGCCGCTGATGAAGCTCCCAGAGGATCCCCCCCTCCTGCCACGTGGCTCCACTGTGCTGGTGGACCCTCGTCTCCTGGACGCCTCGCCGCTGGCCAACAAGACTAAGTCTACGCCCATGTTCATCATCACCCGCCAGCCGCGTGCGGCCCGATTTGTCCGAGTCGGCGGGAAGGACGACGGCCGTCCGGTCAGCAGCTTCACCCAGCGGGACATCGAAGAGGGTCACATCGCCATGGAGATCCTGCAGGACGACGGCAAGGATGGTGGCGGGGATGACGGCGGCGGCGTTGGGGATGACCGGGTGGAGTTCTTGCTGCGGGCTCACGGGGTGCCGCCCGCTGAGGGGGCGTTATCCTTCAGGACAGCCCCCTACGACCCCACAGTGGTGTATGGGGCCACGGTCCTCAAGACCCCCTCCTCCAGCACACCGCCTCCCACCACCGCCCCCGCGGGCCGCGGCTCGCACCGGAAACCCGTGGTGTCCCGGCAGCGCACCCTGTGGGCCATCCTCATCCCCATCCTGCTCATCCTCCTGCTACTCCTGCTGGCCGCTGCGCTGGCGTACTACCTGGTGCGCCGCAACAAGACCGGCAAGCACCATGTCCAGACCGCTGCTGCCGCCAAGCCCAAGAACGGCGAGGTCAAGCAGGAGACCTTCCGCAAGACCGACGCCGTCAACAGCATCGCCATGTCCAGCATGGAGGCTAAGGAGCCTGACCCAGAGCTCCTTCAGCACTGCCGGACAACCAACCCAGCCCTGAAAAAGAACCAATACTGGGTATGAGGATAGGAGTCCAGATCCGAAATGGTGGGACACAGAACCTTTTACGACCAGAAGCATTCTATTAGAGCTTCTCTGAATCATTCCTTTCAGTGTTACTTCAGTGACTCCCTCTGCCCATTCTTAGCATCGAGCAATTTGAGCAAAATGCATTTTTTTGTTGTTTTGGTTTTGGTTCTTACCACAATCCGTTCTTCTGTGGGGCCATCCTCAGGTAATTAAACACTGAAAATGTCTATTAGTTGTGGGTGGGGGGGGTGAAATCAGATGGTTAATCTGAAGGAGAAATGTTTTTGTTGTCGTCGTCGTCTATTTATTGTATAAGAAACCTTGCTGGATTTTATTTTATTTGCAGAGCCCAAATGGTGTCCAAGGACATGAACATAACTCTTTGTTTGGAAACAAAAAGGCTGCAGAAACAAAATGGATGGTGAGGGGTAAAGACTCTGTTGCCTAAAATTCATTAACTTTCATTTAATGCCAATATGATTCCATTGAAGTACATAAATAGACCATTTTTGTGTTTCCAGTGTTTACCTTTTTGATCCAAAAGAGGGACGGATATGTATATATTAATTGTGCCTATTGAAGTAGAACTATGCGATATGAAAGAACAAACAAACTATTTTTTTGTGTTTTTCCTTTATTTTTTGTATAAATGTAGTCTATATTTGCTTTGGTGGCCTGCCAATCCGTTTTTAATTAGATGTTTTCCTGGCACCCCGCTGATGAAAAACTCACTGGACTGACCGACGGCACTGAAAAATACAATCCTACACAGTATAAATTATTATGCAACCACACACAGGAAGTGACTCACCGAGGAGCTGTGTTGCACACATTCTATTGGCTGACAGACTGGAGACTGATGTCATTCAGACTTGTAAATGTTCCAGGTTGTATGACAGATAATTCACAGAGTGAATTCCTGTTTCTCACGCTGTGCGTCTGTTTAGACAACCTAGGCTATCTCGATAAAGCTTGTGTCATTCAAATCTAGAAAAACTTGAAATCCAGCTAAGAAAAAAAAGAAAATATGACAATATAAAGGAAAAGAAAAGTGTGTACACATGTTATTGCTTCTATAAAAACTCTTTATCAAGCATTTTTAATCCAGAAGGAGAAGTCATAAGGTCACCGTCATAACGGACGAAGGGATGTAGGGGAAGTGGTGGAGAGGAAGGTTAAATAAGTGTGCATAAATCAGTAAGGTTAAATAAGTGCATATGGTTTTTAGAAATGTATAAGCATGTCGTATTGTGTGGTTAATTGTTTTCTGACAGAAGAAATAAGACAGGAACCTTGTTTTTGACTGGAGCAGAACCCTTCCCTGATCCAGTCCAATAATATCACAGCTGATAGCTGTACCTTTCTGTTCCTGTGGAAAAAAGGTATCTCTTCTGTTCCTATCGTTATTCCTAATTTTTCCATGCTATGTTTAGTTGCCTCGGCGATGACCTGCCTGAGATTTCTCACATGAAATCAAGTGCAACTGTTTGTGCTGAACATGAGAAACTCACCCATATTATGGGATGGTTTTGAGATATCTCTGGAGATACATGTTATAAGTTTCCTGTAAGCTAATGTACCCATCATTCTTCCTTGCTTATTTATTTAGATTCTTTTTTTTATTTTTTACAAATTTCTGTCACTACAAACGACAAGCCATATCCTTGCTCACATATTTTATGCGTTTCGATCTATAGTTCTTCCCTTCGTAAAAACTCATTATGTATGCATATCCTGGTTTTGAAAAAAATGTCTTTTGATTTTGTAACACTGGTGAAGATGTTTTAAAGAAAAACTACTCTTCTTTCCCTGAAGCACACAGATCATTTTTGCTGTATTCTTTGCTGAAGTTCTCAGATTTCATGAGCAGTTCTTTAGAACGGGCAGTATGTCCGCAGCAGTTATATTTCGACCGGCTTTTGTTATTGCTTTTGTCCTTGTGGAAGGTTAGCCGTGGGTTTTTCCTGTGCTTGTTGGTGCATGGACGTTTTTTGAGAGTGTAACCCACCCTGATGCCTCAGGAAACAAAATGTGTAATAAAAGTCAGATTTTCGGAAAAAACAATAAAAAGAAAATCACCAAATAAACGAGTAGCGTGGTTTTTCTCTTGTGCTTTTGTGGCAATGCTGCTATATGAAAGCCTTGTACAATTTTATGCTGCATTAAAGGCCTCCTCTATAGAGCAGTTCCCAGTTATTAGATTTTATGCATCTAAGGGGCCAGGAAAAAAGACATTCCATTTGTTTCCAACCCTGTTTTCCTATTTTTCTCCCAATTTATTAATGTCCAATTGTATCCATGGGCTGGACTCACAATTCAGGGGAGAGTAGACTGGCACTTTATCTCCTCTGAAAGCCAGCCAAGCTTCTTTTCACTGTGCAGTCATTGCATCGAAGGAGTGCATTTGATGCGCAGCTGCTGCAGACTGCAGGCACCCAGATTGACCAAAGGTGGCGCTGGTGAGCAATGAGGCGAGCACAGTCCCATCGACTGAAGCCCCTCCCTCTCTGGGCAACACTGCGGCTAATCAGCTGATGTCCTGCGGGGCTGCCGACCGCCGTCAGATTTGATAGCAGACCAAGGGGCCCATCCAAGCAGGTGCCCAAATTGATTTGGTTTCCATATCATTGTATTATCTGTTTATACACACGTGTATATACAGAATGAGTTCGGGTTGAGTACTTTGCTGAAGGGTGCCGCAGCTGTGCTCTGACATCCTCTGGGACGACACTGTAGCATAATGGTAAGGAAACTAGGCTTGTAACGCAAAGGTTGTCAATTCAATTCCCAGGTAGGGCACTGCCATTGTACACCTTGAGTAAGGTATTTGATCTGATTTGCTTCAGTAAATATCCAGCTGTATAAATGGACTGTATGTAAAAAAAATGAAAAGTTGCTCTGGATAAGAGTGTGTGCTAAATGCCTGTGATGTAACTTTGAATCTGAAAGCCTTCTGGTTAGAGGTCTGGTTCCCTATCATCAAAGAGCCTTATGTATTCAATTTGTATAATCGGACTACTGGCTCACATGATTGTTAACTGCCGGCAATAAATCAATCGGGATTATGCAGCGAGATCAGATGGCTATCTCAGTTTCCCTGCAGCCTCAGATAAAGCCATGTGTCAAACCTGCCAGCAGGTGGCGCCAGGGTGCAGTTAGCATTTTCAGAGGTGCTGTGCTGGAATTCGTCAGCATTTAACCAGCCTCGCATTAGCAGTCATTCTTTCCTATGTTCCACTGTTTCCTGTGTCTTTAGTTTCTTCTCCTTCCCTTCTTTCCTTGCTAATAGAGCTTGCCCCTTGTCAGTGTTACAGATTTGCACTTTGCCAGATGTCATCTTTTAGATTTTAGTTTCCGTGGCTTTTAACTGTAGTGGACAGGTTTTGATTAATAGCTCAAAGTTTAGTTTAAATTTTTTTAATTGTTTTTAATTGTTCTGGTTTTAGTTTTAATTGTTATGTTTGTTTTGTGAAGAAAATAGGAAAAATTATTGTTTCATAACAGCTGATTTGCTGGAGCAGGTGTGGCTGGCCAATTAGATAAGGAAAAGCGAGCTGCCATTTTTCATTTAAGAGTGAATGATTTTAAATAAAGGTAAGGCTGTTAGACTAAAGACTTACAGCTACACCTGGTATTATTGCACAATCCATTTAGATACAATGATGTATTAGGTGGAGGTAGTCTTTGCGGACAAAAGGGAAACTTAACTCAGATCTTTGTAATCTGGTCTACGCAGGGGTGCGGTTCAGAATGAAAAACCTTCTGCTACGTGTACACTTTGAACGTGTGTTAGTGAAGGGCTGGAACAAAAGCCCGCACACCCAGTAGATCTCCAGGACTGAACCTGGGCTCCCCTGCTCTAAATGGTGTTGCAACAATCTTTGAGGTATGTTTGCCCCCCTGTTTGGCGTGCTGGGGTGTAACCAGAAGCAGCGAGTGAGTAAAGTAGGGTTACTCAAATCACGGTCCTCGTGGGCCGAGTACTACTGTTTTTCCACCTTCCCTTTACCTGGGAGTTAGGTGTGAAGACACTGGCCAATCAATTGCACTAATCGTTCAATTACCTACCTGGGAGAAAAGAAAAACAGAACCGAATTTGGATTCGTGGACAAGATTTGAGTAACCCTGGAGTAAAGAACTGGGCCGCACCATACTGAATCGCCCAATCAGCAGCCATAGTAACAGCGCTCTCTAAAGCAGTGGTCTCAAACTCGGTGTCATGGAGGGCCATGTGCATGCTGGTTTTTACTCCAGCCTCCGCTCTTGATTAGATCATTAGTTCCATTATTTGATTAATTGTCCTGTTGGTTTGCACGTAATGCATAGAAAGTGAAATTTGTTTTATTTTTATTATTTAAATAACAATGGTTACCTATATTCTGTGCTTTAACTTGGAAAAACGCACAGATGTACATCTATATGGTATGTAATTAATTAGTTGAACCAACAAAGGCAGCAGTAATTGGTTGGAATGAAAACTCGTGTACACACGACCCTCCATGGGCACTGAGTTTGAGCCCTCTACTGTAATGCCATTACACCAGGGGTTCTCAACCTTGATCCTGGGGGACCCCTGTGTATGCTCCTTTTCGTGCTAACGAATCGAAAAATGTGTTTAGCTTCCATAATTTTGTGCTGAAACAGATTTTAACATGATGCAGGTTCAGCTCATTACCATTTTGCTTTCTCTTTGAACTCTTTGTGGTCCACAAATGGTTTAGATTCAACAACCAGGTGTCCTTCAAGACTTCACTGATTTCAGCTGTAGGTATGTCAATACATCAATAAAAAATGTAACCCCTTTAAAAAGGAATCATTTGCCACAGCATATTCCATTTTTGTAACATGAATATCTGACATAACGCATTAAAAGGGTTCTTTTCGATGTTAAATGTTATTTTTAAATATTAAATTATTCCTCATTAGACATTAAAGCATCTAATTCAAAACCATTAACAGCTCGTTATACTTCAGAAATTGCAATTATGGTTGGAACTGAAAGCAGCACACACAGGGGTACTCCGGGACTGAGGTTGAGAACTACTGCAGCAGAAAGCCATTTCAGTTTATAAAAGCTTACAGTGTTTTGCTCTTAATGCAGCCCAGGACAAATATGTTTAAGCAGGCTACCTCGCTATCCGTTTTGGGGGGAAATGCCCATTCAAGATCGAAATGTTCTCGTCATTATGAAACATGACAAAACATTGCGTGTCTTAAGTGGCAGACAGTAACCAGTTCTTTGCATGATAATTGCAAAGAAACTGACAGAGCAACATGTAAGTGAGTCAAAGACAGGATTTTCATGTCTTCTGTTTTAATTACCAGAAACATACTAAATGTGTCCCTGGGGGATTTAGTCATCTTCTGTTATACATTTGTTAAAATAAGCATTTAATTATCTTGAAATATTAAGCCAGAAACAGCCCTGGTCAATTGCGGTCAATTGCCCTCTTGAAGACATTCTGGGAACTTGTGTTTACACACAAATGTACACAATAGCAGTAATGTCCAGGCCGCATAATAATAAAAAATAGGGTAGCAAAATTATTACATTTATTATTAAAACTCCAGAGATTTGCTTGTATTTGTTTCAGGCTCTGAAGTCTGAAGCTGGTGGGGTGGGGGTACAATGTTTACAGAGTTCACCCACAAATTATACACTCACTGTTCATCTTTCCTAAACATACATTCTGTGTGTGTGTGTGTGTGTGTTTGTGTAGGTTTGAACATTAACTTTTAATATGGGTATGGTCTCTGCTCTGTTTATACTGCATTTACTACTGCAGATGGGAGAGAGCTCTGCTGTAAAAAAAAAAAAAGCTAAATTATTTAATAACAGTATTCAATAAAAAAGCATGGTGACCTTTGACCTTTGAGACTACTGTGTGTGTGCATAAGAGAGTGGAGGAGGTAAGATGGAGGACGTCTGTGTGTGTGTGTGTGCATGAGAGAAAGGGAGGGTGTGTGTGTGTGTGCGTGCATGAGACGGGGAGAGAGTGCGATGGAGGATGTGCGTGTGTGAGTGTGCGTGTGTGTGTGCATGAGAGAGAGGCAGGGTGAGAAAGGGAGCGCGTGTCTGTGAGTTGCGCACACAGAAAAACAAAATAGTTGAAGACATCTCAAGTCAAATGAAAATCACTTGGCTCTGAGAGAGTGGTTAGCCCATGCTCTTTTATGCCAGGGAAACCAAAAGCATGTGTGACCTGACTGTTTCAGAAACCATACGGCTGTACTGTCTAACCAGATAAATATTGTTTCATTTTAATCGAGTGCGTAGCCAGAGCTGATTGGTGTGAGATGGGGGTGATGCACAGTGTGCAGGTGTCCCCCAGCTCCAGGTGTTACAGTGTGCAGGGGTTTACAGTGTGCAGGGGTTTACAGTGCCCTTTAGGACCTAGACTCGTGACCAGGGGGTTGTCACAGTACAAACAGACAAGAAGTGAGTGATGGCACAGTACGCATAGACAAGAAATGAGTGACATCACAGTACACATAGATGCCACAATGCCCCGGATAGGGACTTATTGCACTACAGGTGGCACGATGGGTGGTGTCATAGGGAAGTCAGATGTCTGTTTGAAAGAGCAGACCTGCACCCTTACCTGTTCATGGCTGGAGGTACAAGTTTCTGTCAATCGCAACCTTGTTCTAACCAATCAAAGGGTTTTGCTCTTCACAAAACACAACACAATGATTGGTTCAAATCAGCAAATCAGTGAGTTACTGGTAGCATATGGCAGCTCTACCAATCACTAATCGGCCAGCACAATTCACTGGTGGGGTTCCACCCCATCAGACAGCTGTGCTGGCTGCACCCCCGCCATAGGCTAAATGCAATCTAGGGATTTTCATCACAAATGCCCCTCTCTCTGAGTTTAATCATTTTGAAGAAGTTCTTCTGCGGTTCAGCACACCAGCAATAACTTACATTTGTTTACATTCTGAGAGTGAGCATGTTTATGTGTTTTTGTCTTTGTGCAAGGAAGTGTTTTCAGGGGAACATGCACAGTGCCGATCATTTCAAGATGTAGCAGTTTAAGATTATGGAACCATAAATAATAAACTCACAAATCACAGAACCGCATCATTTGTCAATCAGTTTCCACAAATAACAAGATAAACTGTGCGAGAAGTGTCTAAACTGTGGCCTTTCACCCTGAGAATACCACGTGGGTGAGCACGGCGACGCACTGCACTGTACGGTCACTGACGAATGGGGCCAGTTGTGCAGTGGTGGATTATTGCGTTGGAGCAACGGCGGATGTTTCTGGAACAAATGGCATGTGCCGTGGAGTGTAAAAGACAGGCCCTCTCTGTTTCGTCCCTCTGTGTGTGTGTGTGTGTGTGAGTGTGAGAGAGTGAAAGAACAGCTCCTCTTCTGGATTACAGACGAAACTGAGGGGGAGGGGACCAGCAGCCATAGATAGCACTGATACACCATTGTTGTGCCGGGGAAGAGTGGCAACAGCTGGCTGCACAGTCCTGTTTGTACATGCCCCTGTAAACTTGGCCAGCAGGGGGCAGTGGGTGCATGGCTGTGCAGACTTGGCCAGTAGGAGGCAGTGTGTATACAGCTGTGCAGACTTGGCCAGTAGGAGACAGTGGGCCCTATTTTCGTGCCGGCGCTAAGCGGCGTTATGCCCTAGCGCAGGCGAATTGCCAGTTTCATCTTTCGCAAATGGAATATTTCCCGTCTCCGCCAAGTTTAGCAATTTCGTGGTGCGCAATGAAGGCGTTTGCACGACTATGGGTTGGGCAGCACAATAGGGGGTGTGACAATGAAAACAGTCGAGCGCTATGCAAGTTTGGGGTCAAATAATGAGTTCGCGTTAATGTCCAACTAGACCACCTCTTAGCGCAAACGCTGGAGCTCTGTGCAATTTGGTGACTTTATTGATGCGCACATATGAACATAAGGTTTTCTGAAATCACATGAGAATGTTTTGTAAATATTGTGAATTTCCCCCCACGTTGAGGCAAATCGTCCAATCCATGGGTAACTTGCAAGCGTAATCAATTAAGCTAAAAACTATTTCACCACAGCTTGTGGTTATTCAATGCACGGACATGAAAGACTGAAGCCAGCAGGCCATCCATGCTACTGTTCAGTAAGATACACCTGTTAAATACATATATGTTTGTATGCACATTGTTTTTCTTATGTGAAAGGGTTTCTTTCCATTTGCACTATAGAAAATGGAGTACATAATTGGACGCCGAAGGCGATACCGTGAGCGATACCCTGGGTTTGGTAGCCGGTGTTGGCCAGACGGCTATCAGTTTGGCTGTACATGCAGTTTCTTCCAGTTTTGTCCAACATGCAAATTAGTTTATAACTTTTCCTACACCCGACAGCCAGCAGATAACTAAACAGGACTTTTATACGCAATGTGGATTCCCTGGGGTCTTGGGCACCATTGACTGCACACGTGCAGTTGTACGCACCATCGGATCACGGTATCATTTATGTGAATCGGAAGGGTGTCCACACTACTGCATGACGAACATAAATGAAACAGGCCTAGTTGCAGTTGTGAGGTTTTTTTATTTATTGCTTTCCATTTAACAATTACAAGTTAGAAAAAAAGAAACGTTGTTTTTTAAGTTGGAAAGGCTACAAATAAGGAAAAAAATAGATGGTACAATAAAACACTTTCTTTTAACAATGTAGGTCTCAAAATATAAACTCAAATCATGAAAATAACAAATGAATGTGCGCCTTGTTTTTCCCCTCTGATTCGCGCACCAACTTTTTCGCACCTCCTCGCTCTGCTCTTTTGAGAAACGCTCCTGGCGCAGCCGCGCAAAATTGTCATCCATGTCAGGAAATTGCCAATTTGCCATAGCGTTAGCGCACTGGTATTTAAAGGGATAGAAAATAGGTGTTCTGATTGGCCATTATGAAACCAAACCCCCACCACACCCACATGTCTTTTTAAAAAGTTAATCCAACCTCTTTTACAACTGCGGAGGTGCGCTATCGTCCTAAATCATGAAATGACCAAAATTTTGTTAGACACGTCTTTGTTTGCGTCTGCGCTACCGACACTGTCCTAATTCACCAAAACAGAGCCCAGTGTGTACACGGCTGTGCAGGCTTGCCCAGTAGGAGGCAGTGTGTGTGAGCCCCCACAGACTCATTCTCATTAAAACTCTGACTTCTAGCAACCCACAGTTTATTCCTACCTCAGTCCCAGAATGTCCTAAGTATTTCAACGTTATTTTTTTGTTTGCACATTTGCATCTTTGTCTTTACATTTGCATTTCCAAGCGGAAATGAATTTGTGTTTGTAGCACCGCCCAATGTGAGATGATTAGTTAATGATTTATCAAAAAATCGTATGGAATTTTTTATTTTTTGGTGCCAGTCTGGGTATTTGTTGAGTGTTTGTTTGAAGTCTGAGACCACACTGCCAAGTGGCATTCCTGAAATGAATTCAGCTGAATTTGGATGTTTCAGGGGGAAGGTAACCAATCAGTTCAGAGAAAAACAAATTGTAACTGCACGACAAGAACATCTGAGAAATCACAGCCGTTTGTCACATCCTGTTTTTGCACATTAACCTCAGATTAAGGGGGGTAATCAGATAATTACAGCAAAGAAAATGTAAATCTTTACAAATGAAAACAGCCGTCAAACACGGAACACTGAACACGCTCTGACATGTCTAATTCCAAGGGGCAAAGCTGAGTATGTTTACTTTAAAAAGAAAAGTCATTTGACTCTCGGGTCCCAAATATCTCTAATCCCCTAAAGGCTGTCATTTATGGGTCACTGGTGCCCGTGATGAACATCCATGCTTCAGCTTTTTATGAAAAAAAGGCTGACCAGAAAAATTGCAATTGAGTGAACGACTGGATAAAGGAATCAGCTGAAGGAGCAAAATCGGCTGAGAGGTCAAATCCACTGTCTACTGCTGGACTCGATCTTTACTGTTTACTGCTGGACTCGATCTTTACTGTCTACTGCTGGACTCAATCTTTACTGTCCACTGCTGGACTCGATCTCTACTGTCCAGTAGTGGAGAGATTCTCCTGTCTTTTCTAAAGAGGGGTTGGTGTTGGTGTTTGGGGGGGAGTCTTGGTTTGTGGGCTATGGCTGGGGCACGTAAGGAATTTTTGAAGGTGCTAATTTGCTCCATCTTTAGCCAATAAGAGGAAGAGAGGAGAGGGGACTTAGGAGAGTACTACAGGAGCACATTCTGTTCCCAAAAAAACATCTCTGTCATCTGCTATTTTTCCCACAGCGACCAGTGAGAGGTCATCAGGCCCCTGACATCATCATTTTTGACCCGTCCCCCTGTCTTCCAGCTTTAACTTAACTTGAGCAGAATTAACCGGAATGTGCCTCCCTGCTCCCTTTCCTCGTCTGCTCTCAGCTGTAAAGCAAACTCTGGGGAAGCTTGGTTCGGGCCTACCTACCACGTAAGGCCTCCCTGTTCCTTTCAGAACAGTTTCTGTTTGAACCCTGTAATTATATCATACACAGCCTCAATTTATTTCCTGGCACGGGGAATGCTTTCACATTTTTGGGCTCGCTACTTCTGCTTTGGTTTTTTTGTGTGTGGAAGCGCTGCAATTAAATGCACAGCACTTTCCATGTGTGGATCTCGTATCTCAATAGCGAGCATTGTACCTTATTTAGAGGACAGACGCATGCATCAGCCGGAATTTTATTGCTATGGAAACCCAGGGTTGGTAGAGGGAAAGAAAGAAAGAGAGAGGGAGAGAAAGAGGGAGAGAGAGAGAGAGAGAGAGGAAAAGAAAGCGAGAAAGCTTGGCCCTGCAGTTATTTTAAGAGGGAGAGCTCCTGGAAATGCACTCAGACAGTCTGCCCCCAACACACAGCCAAGCCAGTCCTGAGCACAAACCCATAGTAGACCGAGCACAGCCGCTGTTCTCATCCACTGACCCTTCATGCGTGTTGTACCTCTGCATCTAGAAAGTTCTTCTGTTCCTCTTCGTCTCATATGAAGTGGTTCCTAAATCAAACTGTATTTTTCTATTCAATTGCATCTTTTTTCAATGTGTATTGGGTAATTCTAGTCTTCGCATACCCCTTGTATTGGTGTGGGTAAGTAGGTTTGTCCACGTTCATTCTTTAAGGCTTGTTATCTCCAAATAAAATGATATGTTGTTTTGCCTTGTGCAACTTGAGATCTTTAACAAGGTTCTGCTGAGTCACAGGAAAGCCGCACTCTGGATGTTTAGGAACCGCGTCTCTAAGCTGTCTGTGCTTGTGATTACAACATCACTTGTTGTCTTTACAAATTCCTCACCTACTTGTTTTTTTGTTTGTTTTTTTGTTCCTTGATGAGGAAAGCACGGGGTGTGTTAGATTGCTCCCATTTCAGCCCTGCCTCCATCCAAAACACTTAGGACTGCAGATGTGAAGCACAAAGGATCAGCTGGATTCCACTGGCTCCGCCCTTCCTGATCAAAACAAGGTCAGCCTCACTTCTCTGCTTCTTCACAACATGCATACTCACATGCATACACACACACATACACACACACAATAAAGCTCACATACACACACACACACACACACACACACACACACACACACACACAAAGCTCACATGCACACACACACACACACACACACTCACACATGCTCTCTCTCTCACAGTACAGTACACACACATACATACACATAGACAAATGTTTACAGAATCAATGATATCAGTGAATGTTGGAGGGACAGAGAGAGCTCTCCCTGGGGGCAGTGTGCCAGTGCTGATATCACTGTGTGCAGCTCCACCTTAATTTCCCTTTCACTGGTGTTCCCAAGGGGGCGGAGCCGGGATGTGCACTTCCTGTTTGACCTTTCTGAAGCTGATGCTCATTTATGAATTTGCTGACCTGCAATCTGTGTGTGTGTGTGTGTGTGTGTGTGTGTGTGTATATATATATATATATGTAAATGTGTACAGTACTGTAAGGGTGTGTGTGTGTGTGTCTGGCTTCAATCTGTTTCTATGGACCAGAGTATTGTGATGCTATGAAAAGGCCCATAACACTTACACCACCATGTTTTATTTTCATCATGAATCACAAATACCGTTAAACTTTCTTTTTTACTCCAGCAGAGAGAGTTGCTAAGCTACCAACATGTTTCCCTCGGCCTCTCAAACAAGCCTTTTATTGCCATGCACACAGACCACCTCACCTGCATGGACTGGGAAAAAGGCATACCTGATGTTTGAGATCTGTAGAAAGACTGGATGGACTGATGGTGTCAGAAATGTGCAGGCTGAGAGGACAATGGGCAGAGCAGATTGGTGAGTACCTCATAGGCCACTGCCAGCCCAAAGCTCAGTTCCAGAGCCCGTCTGTGCTGCGTGGTTTTCCCAGACTGGAATGCTGTTTAAACGAGCCAATCGGAATGCGCGGAATGTGTCTATGCCGTTCTGAGGAAATGGTTACAGTCTCCACGGGAAAATTGGCTCTGATCCCAGGAGAAGAGAGGGATGAGGGGAGAGAGAGAGGAGAACGAGGGATGAGGGGGAGGAAAGAGGGGAGAGGGATGAGCGGGAAGAGAGACAGAGGGGAATGAGGGTCGAGGGGGAAGCGAGAGAGAGGAACAGGGGATGAGGAGGAACAGAGAGGTAGAGGAACGGCTGCAGGAGGAGAGGAGGATGAAGCCTGCAATGTCGTGTCTGCTTGCCGCGTTGTGCTCCCGAATGCACAACATTGTGCTCTCGAGCCTGGCTACCACATGCTGTATTTGCTGCATGAATGTCATTTCCTGGCAGGAAGTTGTTAACACACCACAGTAAGTGCATCTTTGAACCGCTGCATCAGGCTCTGTGAGAGCAGAGTATGTATTTCAGTATTTATTAAGTAAATTGTATTTATTTCAGTATCTATTCAGTAAATTGTGCTTATTTCAGTATTTATTCAGTAAATTGTTTATTTCAGTATCTATACGTACTGTAAATTGTGTGTATTTCAGTATTCAGATATACAGCTCACCCGGTGCAGAATGAAGAGCACAGGGCTCCTTTCCCATGGCTGTGCTGGACACATTGTTCCAGCCGCTGGTATTTCAGTTTCAAAACAAGATTACACGTCATGCATGAAGTCTTCAAACTAAGCTGTCCGGGGCCCTGTAACTCAGGGCCCCTCCCTGCACCTCTGCAAATAACCCTGCTAGGCTCTCCAACTAACATGGTTTTGGGGTGTCAGACCCTCTGACTAATGTGGTTTTGGGGTGTTGGACTCTCTCACTAACTGGCTGTGGGGTTTACAACAAGCTTTCATGCACAATGTATGTCTATGGTCCTCCACAGCCACGCAGCATTCATGTAAATCCACACAAGCACAATAAACACAAAAGCCTGACATTTGCACACTGTCAATGATCAACAGGTACGGTCTCAGGGAGGCGGGGTGGGACTTGGCAGTTCAGAGATCACATACAGTAACTGCCTTCAAAGAGAATTTTGTGCAAGGGGCTTGACCTTGACATGACATTGAGCACTGTAATCCAAAGCAAATATGCAAAGCGTGATCAAACAGCACAGCTGAGCTGACATTTAATCCCGTGGCACGTTATTCTATCCCGGCACACAGCATCGGAAGTGAACTGTGGCTGTTTGCATTCCATATGGAAGTCCTTTAACCTTCTTCATAGAGGAATTGTGATGTCTATCAAAGGGTTTTCAGTTTCTAACAAAGGGCAACTTGAGACTTTCTGTTCCAGCCAAAGTATATTCTGTGCTAATTCAATCTGCCCAGAGGACCTTCTGACTAAGGGAGTGTCAGACTCTCTGACTGAAGTGGTTTTGGGCCATCATACCATGAAATCAGTACAACTACAATAAAATAGATGCCATGGTAGAGTGTTTTTTTAATGAATATATTCAGTGGAAGTGTAGTCTGAAGAGGTGGGTTTTCAGTCTCTTATGGAAGATGGCCAGCGATTCTGCAGTCATAACCGAGTGCGGAAGGCCAGGGCAGAGAAGAGGCAAGGCTAGGAGGAGTAGCTACCCAAAAGGACAGGACTTTCAGTCGGCCAGAGGAGGTCGAGTAGAGATGTCTAGCTGAGAAGTATCACATGATTAGTAGAGGTTTAAGATAGGGCTTAAATACATCTATCATTCCACAGTGGACTCAGCCAAAAAACGAAACCAAAACCTCTAAGATTATACTCATCTGATGCAGCTTGGCTTTTCAGATTCTTCACATTCCTTTCAGAACCTTCCAGATTATTTTGTGCTCCACGTTCACCCAGAGCCCTATCTTGGTTACCATTAAGCTACTATCATTTTGTCTTTGTTTATTTTTCATTTTTACTTATCTTTCTTAATACTGCATTCCTGAATTTTTTCCTATTTTTTTCACCTCAGTAAAAACAGACACCTTCTGGTTTTTGGCTGTTCAAAGGTTTCCTTTTGAGTCTGTAGTGATGTCACAATTTGATCACAACACCTGATCCTGATGTACAGATGGACAGGTACAGAGACAATTCAAATGGACCACACTTTTTAAGGGCACAGGCTTTTGGACTGTTGCATCACGTATTCAGCTTGGCTGTCCTATATGTTGTCACAGAAAGCCACAGAAACACATCCTGTGTAAAAACAAAACAAAACAAAAAAACAAGGAAATAAAGCTTCTGGTAATACTAGCCCCATGTGTGAATGGCATTCAAGTTATGACCTCCTGTTGAATAGACACCAACCATGCATGCACAGAGCTGGGACTTCCCGTGTGGAACGCTAGCATTCCCGCATTGAAACCCAGGAATTATGTTTTGTTCCGGTAACTGAATCCAGTATCTAGTTGGCACTGGAGGTTGTACTGGCGGCTACAGGGCACCATCCGTTTACCTGCCCAATCGGCCCTGCTGGAGCAGCCCTGCCCAACAGGGCACATCTGGAACCGGTCTGGGCGTTGGTCCTCCCGCACGCTAGAGCAAGGGGCTCGGTTACAGCATCTCTGTGCCTAGCAACCAGTAGTTTCCATGGCATTGAGACAGAAACCACAGAAACGCTCATGAGTGTTGTATGATGTCATACAACCACAGTCCCTCACCAATTTAGCAGATTGGATGCTTCTAGTTTTTTGTGTCATGCCAAGATTTGTGGAGATGTTACAGAGCAAAACTCATATCTGATTCTGATTAATTTTTCCATTTATTTGGCGGGGGGGAATGGTTCCCCCATTGAGATTTTTCCCAGTGACAGAAATGTTCCAGGTGGAGCTGATCGGAATTTTCCATGGCACAAGTGAATAGTCTGTTTTCAAAATTTTATGACAGAAGCATACAGTACACACACAGCCATACTGTATGTATTCAGCAATGTAACGCTATGTTTAGATTTGCCATTCAAAGTTCAGGACAAAGGTTTCTCTGATTTGAATACAGGCCTTCCTGTTCATGTTGAGATCAATTGCAGAATGTTTGTCCAAAGTACAGGGCAGCACTCTCAACATGATATGCTTTGTATGGCTGCCTGTTTTAAACTGTCTGAGCAAGTCAGAATACACAAGTCAGAGGGAGTGATAAACTGTCCTATAACTGCCCATAAGTATGTGTATTTTTGTTTTATGTGGTACAGTGGATTTTCACAACACTTCCTGTGACAGATTGTTTTTTTTTGCTTTTCTCCCAATTTGGAATGCCTAATTGTTTTCTAAAGGTGTGCTCGCTACAACCTCCACTGTCAATTCAGGACAGCTTAGACAAGAGCGCGCACTCCTCTGAAACAAGAAATATCATATGCTGCTTCTCTTCACATGACAGTTTGCAAGTTAGTCTTGCACGGACATGAGTTGGAGGAAGACACTTAATGTGCAGCTTTATACCGACAGACTGTGAGGGCCCGATTGACCAATGGGGGTTCCTGGTGCACAGCGAGACGTGGACAAACCCGGCCGACTGAATCCCTCCCTCTCTGGGCAACACTACCGCTAATTAGTTTGTTAGTTAGGTTTATTTGACAATTAAAATAGATATACACAATGTGAACACACATACCCTTGATACATGACATCACATTAATTCACACTGCAAATTGCCAAGGATAACACAAAAAAGTTGGCAAAAAGCCAACGTATTTCCGTTCCCTTGTGGTCCTCTATATGGTGGGAAGCATAAAAAGTCAGGCTTGATCAACATGCCGAACAGCACTCCATAGAACACAATAAATAAATAAATACATCACATAACAATCAATTGCGTAATTCAGAAGTTTTATTAAAACCAGTAGTTATTTCCCTTGATAGTGCAAAGAACCTCCCTTATTTGTTAAATAACACATTCATTAAACTTGGTTTGTAAGCCAAAGTTTCACATTTTTCTTGAAACTACTCTCCACCTGAATAAATGTAATTTAATTTGGCAGCTTATTCCATTCTTCTGCACCAGTGTTTTGGAAGGTGTTTTTTCCTGCCTTGGTTTTATAACGCATTGTTTTTAAGCTGACAGCACTGGAATGGGTGTTGTGGTCATGACTCCCCATGACTCCCCTCCCATGAACTCACTAATATAGCTAATGTAGCCAGAGAGATAGCTTGGGGCTGAGGTTGTGTAGAATTATATAAATAAGACCGGTTTTGAGTTGTGCAACTCTTTTTTGGACTCTAAGCCAATATTTTTGTTTAAAATGACTATCATCCAAATGAGTCCTGGGATGTAGCTTCAATACAACTCTCATCATTGTATTCTGGGATGTTTGTAGCTTATCCTTGAGAGATTGTGACATGCTGCTATACCATGAGGTACAGGTATAATCGTACTGGCTCTGAACTAAGGCTGTTGCAACAAGTGTCCTCATGGTTTCGATGTCAAGGTACTTAGCTATTCTAGCCAAATATTTAATCCTTGAATTGACCTTGCCCAATACCTTGCCTGCCAAAAAGGATTATTATTATACATCACCCTGGCACTGGCATGGTTTGGATTCAATACCAGACTGTGGTGCTCATCTATGTACTAGAACAGTGCCTTAACAGCATGCTGACAGTGGGGCTCATCCACACACTAGAACTGTGCCTTAACACCATGAGCCACCCAGCAGTCCCCTCCTGTGACAGATTTGACTTCCCTCAAGAGTGAAACACTGTGAGCAGAATTGTTTTTTGGAACTGAAAAAATAAATACATAAATAAATAAAGGATCCACTGGTGACGTGGGCCACAGGGAGGAGTGGGCAGAAAGGATTTAGAGCCGCCAGCTGTGAGAGGAAAAGACCATCTGTTCATTTTATTTTATTTTACAGCACCAGAAATAAAAGAGGAAAATGTGCCCCCCATCAATGTTTGATTGTGTGGGGGGGTTTCCTCCAGCTTGGCAGGACAGTGTGACAAAACGTGCCAGTGTAAAGAAAGCGTAAATATATATTTTTCTTTGTTTTGTTACAGAGGTTTGCTAGGGAGTGAGTTTGTGGCTACTCCTCTGATGTTGGTTGTGATTGTTATAGATATGACTTACGTATTTATGAATTTTGTGAAATATATCTTTATGAAAGGCGTATCTTTGTCTAGGCAGGGGAATTGGGATGATTAACGCCCATGCCTACTGGCAGAGGAGCTAGGGCACACAGCTGTGCAGCATTATCTATTTGTACCTGTGAGCTTAAAACTGCTCTGCTCTCTTAGTAGGCAGCTGAAACACGGGAGTGAGAGAGAGCCCTGAGATCATGAGTAAAAAGCACAACTGCAAAGTCGCAATTGTCTGTGTGTAGTGTTGTGTTATAATGTTTGACCAAAAGGTACTTATTATTTTATTCTGTTTGTTTTTTGATGTAGTGCTTTTAGCCAGAACCCGTGAGGGAACAGCCAAATATTATTTTTGTTAATTTGTAGTGTGCATGTTCTCTCTCTCTCTCTCTCTCCCTACCCCTGTGAAAGAAAGAAATAAAGAATTTAAAACCCTGGTCCGCAGACCAAAAAATCCAATCCCTGCGTCCTGCCATTCTGTTCCAATCCTGGTTGTGTCGCACAGCGTGTGACAATCTTGAAATCAGGCGCAGCATTAATAACGTCCACCTGAGTCTTTGTTCAAGCTCAGGTGTTCATTATTTAATAAGTTCCCTTAATTTAGTAGAACTGAGAATCACCTGTTGGTTCCAGTTGTTATCAGTTACACCAGGAGTGCGGGAGTTTCCAGTACCATGAGGAGTTCACTAGTGATGGGAGAATGAGGTGTCATGACACCTTGTCAATCGCTGCCTTGTTTTAACAAATCTTAGGGTTTTGCTCTTCATGACAAATCACAATGATTGGTTCAAATCAGTGAGTTCCTGGTAGTATGTTGGTAACCCATTTTTTGCATCATTATACCTCATTCTCCCATCGTTAGAGTTCACTCAACACGACGAACATGTTAATCTCTCAGAGAAAGCATGTGAACATTGTGTCTCCAAACTTTCTCGATTATTTAGCAATTTTTTCAATGCTTTGGAAAAAAAGAAAAATTGGTCCCAGTTAACGCAATGAGAACATCTAACGGTTAAGGACACCTTCCCGTCATGCAACTGCTTTATGGACATCGTCTGGCCATTTCTAGACTAACCGGGAGGAGTGACTTCCACTGCAGAATTAATCAGAACCACTTCCCCGTGGAGGGGCTCTCTCCTGGTTCAACTCGTGAGGACGGCACAGCCAGACAGGTAGGAGAAAACTCCAGGCCTTCAAAAGTATGTGACACGGCCAGACGGGCAGGGGAACATTCCGGGTCTTCTGCAGTCCGTCTAACTCCACAGCTCTCTCAGAGCTCTGGGGTAAGCGGTTACCTCACTCAAACCACAGCTATGTTTTTTATGGGGGAAGAGGGGGAGAGAAACGTTGAGGCTTATTTCATTTTGATCCCTGCTTCTTCACTTGAAATGAGCTGCCACAGAAGAGGCAGATTTTTAAGCATGACTTAAGCGGAGAGTCACGCATGATGTAACTTTAAGGTGGGGGCCGTATTCTGGAGCCATTTCTGCTCAGTTTGTACATTTTTTATTTGAATCAAAGAGAATTGAGATGGGGTTGTATTTTTTTGATTGGAAGTTTTGTTTTGGTGGAAATATATTTTTTACCTCTCTTTTTGTGTTTGTCTGGAGGTGCAATAATGGAATAAAATGACCGGCAGGCCATTGACATCTTTGCAAAGTCCATTAGTGAGTTCTCTCCAAGAAGCAAAAAACCCACAGAAGGAAATGAATATGGGTAGGAATGCTTCTTATTCACTTCTTTCATTTAATTATATATATATATATATATATATTACACCTTTTAAGAATGAAAGAGGTGATGAAAAATCAGCTTCTGTGAATTAAGAAATATGTATTCAGTCAATGTGAAGTCAATCAGTCTAAATCATTCAATGTGGCTCCTGATTGGATTTCCAGACATTCAGCACACGGGGAAAATTCTCATGTAGAACTAATCTTTTTAGTAATGATGGACGAGATTTAATACTTTTACAGATGAATGCCTGTAACACACACATACACACACACAGTAGTCTGGTTGTAAGGTTTCCCAGTGTCAGTGTATCTCAAATAGAAGCTCAAACGGGGTGTTGTTTCTGTCCAGTCACATTGGCTTTGCAGTGCAATACAGCTGCACCAGTCAATTACAATGACTTGTGAGTGTGTATGCAATTGAAGAGTTTTTTTCCAAACCTCACTCAGTCCACTTTGACCAATTGGTGGAGTTTTTTTGCATGAAAATTCACATTTTGATACCTAAATCCTTAAGAATAATAGTGTAAAAGTTAAAAAATAATATCCACCTTGAAAAATATGGTTTATCAAAACTCACTCAGTCCACTGAGCAAGTTTTGGGAAAACACTCTTCAATTACATCTTGGAGGTATCTTTGAATACTAAACTATTATCATAACTAATCATTTTCCGCATGATTCCATATCACCCGTTCAAGGATAACCAGCGTAACAGTGGTGGTGACACGTTAAGGAGGTGACAGTATGGAAAGTTACTCACTCCATAAGACACTAGGGCGCAGTCTTCTCCATCTCTACACCTAGACTATGTTTGGCAGTATGTCAGGCTGAAAAGATATGTTTTTAATCTAGACTTAAAAATGTAAACTGTGTCCGAATCCCTAACATGCTTTGGTAAACCGTTCCACAACAGAGGAGCTCTATAAGAGAAGGCTCTACCACCAACTGTGCTTTTCAAAATTCTAGGTAGTAATAGATGGCCGGCTTCTTGTGAATGAAGCGGTCGTGTCAGCTTATAAGGAACAATCATTTCAGTCTGCTTTAAAAGTTAGCAGCAGCACTTTATAATCAGCCCGATATTTAACAGGAAACCAATGTTGCTAACACAGGAGTAATAGTGCTAATATTTCTTACATCTAGTCAAAATACATGCTGCTGTATTCTGTAATAGTTGAAGACTCTTAAGAGAGCTAATAGAGCAGCCAGATAGTAAGGCATTACAATAGTCTAGCCTCGATGCAACAAAAGCATGCATCCTCTAATGACAGAAAGTGCCTAATTTTTGCTATGTTTCTTAGGTTAAAACCCCAAGTGTAAGATCCTGATCAATAATAAAACCAAGGTTTGAACGTTAGATTTGATGCAACCAACCAATAACCTGCATTTAACTCGGGACCCAACTTATTCCTTAATTTTTTGTGCCCTAACCCTAACCCTTTTTTTTTTTTTTTTTTAGGGCAGATAGATGAGCTTTGCGGATCTCAGATTCTATAAGCGCTAAATGGGAATGGGAGTTGGGGGGGGAATCTTGTCTCTCCATAACCCCATAACTAAAAGCGTATGGCTTCCTATTTGCCTTGGCCCCATATCCCCCCCTGTGTGGCCCTGTGGCCCCGCTACAAATATTTCAAATGAAAGCACCTTCAACCCGCTTTGATGCCACATCCCTCAAGATCTGACCCCCCATCAAAACACAACATTTTGATAAGACCAGAATATTTTCATATTAAACACACGGAACAAGGTTGTGCATTTTTTGGCAATGTATGAGGTATATATTTTTGAAGCCGTGAAATCCAAAAGCATTGGTTTCAAGGGAACTGATTTAAGAGCAGATTTCCAGGGCTAATTTTAAGAGGAACCAGATATCCTGGCACGGTCGTTTTATCCTTTCATAATCAGATCTGATAATATATTATTTTATACAGATTACTGGCTTTACGAGAAAAGGTGTTTGTTTGTTTTTGTCTAATTCAGCTCTCCTAGTTTTGGGGGTCTCCGTGAGAATAGTGTCTTTAAGGTTTATATTCATGTAGGCCTTCAAAGGATAAGAATAACAAAATGTCCATCTATGCAAATCCTCTCTCCTCCGGAGTCAGTTTTGATATTTGAGGTCACACCTGATAAACATTCCACACAGCTCTCTGCTCTTAATAAATATAATTAAGTCTTAAAAGATGAACAAGTACCTGCCAAAATAAAGGAAACATCAAAATAAAGTGTCTTAATGGGGTGCTGGGCCACCACGAGCCGCCAGAACAGTTTCAGTGCACTTTGGAATAGATTCTTCATGCATTCCAACAGCATTCTTCCATGAGAACTTCCATCGTTGTTTTGTTGGTGGTGGAAAACACTCAGGCCCATAAGCGTTCAATTGGGTTGGGATCTGGTGACTGAGACGGCCATGGTGTATGGTTTACATCGTCTTCACGCTCATCAAACCATTCAGTGACCACTCCTTCATTTATTTTGGCAGTTACCTGTATTTCCAGTTGACGTTTTAGTTCCTCCATGTAAAACCTGTGAAGGTCAGTGCTGGCTCTTGTCAAAGGCACGGCAGGCCAGACAATGCAGAATTCACTGGGCAAGGACTCTGCCAGGGCACAATGTGTGTGAGCAATGAAAGGCCCTTTTGTCTAACTCCTGAACACATTACGCCACATTCAACAGCAAACGCAGAGACAGATTTATCACTTCTTTATTTATTAAGACTATTTATTAAGACTTTTCACAAGATACCCCTCTGTAGTGTTGTGTTTAATCCACAAAGTTAAGACAGTGCTTGCTTCCTTTTTCTTTTCTTTTTTTTCCCTCTTGGAAGCAGCCTTTGTTTCGGAAGAAAAAAAAATATTAAATTGTTCTTGTACAGTACTCTCATCCTCGCCAGATTGGTTGTTGCTGTACCAGCCGTTTCTAATTGTCCGTGTGAGAACATTGCGCTGCCGGTGGCTGTTTAGGGAGAGGAGCAAGGCCGAGGTTCTGAAACGTCCGTCCATTTCTCCTCTCCTCTCCTCTCTAGGGTTGCACTGATTTCCACAGAGCATTTCCCTTTGTGGAAACTACAGAACAACCAACTCCCTGAAATATGGAAATAACAATTTTGTCAAACATTTTCTTAGTTATTTACAGTAGAAGGCCAAAGGACTTGGTTTACAGAAAGCGGCAGTAGCCAAAAATGAACAAAAAACACAAAACAAAATGTAAAAACCTGTAAAAACGGTGCATAATCACAACGGGTATAGTATCACAAGAGACTAGTCTTTTTTTTCTTCCAACCTGTGTACAAAATAGTGCACAGCCACCTGATATTAAATAAGCAATACATCAATACACATTAAATGGCCCACAGGACAGTAAGCTATCATACTTTTCCAACCAAATGAAACCATTGGTCCTTTTTCACCAAGGGACTGGCAGGGAAATATCCTTGTTCAAAGGGAAACATTGGTCTAAATGTATAATTTCATACATCGGGTATAATATTAACTCATCATTATATCTATGGCTGAGAGCGATGCTTTAACAGGAAGCTGTACCCTGAGCTCAACCCTCCTGCCCAGCTGCCGATGGCATCACTGGCACTGAGGCAGCTCTGAACAACTGTTGTGAATTAGAGGGAGGAAGCAGGACTTTAGCGAGCTATATCTTTATGAGTTTTTCCTATTTTTCTCCCAGTTTGGTAGCCAATTGTACCCCATTTCTAATTCAACAACCCTGGGACCGGCAGTGACAAAGGCACCGAACCACCTCCTCCGAGACGGAACTCACCCAGCTGTTGAATGCAACCATTTTGCATGAGGCGAGCTCTTACCGGCTTCCCTACCCCCCTCCCTCTGGGGCAGACAGCCAATCGCCACCCCCAATTGGGGGTTTTAACCCCAGCCGCAGTAGGCAACTTGCACTCCGGTTGACTGCCTTTAGTGTTACGCCACCTGGGGGACCAGCTAGCTATATCTGAATGAAAATATAATTCCCATGCATCCAGGTAACATTGCTTACTCATTAAAACAATGTTTTTATTTGCTATTTTTCTTCCCCCCAATCTGCAATGGCCAATCACAATTGTAGGCGTGTCCCGATCACTGCTATGCCTTCCTTTCGATTGGAGAGAATGCAGATGATCGTCCAGCTGAGCTGCGCAGACACTGCACAGAGCAACATGTCGACTGAAGGCTGACTCCCTCCTCACACGTCGCCCCCCCCCCCTTGACTCCCAGCCAGCCCTAACACAGTCCAGATGCATCAAAGTAACGTGTCATACATGTTATATGACATATGAAATAACAGTTTTTGACTGGCGTTCCCATTTTCATAACCGGTATTTCATTATTTAGTATGGTTTTTGGCTCCCCGTGGAAGCTGGGTTATCATAAAAGATTTAAAAGATTCTTTTTTTTTCTAATTTGTTCCTCCAATTTTTTATAATGATTTCATTCAATCATATTTTATTATTCACCCACATCTATGCTCTGCAGACTTGCGAAACCATCAAGCGAATTTGCCCCAGTTAAACCCACATGAACAGAATGAACGCACCAGCGTTCGTCAAACAACAAACAGCAGGGTGGGGGTCCATCTTCCCAGCTTGTGACACATCAGTGTTCCAGCAGAGCAATCCATTGAAAAACCAGAAGGAATATTAAAGCGGAAAATTACTATTTTTCCTTCTTTGTACATCACTTCACTTCAAGACTATTGCAGCCCTTTTACTTTAGCAGAAGGAACTGTAAAACCAATCGGCAGCTCAGCCCTATATTTTAAGGTTCCACATGGCAAACCCAGAAACACGACCTCCCCATGAGCTAACTCTGCTAACCGTGCCAACTGCTGGAATGTGGGAAGACAGGAAAAACTATTCAAAAATAAAAATACTGATGGAGCAAGGGCTCCCCGTCGGATTAAAAGCAAACGTAGACAGACACATAACAGCGTGTGAAGTGACAACTCCTTCAGGCACTTAATAAAAGTCAAAACACATTTATATCGCTTTTCATGCTCTCCCCTTTACAACTGGGCCGGCAGCAGCAGCAGCAGCAGCGCGCTGATCCGTCCTGAACAACAAGAAGGAGGAAGGTGGGAATGGTCAGACGTAGTTAAGGCTCGCAAGGTGGATCTGCTCAGGTAAAGACGTTATGGCTGCATACAGCATTGATCCACACTGCAGCCCCGATCCCTACTGATCCAGGGTCAGAGCATGGAGCGGGAGCTGGGAGCTGGTCCAGAGGGTTAGAGCATGAGGGCTTTGCTGAGCGCTGGTCTGAGATCAGTAGGGAGAGGGAGGAAGTGGTTTGGAATTATTAAAACTCCTGAGCAGTGCTGTCCTCCTCATCTCAAAGGCCATCACGAGGACCGAGTGCTTATTCTGCTTGACAGTGTGACCGGCCAACTACAACCAATGACAGGACCCCTGTAAGCTGAGAGACCAATGACAGGAGCCCTCTAAAATGAGGGGGAGGGGTTATGGTGGTTGTGCAAGCCTGCATTTAACACCAATGTCTCAATTTTCTCAGAAATCACTTAATGCACTACACACACTTAAATTAATGGAACTTACATAAACATTTGATTATAACATAATTTCATAAAACCAAAAACCAAAAACATCTCTATTGTTCAGTGTCCCCAGAAACTTGAAGTCCGGTCTGGAACAGAGATTGTCTGTGGTAGACGCACCCTGACTAGCAGGGCTGGGTTACTGAACGGCTCTGTCTTCTTTTCCTCCAAGCAAACATTGTGCCATTCCCTCACGCACGTCTGTTTTCTGTTTCACGTTTCAACGAGCCGTCATCTTATCATCGTATCAGCGTGCAGGGAGGTGGGGGGGGCATTGGCTTTCGGAAGCCGGGGCTGAGTTAGTCGGTGCTGTGTCTCTGTCTCCCCCACCCCCCAAAAAAGGAGGAGCTAAGGGCATTGTCGTTGGCTCCCCAGGGATGTGCCCCTCCCCCCCAGGACTGCAGAGCCAGTGAGAGAGAGAAGGGAGGGGTGGGTGGAGGCCTCTACAGGTTGTCGTACATGTGCAGCGTGCGCTCCAGCTGCTGGCCAACGCGCTGGTAAAAGGCGATCTGCTGCTGGAGGTAGGCCTGCATCATCTCCTTAAAGTCCACCTCCCGCCGGCGGTGGAAGTGGCTCATCTCGGCCTGCAGGGCAAAGCCCACGGTTCGACAGCGCTTCCGTACGCCATCCGCCTCGTCCTGCTCCATCTTTCCCTCGTCACACATCCGCTGGCTCTCCTTCACCTTGGCGAACGCACCTGGGGGAGCACACAATTAGTTAGCCCGTTTCTGAACAGATGGAGCGCACTCATAAAAACCTCACACACACACACACACACACACACACACCCCCGGCCAAAGACACAGGGCCCACATTCAATAATCCAATACAATCGCAAAGCACTTTGTCCCGAATACTCAATGACTCACATTATTGACAAATGTGTTTATGATCATTTTCTTTCTTTCTTTTTATTACGCTTGCTCAGCAATACCCAGTGTCCAGCACTTGCTCACGTGTACAAAATGATACTTTCTGAAATTCTAGCAAAAGTGGGACAAAGACCATTGTGGTTAGATGATCTGGCTGAAAGCTTTTTTTACTGGACTGGACACTGAAAATGGCAAGGGGCTAAAGGCGAGACAGTAGTGCAAAGGGACCCCAGTCCCTCCACCATGGCCCTGCTTCTGTTCCCAGAATGCACCAGTGTGTCCTCTGATACGCTCTGCAGCCTTGAGCTGCGTGTGCCAGTTTCTGACTTTTTATATAAAATACATGGATGCAATGTGTTTAAAAATAATTTTCATTTGATGTAGCCGATGGCTACACTCTGTCCGAGGTGAGATTCAGACGGGACCGGCACTTAGGTGAAAGTGGTGAGGTACAGGTGAGAGTACAGGTAAATGCACAGGTGAGTGCACAGGTAAATGCACAGGTGAGTGCACAGGTAAATGCACAGGTGAGAGCCCAGGTAACAGTACAGGTGGGGCCGCCGTTAGACCTGTGCTGTGTGTTTGTCGAGGGCTTTTCCCATGGTGATGTTGCCCAACAGCAATCACCTGGCGGCCTATTAAACAGGCTCTCCTGCCTTTAAACAAAGAGAGCTGCCTTTGCTGTGAAGAGGGATCACTCCGTGTGACAGGAGAGGCCTGAGGCATGAATAGAGACCAAGAGAGCATTTCAGCATTGCCCGCAACAGGTAGCACCTTCAACTTTTTCCAGCATCAGAGCTTACGAAAACCTGCCAGTTTACACAGACACATTCACTCACTCACTGGCATGTGCACACGTGCCCACACACACACGTACGCACACACGTAAAGACATGCACATACATATACAGACACATATCTTCACAGGCCCCCAGATTCATGAGAGCATTTCCCAGTGAGCGAGAGGGAACTTGGTGGATCCTCTTTTCATAACCAGTTTCAATCTCAGTTTGGAACATTTGAAAAGAAACCGACAATGGACAGATTTGCCACGTTCATGGTTCGGTTTCAATATCCCACTAATATAGCGGAGGTCATGCCAACTTTAACATGCAGAAGCCCTGTGTGTGTGAGTGCATGCGAGTGTGTGTATGTGTGTGTGATTTAGTGCTTTAGAAGCTTGATTGGGGATTGTAACCCAAAGATTGCAGGTTTAAATCCCAGGTGTGGCAGTGCTGTACCCCTGAGTGAGAGTAAATGTCCAGCTGTATGAATGTGTAATGTATTTAAATGAGCTGAGTAGGTCACCCTGATTCAGTACCTTCACTTTTACACTGATTTCTTCAGTAGATGCTGAAGACTCTTTCTGTCTTCACATCAAATGAGTGTAGTGTGTAGTACTATAATGGTGAAGGGGCTGGGCTTGTAACACGGAGGTTCAATTCCCAGGTGGGGCACTGCTGTTGTACCCTTGAGCAAGGTACTTAACCTGAATTGCTTCATAAAATATATAGCTGTATAAATGGATTGCATGTAACAAAATGTAAACTGTAAGTCGCTCTGGATGTAAATTTAATTCCTCTAGCTGCCGCTGGGCACCCGGTTTTACCTCTGTACTGTAGTCTCACAGTGTGAGAGACCCTTTAGCTAATGGCACCATTCACACACCATATACACACATACACACACACACACTCACATATATATACATACGTTTACACATATACACAAACACACTCTCACACTCACACATACTCACGTGTATATATATATATGTATATATACACATACACTTACACATATAGACAAACACACACACACACACACACACACACACATATACACATATACACATATACACACACACACACACACACACACACACACTCACTGTGATGGGCAGTGATGAATGGGTTAAAAATCAGTCAATCAATGATTCAGTTATTCCAGGAATTTAACTCACATACGAGCACTCAAGGAAGAGCGATTAGAAATGATGTGACCATGCAGACGGCTTTCACATGGCAAACTCATACAGACCCAACAAAATATTTTTCCAGGGTTACATTTTTACAGAAAAAACCTCAGGTCCTCAGTGTAAAATTGATCTAAACATTAAATTTGGTGCTTTGGTCCCCAGTGTTCTTAAGAGGCGGAGTTATAGCATCCTTCTTCCTTCATCAAGAGGGGTATTGGTATTGGTATTGGTATTGACATTGGCATTTTACTAATTCCTATGGTAGTTGCAGGATTTTTAAAATGTCTTTATTTTGGTGGTTGGGGGAAGTTCACCGTCTCCCTCCAGCTCTTTTGGGCCTCCACTGCATGGTTAGATTTCAAAGCTGAATACAGGGCCCAAACACGGCCTGAATGCAGGGGCCAAATGCTGTGGCCGCACACTGATTTCAGGGCAATGCTTTTCTGTGCCGTCTGCGGCTGTGACCCAGTTCAATGTATTGTGTTTTCCACATCAACAGGCACTGCATCACCAGACAGGATGGTGGGGGCGGTGGGCCAAAAACAAAAAACATTTCCAGCTCACCCCGTCCCACGGGCACATCGGCCTTTCTGGAGGAATGTCAGCCTTCCACGACAACGGAATATAAACGGCTGTGTGAGAGGAAAAACCCTCATTACCCAGAGTGCACTCTCAGGTTCTTTCATAAGGGGCTGCCTTCCACGAACACGCCCTGGCAGCACACTTGTTTTTTAGTGAGAGCACACAGACCATACTGAGTCAAGCACCGCTGAACTTCTGACTTGGGCGTGGAGACCAGAGCAACTCTCTAACTTGGAAGCGGAGAGGGAAAGAGGGGAAAACAAAAGGAGAAGAGTGCAGCAAGGCCCAGAAACCAGAGGGGGTGCTGGGAGAAATTCCAGAGCTCTGTCCACAAGCTGGCTGGCATTCCACCTCCCTGTAAGAGAGATTAGCTACAGATACAAATCCCAGCCGGATTAAATGTGGAATTCTCCAGACCTACCCCACCACCCCCCACCCCCTTCTCTGTTGAACACATGACGTCTGTCTCACATGATCGCACCTTTTACTGTGGAACTTGTACACAGAACTGGCACACAACAGATTATTCCTGCCACAAGATGACAGCCAATATTATACGTATATACAGTGCCTTGAAAAAGTATCTGAAAACACTTTTTTCACATTTTCTTGTCTCAGATGCTGATTTTTTTTCCTACTTATCTACAAAGCCTTTTGCATCAAGTCAACCTAAAAAAAAATCCAGAATTTTCAACAATTTATTAAAAATGAATAACAGACATTGTCACATAAATAAAGTATTCATACCCTTTTATAATAGCTAGCCTAAATTTGCTCAGGTGAAATAAATTCTTGCAAATGATTTCACAATCATTTAACGGATTCCACCTGTGTAATCATTAGTGAATCACCTGCTTTAAATTAATCTGTGAGGATAAATGTCCCTCTCTCTGCAAGGTCCCACCATCTTGTCTGGAGGCCGCAAGAAAAGATTCAAAATGAAGACCAAAGAGCATTCTAAGCAAGTGAGGGATATTATTATAGAGAAGCACAGATCTGGGGAAGGGTACAAAAAAATGTCAAAGGCCTTGAACATCCCTTGGAGCACCGTGCAGTAGGGGTGGGCGATATGAGCTAAAATTCATATCACGATATTTTCCACTGTCCAGACGATATCGATATGATATCACGATATATGAGAAAAAAAATCTGAATCACATTTTAATAGCCCTTCTTAGTTAAATGACATTAGTTAAGGCAAAATATGTATTTTAACCCTATATAACCAGAAAGAGTTATAGCGAGTACTGGCAGCGAATGATGACTTTTGATTGCTGAGTGGGAAAACAACTATTTCACGCATTTGGGTACATTCCTCATATTCACGGACATGCATGGTTTTCACAGGTTGCTGGTGTTTCCACTTTGCATAGTATTGTTTGTTGGTCGAGGTCAGAGATTTTTAACCCAAACCAGTTCCAAACGACAGAGGAGCCCCTTTCTTTTTAACCAATTCGTCATCATCCTGCTCTTGAGCAACATCACTTTCTGCGTGTTCGCTCATTTTCGATTCTTCACTTTTGCACTTGTAATAGGCTATAAATATTAGTACGTAGTCTGCCTGCTAACTGCAGCTGCCTGCACGCTTGTTTGTTGCTACATGCGTGCAACAAATGCATAAAACGTCCGCTCAAAAAAATAGGTCAACATATTAACATGCTTCTTTTTTTCGTAGGAACCTGGAGGTTAGATTAAAATAAAAAAATAGATGTAGCTACTAACTACTATCACTCAATTGAAATTTTGAACAAAACAATATGAATGCCAAATTAGAATTTATGAATATATAACCGTATCCACGGTATAGCAAAATCCATATCGTGGCGCAGCATAATACCGGTAGTCACTTTCATACCGGTAAAGCGCCCACTCCTACCGTGCAGTCCATTGTACTGAAGTGGAAGAAATATGAAACTACCACCACACTGCCTAGATCTGGACGTCCCACCAAAACTCAGTTGCCGGACGACAAGGGGACTTCTTAGGAAAGCTACTTTGAACCCAACTGTAACCCTGAATGAGTTACAGAAGTCAGTGGCTGCGAATGGAGAAGATGTACATGGGTCAACAATCTCCAAGTCATTCCACAAAAACGGCTTCTATGGGAGAGTGGCAAGGAGGAAGCCGTTGCTAAAAAGAAACCATATTCTGGCGCGCAAAGAATTAGCAAAACGTCACTTACTGCAGAAATGTGGCAAAAGGTATTGTGGTCTGATGAGAATAAAATTGAACTTTTTGGCTTAAATGCTAAGTGGTATGTGTGGCGCAAAGCCAACACTGCACACCAGCCAGGTAACACCATCCCCACCATTAAGTATGGCAGTGGTAGCATCATGTTGTGGGGATGCTTTTCATCAGCAGGGACTGGCAATCTTGTCAGGATTGATGGAAAAATGAATAGTGTACAATATAGAGAAATCCTGGACAAAAACCTGCGCCCCTCTGCCAAAAAGCTCAAACTGGGTAGGAAGCTGGTGTTTCAACAGGACAATGATCCGAAGCATACTGGGATGGCTTCAAATGAAGGTAGATGTTCTAGATTGGCCCAGTCAGAGTCCTGATCTCAACCCAATAGAAAATCTGTGGCAAGAACTAAAAATTGCTGTACATCACCGCACCCCATCCAACTTGACACAGCTTGAGCAATTTTGCAAGGAAGAATGGGCAAAAATTGCTCCATCACGGTGTGCAAAGCTAATAGAGACTTATCCAAGAAGACTTCTGGCTATAATAAAAGCCAGAGGTGGTTCAAAGTATTGACTCAGGGGGCTGAATACTTAAAAAATGACAACATTTTGGGACTCTGTAAAGAAGAATGTGTGTATCACAAATAAAAAAAATCCTAATTTAATGCATCAAAATCCCAGGCTGTGAGACTGTTGTTGGGGGCCAAATACTTTTTCCAAGGCACTGTATATATATATATATATATACACATATACACACACACACACATATATGTATACTGTATATGCATATATAATATAATATAGTATACATATATATGTATAGTATTATAAACGCTCAGTTTTAGGTCTTGTACAATCATTTATAGAACTGGGGTTCACACTAGTGCAGCTGAGGTAAGGCACATTCCCCAGGGTTTGCATTTCTGGGTTTCTAACTGCTGGACACGGACAAGTACAGCTCAAATGACTTCACCACATTTCTCTGTAATCTTGTGTGTGTGTGTGTGTGTGTGTTTGCGCGTGTGTGTTTGTGTGCATGCGTGTGTGTGTGTGTGTGTGTGTGTGTGTGTGTGTGTGTGTGTGTGTGTTTTGTGTGTGTACATGTGTGTTTGTGTGCATGTGTGTGTACATGTGTGTTTGTGTGTGTGTGTGTGTGTGTGTGTGCATGTGTGTGTGTGTGTGTGTGTGTGTTTATGCGTGCATGTGTATGTTCATGTGAGCGCATTCATGCGTGTAAATATGTGTGCATATGCATACATGCAGATGTGTATGTAGATAAAGTATGTGTGTGTGTGTGTTTATGCGTGCATGCATGTGTGTGTGCATGTGAGCATGTGTGTCTGTGTATGTGAGCTTTAGTGTGTGTGTGTGTGTGTGTGCGTGAGAACTTTAGTGTGTGTGTGTGTGTGTGTGTGTGTGCGTGAGAGCTTTAGTGTGTGTGTGTGTGTGTTTAGTGTGTGTGTGTGTGTGTGCATGCATGTATGGAAGTGCATGTGAAAGGTCCAGCGTGGAGCACTGCCGCAGTCTCCCCAGCATGGTGCTAAAACTGAACAGCTCAGCAGAGCACTCCATGATCCTTAATACCTCTTTATTACTTAACAATCAGCTTCATTAAGCTCAAACTCTGAAGATTTTGCCAGTTTGGCACAGTTCCTTCCCCTTCCTTTTTCACCGCATGGAAATGTATTTTTATTCAAAGCACCACAGGGCCATGCAAGTTATTAGAACCAGCTATTAAAATCACCTTGTGCAAAGGAAGACGCCACAGAAGATCCACACAGAACAACAACAGAAGAACAACAGAATATCTGTGTTCAAATCACTTCACAGAAACATTGTGCCAAATTTATCCATCAGCTTAAACATTATAGATGTGTTCTAAAATCCCAATACTTATCATTTGTAAGTATAGTTCATCAAACATATTGTCACAGCAGAAATTGCCCATTTAAAAAATGCACCGAGGTGGGTATCTGGGAGGTACTAAAGGCTGGTAGACCCAGGGGAAGGCAGGCCCCCAGATTAGCAGTCGTCCTATCGTCTCAGACGACTAAAAATTAAGAAGGACGACCTTCGATTTCCAAGTGGTCGTCCTGCTGACGACTGTGAATTTAGGATTTTATTTTTTTAATTAGCTAACTGGAACTATTTCTGTTTTACACTCACAAGTTCCAAATGGGAAAAGCGGCACATTGTCACTCGCATGAAGTCTGTGCTCACCGCGTTTGTTGTTGTTGCTATGCCAGACTCTGCAGCAGTCAAGAAAGTTTGTGGATCGTGGCACAGACACAGCAGTAAGAACCAGCTAGTTAGTTAGCTAGCTAACATTAGCGTTCACGGACATTGGATATCGATATCTGTTGTTGCTAGTTGCTTGCTAATACAAGGCTTAGTAAGTGATCATGCATTTATCAAGCAATATCCGTGAACACTAGCTAGCTAGTTACTGTTTATATTCAGTTCAGTGAGCCCTCCCGCCAGGCTGAAGAATCGCTGTGATTTTCCTGCAGTGATTTCTCATCTCCGTCCTACAGTCCAAGCACAAATCAGAGCTTCACTGCTACACAGTCCCATAGGCACACACTGCACATGTCAAACATAAATATCCATGTAGAAAATAAATAACGTTAACCGTCGTGCCTATCTTTGCGCTACATATGACGTAGTGATCGCATTTTCAAAGATGTGGAGATTTATTGAGGGTGCAAGTCCACCCCCCACTAAAAAGGCTAAAACCAAAGAAGATCAGCTAAAAACTCAGAGAAAATATGATTCAGAGAGCAGAGATCACACTTTCCAGGAAAATTGGAAGGTGAATAGACCAAGGACAAGTAACTTTTAAGAAGGACAAGTGTCTTTTCTAAGATACTTGCCTTTTGACAAGTATGACTTTTACCCTAATCTGGGCCCCTGGGAAGGCCATGAGATGAGCTTTGTAAGGGTTAGTCAAGGGTTAGTCAATCCTTACAACAGTAGCGTCATTTCAGCAAAAGCCAAGGTATGGCAAGGGAAGGTGTGGGGGGGGTGACATTTTTTTGTCAAATCAGTTGTGCAATAGTCAATTTTGGTGAGTTGTTTCTGTACAATTTACTTATATATTTAGGTAACATTAATAAACAAAGGAGACAACTACCGTATGTAACTAGTAAACCTATTTTTTAATTCCAGTGGATCATAATGATATAGTCTTATACAAATCTTTTGTTAGTGAAATGTAGTGATAAGCGCTACAGGACCTCATCACGGTAAGGCACGTTAGCTAGCTTGTTAGCTTCACAATCGCGGGTGACGTTAAGTCCGGTTTTTCACTAAAATAACATATAGAACGTGTTCGTATTGACACAACATGACATGGACTTGTTCATGAATATGTTACATTTTAATTAACAGTATTATGGCGTTTATACAGTTTGTATAAAATAAAAAATGTGGCTAGAAGCCAAGGTATGGCGAGTGCCATACCTTGCCATACCAAAACGACGCCCCTGCCTTACAACCTTTGTAAAGGTAATCAGCCATAGACGAGCTTTGTAAGGCTTGTTTATCTTTTACTGTGCTTGATACTGTACGTCCAATTTAATATAATAATTATAATATAATATATGCCATTTAGAAGACACTTTTATCCAAAGCGACTTACAGTACTGAATGCATACCTTTTTTACTATATGTGGTCCCAATGGGAATTGAACCTACAACCTAAGCGTTGTCAACACCATGCTCTTCCTGCTGAGCCACACAGAACCACAAAACCAATTTAGCACTTTCCCTCAGGGTCCATATTCAAACACTTATCCTGGAAACCTTCAAATTAATTTCAAGCTGCAATTAGACATGTCTGTTAAATGATCATTTTAACGTAAGCTACTGTTAATCAGAGAACAGGTACACTGGCCCTTTAAAGCGGTCAGTTTGGTCCACAACCACGTGGTGGGCATGGGACACCAGAGTCTTTCCAAACATTCAGAGTCACACAAACCTCTCCAAATGTAGCCAGTGAAGTCAAATGAAGTCAGTCAAAAAGAAAGCAGGGAGGACATTTCGCTCCCCCCAGAAAAAGAGCCATCTTCAGTCAGAGGACAAACGTGGATTGTGACCGACACAGATGACAGATGGGGGGGGGGGTCCGCACCAAGCACAGCACAGAACTGGGGTGAGAGGAGGAGTGTGAGGGCCTGCTGGGCCTGCTGTCATCTCTCTCTCTCTCTCACTCACACACACACACACACACACACACATATACACACACACACACACACACACGTACACGTATATACTCACACACACACTCGCACATGCACACGCACATACTCAAACACACACACGCACACACACACACACACTCACATACACACACACACTCACATACACATACAGACACACACTCACACACACACACACACACACACACACACACACACACACACACACACACATACACGCATATACTCACACACACTCGCACATGCACACGCACATACTCAAACACACACACGCACACACGCACACACACACACACACACACGCACACACACACACACACACACACACACACACAACACACACACACTCAATGAAAAACACACACACACACACACACACACACGGCCTCTCTGCCCTAACACAGCCACTCAAACACACGCACAGCGTGCCTCTTCGGCTCCGTTTGCTCGTTCCACTCTCACAACCTTTTCTGAACCGAACACGCTGACTGTGCAACATGAGACGGCCAGGCCTCACATATAAAATCTGGACAAAGTAGAGTTGGCGAATTTACAATGTTTCTCAAATATGATTTATGTTTCCTCATTTGCTTTCTGACTTTCTGATGTGCAATTAAACTGTTGTTGAGTTTTTCTTATAAAAGAAGTTAACTGTGACTGACCTTAGCAAACCATTCTGCATCTGGACTTTCCAGACAAGTCCATGTTGATTAACACAGGAGGCTAGGTTATAGCTAACACTTCAGGTGAAATATGCTCTCATTTTGGCCCTCTCAGTTTTCCTGGTTTTCGTGCTCCTTTGTAGCAGTGAGTAATAGGTCTGGAGTGGAATTTAAGGGTGAAGGAAATCAACACGTCTTCCGTTTGGAGCCAGAAAGAACCTACTGTGCCTTTTAAATCACTGTGTTCCCTTTGCAAGCAAAACCCATTTTCCCCTCCCCGAGAACAAAGGAGAGACAGCAAGGCCTACAATTATAGAGTACCAACTCTGACGTGACAAAATATCTTGAAACTGTGAAACACCGCCGCCCACAATCTTGCAGGATATGTGGGTTACCTAGGACACAGCGGTAATTCCAAACAATGGGGGCCTTTCCTCCAGTCAAAACCTGGTAATGGAGAACACATTGAGTTGTGTTCAGCAGATGGCTTTAAAAAACGTGAAAATATGCAACATTCACGTTTGACTATAACACAAGCAATGTGTAAGACAGTCCACAATCATTGCGACTCTGGTACGCCCACATCAATGTTGTGTTTGTTTTCTTTAAGGAGGAGCGTATTTCCTCCCAATTTCACAGGAATTTGCGCTCATCTCCGTTAGACCCTTGGCAGCTTGGCTGTTTTCATTTTAAGTTATTTTTTTATATAAACGGGAAAGACCAGACTGTTGCATTTGCACTTTTTTTCTTGAAAACTTCGGTTCACAACAAGTGCCTCTTATGAGGCATCATTGAAATATGCAAACAGAGTTGTTTTTTCTTTCTCTGCACAACAACTGTTTCCGCAACAACGGGGACAAATCCAATGGCCAAACCACTGTACATGGAGGAAAATATGAAATATGCTGCATAAAAAGGTATAGGCTCAATTGCATATTTTGAGATTCAGAGCAGCAGAGTGGGTTCAACACAACAGTACCTCTCAGGCAGCACTGTTACATAAGAACTGTCATAAATCACTTTAGTGGGGAAGAAGAAGCTTGTTTGTTGGAGATTCTATTGCAAAATATACAAAACATCCTGTTTGACTCATGTTATTGATTAATAGGACTGCCAGAATTTGTCATCATTATCGGGACAGCATCCGGAAGCATCCAGAGCCAGATGTCTTAAAGGCCGACAGTTACAAATTTTGTTTTTTGTCCCACCATGAAGGAAGTTTGGGGTGGAGGGGTTAGGGGTGGGGGGGGGAGTGCTGAGGCCTGGCTTTGTGAGTATCTCTTAGCATTTTACATTTACATTACAGCCATTTAGCAGAAGCTCTTATCCAGAGCGACTTACACAGTTTACATTTGTTTACATACAATCCACTTACACAGTTGGATCATTTTTACTGAAGCGATTCAGGTTAAGTACCTTGTTCAAGGGCACAACGGCAGTGCACCACCTGGGAATTGACCTTGCAGAATCCAGTCTCTCGCAAACTTGTGCATTTCCTTTAGCAAAAACATTAATATGTGGACATGCCTATGTGACAGATGTGGTGTGCAGGTTATTAGTGAAACAGTAATGTTGGCATGATGACATCAGAGGTCAGAGTTGACTATGGGGGTAGAGGAGGAAGCTCGGGGGGATATTCATGTGAGCCAGCACATGTTCGGTGAGTAACGCAAAGTTATTTAAGACTATAAACATACTGAAGTCAGCCACGTAATTCTGTCTAAGTAACTCAAGCAACAACAGAGAAGAGGTCTATTACTATGCTATAAAAAATAGCCTCAAGTCAGGGATGAGGGGACTGGCAAACCAACCCTCCTATCCCCTTGCCCTCTTTCAATCGGTCCCCTATAAAAACGGCTTATATCCTTATCTAAACTTATACCATATACGCATCCTAACTGACCTGGCTTTATGGCTGTATCTTACCATTGGTACTGTTCTTCAGCACTTCATGAGTAATGGGTTACTTGCTGTTCTGACCACTTTACTGGCACTCTATCACAGATCGCTTGCAGTTCTGATGACCACAGTTGGAGACAATTCTATTTAAATTCAGTCAATTTGCATCTTGTAAGTTGCTCTGGATAAGAGCATCTGCTAAATGCTTAAAATGTAAAAAAATGTAAATGTAAATGTAAATTCAGGAAATTAATTAATTTTTAATTCATTCAATTTCAATTTTTTCACTGAATTGACTGATTTGAGATGGAACTGACCCCAACCCTGCCGGTTACTGTTACTTCCTCTTCTGCACACAGTAATCTTGAGTTCTGGCAGTTCTTACAAGCACCATGTATCCTGCCATTCCAGCTGACAGCATGTGTCACTCACTGGATAAGAGCATCTGCCAAATAAATGAATAATAAAAGATACAGTAGGATTTGTACAGGGGATTAAAAAATGAAGGGTTTTTTTAAAGAAGTATTTTAATCAATTTAATCACACCACCAAATATTTCCCCTATGCTGTTTTTTATTTTTATTTTTACCTATTTATTTTACCTACCTATTTATTTTTATTCACACCCTTGATAAAAATGAACAAAAGAGGGCCTCCTGGGTGGTCTAGCGGTTACAACATTCGACACTGGCCACGGCGACCGGGGTTCGATTCCACCGGCCGCGCCACTATCGGCTCTGGCCAGGAGTGCCACTAGGTGGTGGCAATTGGCTTTCCGCCCCAGGGTGAGGGGAGGAAAGCCGTGTCCCTGTATGCACATAGTTTGCAATGATGTGGTGTGTCCCTGTATATTTTATGCTAAAAACATGCACAAAATGTTACAATGATGTAATAAAATTGTTCATAAAAACATATTTTGTTTTTATAATAAAAACATGCACAAAATGCCAAACCTACAATACTAAACATACTGAAGTGGGAGGGGAAGATGGGGCACAGTTCAAGATCTCCAAAACAACCTGGCATCTTGGGGTTACAAGGTGTCTAAAAAGCTTTCCACTGTTGTGTCATTATTAGGAAGTTTAAGGCCACTGGAACGCCTAACATGACAATGGCCTTTCCATGGCAGAGTTGATCTCCAAACCAACCTGAAGGAAGCCTCTTTTGAAGACAATTCACCAGAAAAGGCATCAACTACAATTGGAGCCATGTCTTGTGGTCAGATGAAACAAAAATCCACAAGCCCTGGGTCCCTTATTAAAATAGATGGAACCATGAACTCCAGCATGTACCAAGACATTTTGTCCAAAAACCTTGTTCCCTCTGCCAGGAAGCTACACCTTGGCCACAGTTGGACCTTGCAACAAGACACGATCCCAAACATACGTTCAAAGCAACTAAGAAATGGTTGACAGAGTACAAGATTAATGTCCTGACGTGGCAATCTCAGTCTCCAGACCAGAGTCCAATTTGAACTCAAAAAAGCAGTCCACAAATGTCAACCCAAGAATCTGAAGGAACTAGAACAATTCTGTATGGATGGAATGGTTGAGGATACCCCGAATAACCTCGTACGACACTACAGAAGGTGACTACTTGCTGTTATAATAGCCAAGGGAGGAACCACAAAGTACTAATAACAGGGGTGTGAATATTTGTGATTCTTGATTTTTCTGGGAAAAAGATATTAATAAAGCTCATTACTTATGTAGTAGTAATGATTTTACACAATCTCCTTTGTTCATCTTTATCAAGGGTGTGAATAAAAATGGAGTCTACTGTATATGCTTGCTCTTCAGTATAAAACATTTTACAAACCATCTTATCACATGTAGATAATCAACAGCTGACTGCTAATCAGACCAATACTTTCTGAGATGGATTAATTTGGTCTGATCTGTCTGAGAAAAATCCATGCTATGGTTATACCCAAATGGCATGTTCTTAGCTCTCCCATACTGTTAATTGATTCAAGCACTTTTATTACAAAGTGTTTCATTGATTTGCCAGCTGGAATGGCCAGACAAGTTATAGCTACAGTAAACCACAAAATCCAATATAAGAAACCGTCAAAAAGAACCTTACAGAGATTTCAATTAAGCTACTACTAAAAAACATGGCCAACCCCAAACTGTGCTGATCAGACTTCAACAAATCAAGAGATGTGGTTAATTGTTCTTTCCATCTAAAAAAAACTGCAAGACAGGAATGAACACATGAAGGAATGCAGTGATATTTGGACAGGGTTTTTGTGGTCTCACCACAAAACAGGGTTGAGAGTACCAATACTAATGTTCTCCAATCATGGAGCCAACAAATGTGACCAAAATTCTACAACTCATCCGTTCCCAAGTTGCGTTCATGAGACAATAAATGAGTTGTGTTCATAATGCACACACACAAAAAATAAAGATAAACTGGTTAGATGGTGCACCAAAAAACAGTTGTACTCTTGTACTCAGATTTAAAAAAAATGTTTGCACTAATTCAGAGCACATTTTCACAGGCCATGCAGTGGGCCATCAGGCGTGTAATTAGCCATACGTTTGGCGATACAGAGTGGCATTGATTTACCCGCTCATCTTTACAAAGACAGCTTGTCGGTGTATGCATATTTCATGACATTGTCTATGGAGGAGACAGTAAGATCTTTATCACATTCTGTATTTGCACAAACTGCAGCCTGAGTCCCTCATGCTAAGACAGGGAGAGACTAAACAGACACCTGTGATGACATCAATGACTACGACTATTAATCTTCAGAGAAGACATCAAGATCCCCATTTTATTCACAGCTCAAAAAGGCATAAAAACCTGATTTATGGTACAAATGGCCTTAGGGTTTTGCAATCCCATTCTCAGTGTGGCCAAGTGACATTTCAGAGGCGTTTTTGCAGAGACAGGAAGTGCTTCTGGTCCGTTGACATAATCACGGTTGCAAGCCAACACTCAAGCTGCCGCGCATACTTTCCTCCGATATGCAACCCAGCTTCAAACAAATTGTACTTCTCATAAATCATACCAAATTATGGATTTAGACTGCATGTTATGACTGAGGTCAGACACCGTTGGATCTCTGGTGGATACCACTGGTACATATGTGCTCATATGTGTATATAATTAAAATAAATATATATATTAAATAAGAAAAAGGCTTGTGCAAAATGTGCTTCATTGTGTGTGAAGTGCAGACCTTATTGCATGGACACTTAAATTGAATGGCATGCAAATGTGTATCTTTTGAGAATATGGTTTGCTAAAAAGCCACTCTTAAAGAAGTTTACACTTGTATATTTTGGTTGCTCTTGCCACAGCCAGCATCTCAAACACAAAGAGCCACGTTGTGCAGAGGCTGGCCCTCACACACAGGCACACGCATATACAAAGACACGCATGCACACATACATACACACACACACACACACACACACACACACGTAGGAACACATATGTATGCGTACACACACACATCATTTGATGTTTAATCATTTGATGTTTAATCATTTAACCAGGGATGTGATTTTCCTGATTTTCTGGTGCTAAATTTCTCTGGCTATTTGGCTTTATTTGCTGAACATTCTCTCCTGCTATCAGCTGTCAAAGAGTGCAACATTTCTTAATGTGTATGCTTATGACATACACATGTCCACAAGATATCTATGGTCTGAAAATAAACATTTCCTGATTAACCAGGAAAAAAATCACATCCCTGTTTAACATAGTGTGCTGTACCCTCCATATGACAGTGTGGAACTTATCAGGAACTGGCCAAATACCTGGGATTTTATTCCCCCAAAATATTCCTCAAAATACCCATCTTCAACTGACACATTTTCAAGACTTTTCCCCCCACTCAAGGTCCCCAATCTGTCATTGATCACATACATTCTTACTCTGAAATCTCCCCCCCAAATTTTTAAAAACCCCTGATATGCATTTGCATGCAGGCTGGTTGCCTGTAATTATGGCTAGCACAGCTAGAAGACTTTGAAAGAGGGGTGACTGTTTGGGGTGTGTTTTTAATCCTAAAATAAAAATCCTATCCATCTTATCTTTACATAGGAAGTGCTTCTCTGACAGCATGCGGCCTGACCAGTGAGATTCACACACACACACACACACACACACACACACACACACACACACACACACACACACACACACACACACACACACACACACACACACACACACACACACACACACACACACACACATTGGTATCAGGCGTCATTTCTTTCCTTTAACTTTAGCTTTTTCCCATCTTCGATAAATAAATTAACTCCTTACTGTTCCCTAGAAAATGAGTATTTTACTTCACAATTCTCATCAACCCCCTGGATGAGCTACCCAGCAGCCTCCAGGGCCATGGCCTTTCTGTGTCATGGTCAATAAAGTTTTGAATGGTATATTCCAGACCCCCAGAATGCCCTTCAACTGAGGACATATATCAAGGAGAGAGCAACTATCCAATTATTCGCTGTAACCATCCTGTGGGACAGCTCACTACACTGGCCGAGTGTGTCAGAAACGTGCTGGCTACGCACGCCCCAAAAAAGATTATCCTGATTTAGCGCCAAAAACCACACAATTCTGCCTCCACCCTTTTATTTTATCAGTCTCACATGTGCGGCAGCTTGCACCACACCCGAGCACAGTTCCACGCTGCGTCAACCCTTCAGTCGATAGCTCTGTACTGTATTTAGCCTGCAGAGAGCAGCTTATGTGGGGCTTACGTAATGAAGACAGAGACCGATATAGCAATAAATCTGCAGGAAGTCACACATCCCAGATGCTGTGTGAATGAGATAATCTCACAGAAGAATTTCAGGGATCTTCTAGCAGGGAATTCCAGGGAATTTCTACCCCTTGAATAAATCTTAAAGAGTAAAAGGGGAAATGAAAGGTGAGAATTTGGGTCACCGTGTATTGTGGTTCTTTAGAGGGCAGGGAGGCAGTTATAGGAGTAGGAGGCTTCATGAGCTCCAATATGGGTGCAGCTACTGCTTACAGCCAATCACTGAACCAATCTAGTGACTCGCCCCCACAGAAAAACGCCCTGATCGATTCAAACTAGTGAGTCCCTGATGACACATAATGGCTCCACCCATAGTGAGGTTCATGTATATGTGCCCTCTCTAAACTAAAAATAAAAATATGTCCAGCGCGAGCTACAAGCTAAAAAATATTCAATGCCAGTGTCGATTTATGGAGGCACAAGATTGTTCAAACATTTCCATTTGACACTGTCTAGTTCAGATCCTTTTGTTTCAAAGGCCTGGGTTTAGCTCTAACATTGGAATGCATCTTTTTTTAAATTGATTTATGTGACAAATGAAAATGTTGTACTATGAAAATGTATATTCTAATTGCGTTAATGAAAATGACAATACTATACTTTGTGTTTTCAAAGAAAACGTGTTTCTTTCAGTTTTCGTAACACAAACGTAAATTGTAGAATCACACAAACCTGACAATAATGCCAAACTTATAATACTCTTCAAATAATACCAATAATCAAAGTGAAGCTGAAAAAAAACGGTTTGCTTGGCAGTGGAAAAAGCGGCAAAACGTGGGATCACAGATTGGTTACTGTGCTGTACCGTACCATACTGTGCAGTGGAAAAGCACCATAAGGGAGATATGCTGTCCTTCCTCTGTAGGAAATTGTTGGCAGTTTGAAAATGGAGTCCAACCCACTCTCAATGGGGGATAATTGTGGAATTCCCTCTTAATCCATGTTCTCGATAGGCAAACCTGAATAAAATTGTGATCCGTTGAAGAAAAGCCGTTCATGCAGGGTTCGCACAGTGATCAACACTCCTTTTGAAAGGACTCTAGTTTTTCAGACAAACATCTGTGGGCGAGCCTGCCGTTTGGATTGTGGATTGTAGAACTTGACCGTTACTTGCATTACGACCCTGATATGAATCTGGGACCTTTGTCTGTCCGGAAGAACATGCTAAATTCCACCCATTTAATGGTTTATGATTGTTGGAATTGTGGCTTGCGAACTGCACACCGCTAAACTGCTTAGTTTCCTCAAAGGCACTCACTGGAGTTCATGTTTTTGTTTTCTGTTTGGTCATTTGTTTCCAAGTAATTCCTTGAACGGTAACAGTGACTGCGGCTCTGGTGACATACATCCACTACAGTGACAACAGCATCCACATTTGATTTATTTCTTTTTAATCTTTTTATTTTTTTTTTTTTTTTTATTTTTTTTCTCTTCCTGATTTCCTTTTCCTTTCCTGGGGGGCAAGTGAAATGAATAGGATAGGAGAGAAAATACAGCCCAAATGCTATATATATATATATATATTAGCTAACTTGCTGATGTTAGACAAGGAACAGTGTCTAAGGTGATGCATATATACATATATACATATGTCTATATATGATGCATACATATACACATATATATATATATATACATATACACATATATATATGTGTATATATGCATCACCTTAGACACTGTTCCTTGTCTAACATCAGCAAGTTGAGCTGTCTGCAGCACTGAAGCCCCTGCCAAACATGCCCCCAATCACCAATGTTTCAAAGTCAGTTTTCATCATCTAGCCATGCTAGCCATGACAATGATCATCTGTCCCTCCAACATTATTAATACGCCTTATTGGTATTCAGCAGTGCTTGTGAGGACATGAATATTACAGTATGCCTGGAGAGTGAGCAGGCACCAGGACATATCAGTTACAGGCACAATAACCTACTGCACACAAAACAAGCACCACAGCTCACTTCTGTCCCCATAGATCTTCAGACCCAGAAATATCTGTATTTTTAAGTCTTGTGCACTGCACTGTCTACCTGGACACATATCGTTTCCTGCAGATTGGGTTTATTGTAGAAGTCATCTTTCTGTATACAACAGTGTGGAATAAAGATGAGGTGGTTTCGATTTAAAGCTGGTTTAGTTACTGCTTAGTTTTAGTTTAGTTTAGTTTAGTTTATTCATTCAAACAATCATATAAGTATATAAAAGTCAAAAACACAAAATCTACATGCATAGTGTAGTCAGGGGGAAAAAACAAAGGTCCTCGAAGGTGGACCAATTATATGACAGAAAGTATCATCAAAAACATGTGGGTCAATGAATAATAATAATGAATAAAACCCAAAAGAAGGGACTGCTGAAACACTGGTTAAGCTACTGCCTACCACAGCTTATGATTCCCAACCCTGTTACACCAATTCAGACCCAAGAACCCAGGTGAGGTGAATTCACACCCTGTCCTGCGGCTCTCCAGGTTACTTGACACAAGTTACTTGAAGCCCCTGCTTCAATCAGGGAGTTTCAAAGTACCAAATGAGTGAATGTTGACCTCTTGTACCTCCTCAGGTCTGGTTAGCATTATCTTCCTATCTTTTAACGTACAGGTTCCTCTGGTTTGTCCCTGCTGTTCGGTGATGCTGAATACATGATGCTAACTGGTTTTCTGTGGCCGTGTCATCTGTGGGCATGAACAGGTGGATTGTAAAAGGATACGTTTACAGAAAGGGGCTCTTGCCAAGAAAGCACAAACAGATCTTGCCAAGAAGCCCAGGAGGTGAAGCCAGCTGTTTGATTAAGATTGCAACGCTCAGCACCACCCATACTTCCCCAGAGGAACTTATTCACAGCTTCCTGGGCCAACGTTTAATCTTTCCCCCCTCATGAGCAGGGCTGCTTCATAATGGACGCTTTGATCACATGCACTGTAGTCACCCTTGAATACAGATGTGGACGAAACACACAGCATGCAGAATTATTCTTAATGGATACTCTGCAATGCATTAACTGTGCTTAATAATGTCCCTTTTCCATTCTGGAGTGAGACACCATCAGTCTCATGAAACACTGCTCCATTGTATAATAGCTCTAGAGTAGACAAAGTGTCATAATGAGCCACCCTGGTTCAGCTCTACTGCAGGAAAGGTCTATAATGAGCCAGCCTGGTTCAGCTCTACAGTGGGAAAGGGCTCTAATGAGTCAGCCTGATTGAACTCTACTGTGGGAAAGGGCTATAATGAGCCAGCCTGGTTCAGTTCTACTGTGGGAAAGGGCTATAATGAGCCAGCCCGGTTCCAGCTCTACAGTGGGAAAGGGCTCTAATGAGCCAGCCTGGTTTAACTCTACAGTGGGAAAGGGCTCTGTTTCAGCCTGATTGAACTCTGTGGGAAAGGGCTATAATGAGCCAGCCTGGTTCAGTTCTACTGTGGGAAAGGGCTATAATGAGCCAGCCCGGTTCCAGCTCTACAGTGGGAAAGGGCTCTAATGAGCCAGCCTGGTTTAACTCTACTGTGGGAAAGGGCTATAATGAGCCAGCCTGGTTCAGCTCTACTGTGGGAAAGGGCTATAATGAGGCAGCCCGGTTCCAGCTCTACAGTGGAAAGGGCAATAATGAGCCTGATTGATGTCAAATCTAGTGTTTAGTATTGAATGAATAGTATTCACAAATAGTATTCAATGAATAGTAAATGTAAAATGTAAATGTAATAGGTCTCTAAGGCCATTACCATCTACTAACATAACCTAACCTAGCCTAGCCTAGTTTAACTGCTTCCATTTTTATTCTATGTTTGTCCCCGTTGACCGCGAACTGTGTCAACCTTACTCCCTGCTGCAGAACAACACCACACACAACTGAAGAGTAATTGGCCAAATCACAAACAGATGTTGCATTGTGGTGGGGCAAACGTGTGCATATTTCACTGAATTAAGGTACAGCTAGCACAGCATTTTGCTTTTCAAAAAAACTTTTAAAAATGAATAAACAGCTGGAATAGTGGCCTCTGGTGACAGGTCATCGTACATGTGGTCATTCAGAGGGTCAGGAACACGTGTCGATTTATGGTCGGGACCGATCCAGACTGGGGGAAGATGACCCCCGCACCCCCTGAACTCACTCACCCTGTTGGACAGTGCGCTTCAGGACAAGGGTCCCCCAAACTGGGGACTGGAGAAGGGGTCCCAGGGGGCCTCACATTTAGTCTTATTGGGTCCCCAAAATAAAAGGCAAACTGGGGAAATGGAGATCCATTAAACGGGCCCTCCCCTTTCCAATGAGCCCCCCTCCTAGCCCATTTGAGGGTCCCCCCAGTGTTACCAAAGTATTTCCTTTATTTTGGCAGTTACCTGTAGTTATGGCAGTTCCAATTATTTCATCAATGAGATATTTTAGCCTTTTCAGATTAAATTTTCCGTGTCTGATTTACACATCCTTGGCATTGTTATGATAATATGTACATATGTATTACAAAATAAACTAATTAGGCAACACTTGAATTTCGTAAATTACAGAAAAATAACGGAAAAAATCCATTTTAATCGCACTATATTTTTGCCCTCCAGACACCACGGAACGCTTCTCAATGCTAAACATGTTGCCCCCAGAGCTAACGCTGATCAGGCTAACGTTAGTCCTCCAAGCAGAGTAGCCCATTTGAGGGTCCCCCAAGATGTTAAGACCACGTCTAAAGTATTTCACTGGATTATTTTGGCAGTTACCTAGTAAAGTTATGGCAGTTCACAATTTATTTGCATCAAAAGACAATTAGAAAAATTTTTCCAAGCCTTTTCAGATTAAAATTGCTGCACTTTGTTAAAAATTGCACTGGTCTGATTTAAACAAGATTTTGCTGCTTAAACATGTATATGTCTATTCATTGATTCACTCGTATACCAAAATTGAATTGAAAAATGATAATATGATACATAAAATGATTATTTCGATTAATTAATTACAAAGCCTAATTAATTAGATTAATAGTGTCCCACCACTAGTATACATGTTTAATATAGATCCATGGTATAAGATTTTACCCACGCCTCCATAAACTACTGTGTTAAATGGCCACTGCACTGCAACCTGTAGTGGGAGCTGGATAAGAAAGTCAGCAATGAACCCGTTTGTAGAGGTGTGGGCCATTATAAGGGGCCTTGGAATTAAATAGTTTTGGGAACCCCTGGATCGGGACATCCCCCGAGAGACCCGTATCAGTATGAGGTCATCAGGCCTCTGCCGAAGCTCCAGTGACATGGTTTAGCGTCTCTCATTCAGTCTGGTTTCCAGTCATCGGAGGACACTATGTGCTCTCGTTCCTCGTGCTGCCCAGAGAATCGAAGCAACGAAGGGTGGGCCCCCTGGATAATGGTGACTGTTAAATAAATAAATATGTCCCCACCCCACCCCAACCCCCCCTGCAAATATGTATTTTAGTGGTCCCCATGGCAAACTGGGTGGTTTTATACAATGATACGAAAGCATATTAGAGGAAACATACAGAGAGGAAGGTGCATGGTCCTTCTGCCTGGGTCTGGTCCACCAATCAGAGCAAACCTGAGGAGTCATATTATGGGATGCAGGAATGATTTAAAGCAGCAGAAACCTTTGAGAGGAGAGAGAATGACAGGAATGGCCATCTGGTCCTCCCCGCGTAATCCTTTCAAACATTTGTTCTACGTTACAAAAAATGCTCTAAGGTTTGAAGAAAACCAACCCAATCTGTTTTGCATTTCTTTCAGCCACACAAAAAACAAATAATATAATAATAATAACAACAACAACAACAACAACAACAACAACAACAACGACAATAATAATAATAATAATAATAATAATAATAATAACAACAATAATGCAGGAAATTCTGAAAAAATAAATAAGTGTTCATTGGTCTTTTCCTCACAAAGAGAAAGCAACAGAAACTTGTGTCAGCTGCTGGAATCTGGACTCAAAACTGCAAACAGAGTTCAAAAGGTGAAGCTTTTTATCAGGAGGAGCAATGATTTTCCAAAATAAGAGGACTGAGCACATTATAGGCACTGACCTGGGAACTCTATGGAGTCCTGGCCCCGTTAGCTTGACAGTATAGACTGCACTCTGTATTTATTTAGCTGTGGAGACAAACAGGGCTCGTACAATAGTCCAACGTAACCCAAGCCGGCCGTCGCACCTACTGTCAAGCCATTGCAAGCCAATGGCCACCTCCATGGTGACAGGTGGCCACATTCACCTGGGTGATGTAATGAAGGAGGAGGGAGAGGTGCTTTTGTGTTCATAAAGGTCTGCCGGTCCAATCACGCTGTGCTCCCTTCTGATTAAAAAAGAGCCCAGCCAAACATACAACACCCTGCCCATTGAGTCATCTGTACCAGTGACTCTCAGCGTTCAGACCCTCATTTACCCTGGCGCTCAAGACAAGTGGTCCATAGGAGAGCCACGTAACTATGGAGATAAAATCATTTTAAAAATGGGGGTTGTGAAATGACTTTGCTCATACAACAGTCACCCGAGGCAACCTACTGACATACTGTAGCTGTTAGTGAGAACATCCAAAAACATTTATTTTGTTTCTGATTTGGTAGCCAATTACACCCTCTATTTATTTTGATTTACCCTCCCCACACGAGTCCGCCACTCGCCTCTACGAGGCAAGCTAATTCTCTGAGGGCAGCGAACTCGGCTTCCTTTGAGATGGAATTCGCCAACCGGGGCTGACGACCAGGGCCGGTCTGGTAGAGACTGGTTTTGAACCGTGTCCCAGCCAAAATACAGTGCGTTAGACCGCTACGCTATCCGCCGCCCCTTAGAACATCCGAATTTGAATACATTTGCATGAACAGAATGCCGATTTTGGTTTTGTCAACCACTGATCTACACCAATTTAACCAGTCACTTCACTATCAGAAATGTTACAGATATTGAACTGACAGAAATACAGACCTTGTGTTCTTCCGATAAAACCAAGCCCCCTTTTTAAAATCGCCACAGTCAAGAAGGAACTAGTCCTCATAAAAATACATTCACTTGCTGAGAGACAGAGAAAGTAAAGACCAAAATCTTCACATCTCTCCAACCCAAACCAGAGTAGCGCTGCTGCTGTGTTGGAGCTGGCCCCCCATCCACAGACACTTTTATTATCCCGTTTCTGAACAAGCCGAAGAAGTTTGAGGTCCCAGCTGTGGTGTCAGTCAACGCTGATTAAGGAATTTGACAAGTTTACAAACTCAAACCCAACAGAAGCCTCTTCCCTGAGCAAAAACTCCAAGAACACATTGTGTGGGAGTTTTTTTTTCCCCTTCTATTTCTTTGAAAAGAAAGTCACCGATAAAAGCAGATATTTTTATTCCAATGAGGGAGACCTTACATTTAAGGACACCTGGGAGGAGGTTTTGAAAGCAGGTTTTTTTAAGAACATTGTACTGTTGGCTGGGCATACAATGACACTTTTTGTGGAGGTGGTCTCTTTTCACTCTTTCAATCTAGCAAACCACAGTATATTTCAAAATACCCCCAATTTGAATATTGGTGAGTGTACTCTAAGACGGTGTATTTTTACTTCAAGTATTCATACATTTTTAGCAGATATGCCAGATCTGCCCTGCTTTGACTCACAGAGTCTGGTAACCTGCAGTTTGTATGCTCACTATATTTTTCATTAGAAAGAGAGAGTGAAAGAGTAGGTGTAAGTTTATCTGTAGGCTAAAGTTCCTCTATGTGATACTCAAAGTAACAAGAGAAAGAGTGTTTGTTTTTTACCTTTCTGCAGGTGAATGATGTCGGGGAAGTTGGAGAGCAGGCCCTGGTACAGGGAAAGCTTATCCAGCATGTGGAACAGGTCATATTTGGGCTGCTCGGCGAACATCTCCCCGATGTTCTCGTAGGTGCGGCCGGTGTGGGATATGGCAGTATTGAGGGCGTCGGAGCAGTAGGGAGGGTCCAGGGTGAAGGCGTGGCTGATGGACTGGAAGGCGTTCCCCAGTCGCTGGAACTCCTTCCGGAAGCCGCCCAGGTGCTTCCGCACCAGCTCGGAGGCCACGTGTGTGAGCTGCAGCACGCTGTCGTCCATCTTCTTGGCGAAGGCCTTGAAGGAGTCCACCCGCTCCTCCACGTCCTGCAGGTCCTGGTGCTCGCTGGGGATCTGGAAGGTGAGCATGAAGTGCGCGCCCACCATCTCGTCCTTCTCCGCCCGCCGCTTGCCCAGCTTCCACTGCTTGTCGTCGGCGCACATGAGGAAGTGCTCGAAGCCCTCGTACTGCGACAGCACCGGGTGGCTGGTCATGTGGTCCATCCACAGGATGAGCCGCCGCTTGCGCTTCTCGATGAAGTCTTCCTCGAAGCGGCCCGTGGCCTGCTTCTCAGGCAGGTGTGGCACAGAGATGACTGTGAACTTGTGCAGGAGCCGGTTGTAGAGCCAGTCAAAGTGCTTGTAGCGACGATACACGGGCCGCGACGTGTGGCTGGGCGTCACGCGGTACGAGATGTACGTCTTTATGCCCTTGAACTTGGTCTGTTTGGTGGGGTCCTCAATGGAGCAGGAGAAGGGCTGGGGGCTCTCCTTCCACTGGGGCCCCCAGGGGCCCATCTCAATGGTGTAGGACTCCGCAATCTTGGCCATCATGGGCACGTCGCCCAGCACGAAGGCCTCCACGCCTGAGCGCACGAAGCTGGAGAATCGGTTGAGGTTGCGGCCCACCATGCTGCCCTTGCGTGAGCTGGACACGCTGTCCTGCCGCTCCATGCGTGGCTTGTGGGGCCGGTAGTGCACGTTGGGGTTGTCGCCGTAGGGGCTCTGGTGGGCATGTCCGTTCGCCCCCACCCCCCGCGGGGGGTCCTCGTCTTCCACGACCGTAGAGCTGTCGTCCCAGTCGTCCCAGTCATCGTCCTCGTCGTCCTCGAAGCTCTGCCGCATGTGGAAGGGCGTGTTCGGCGCGGAGGGGAAGTACGACGACTCGTTACCCGGGGAGCCCGCAGGGCTCAGGGAGTAGTCAGTCAGATTGGAGTTGGAGCGTGGTCGGATTATCTCCACGTAGGAGGCTGGGAAGAGGCCTTTCTCCCCTCGGCTGTTCTCGCCCTGCAGCCACCCGTCCACTGAGTTCTCGTCAAAGATGACCAGTTCCTCATTCTCTTGTATGCTGATTTCCTCCTTGTTTTCACTTTGGAACGTGTACAGGGCCTTGGCTTTCAGTGACATTTTGACAAACTCCCTGGCTTAGTTTGTGATGTCAGAAATCAGTGATATTCAGACCCTCCCGTCCCCCAAAAAGCTGATCATTGCACTGTCCTCTTTATGCAAAAAATAATAATAGCGAAAGCAACAGTAGATCCATGAACCGGTTTTATATGATTACTCAGCTCATCGTCAGCGATTCGTCTACCACATCTCTTACCACAGTGAGTGGGGCTCACCCAACACCTGTTTGAACTGCCTAGACAATTAAGGTGCGGGACAACTGATATATATTTAATGACCTGCTGTTCGTGTGACACTGAGCGCCCGATAACTGAAAGCTAACAAACAGCACCATTGGGATAAGGATTGGAATTTCTAGTTGAAAAGCAATCTGATCTGTTTGTTTACCATAGTGAACACAGTACTGGAACACGGAAATTATCGAGCTTTGCCTCCGTGAATTGAGCAGTGCGCACTGGTTAGAATGTGGATTTGTCGTCTCTTTACATTAAGATACAGCGTAAATGATGTTATTTCGCTCTTTTCTCTTTATTATACCAAACAAAGTAGCATAACCATAAAGATTGCAAACCTAACATACATACACAATATGCATAGGCTACCGGTTATAAATATATATGGCTTTTAATTTGTAAACATTCGTAAACGAATGACACGTTGTAATGAAACTGTTCTGCCTTTTTTGTTTCCGCTTCTGGTCAATCGAATTTAGAATCAGAACTTTAAGATAATTTTGCACGTTGGCATAAAAATGAACCGCCGTAATAAAGGCTTAACTGAGCTATGGTAAAGTGAATTCTTAGAGCCCTATATTTGCTCTTTTAAATGTAACTATATAACTGGCCATACGCATATCCGTTAACAATTATATTTTCTTTATGGAATATAATTTTAAAATATGCTATCATATACACATAACTAACTTAATAGGCAGACGGGACCGAACCTCTATTCCTTGCTTCAACTAATGATGTGGTGATCACATACAACAAGAAAACTGCGACATTTCAATACACAATGTATGTAGCCTATTCATCGTATGATGTGTGCTAGCCAACTGCTCATTGCACCGCGTATAAACACAACCGTTCCAACCTCGAGTTTCGTACAAATATCTAGTGCATTTACCCTCAATTTGAAGCCGTTTTAACAGCAGCTGCAAGTAGCTCCACTTATTGTCCTTAAATCCCAACGTCAGAAGAGCCCCAGCAGATCCACGATTTTTAAAAAGAATACGCCGGCGATTTAAAAAAGTTGCTTCCACAATAAAGCGATAAAAGACGACACATCTATTGTAATCCTGGTCGACCCTCTTTTATATAAAAAAAAAGAGTAGATCGCTAATCCAGTAAACAGACAAATAAAAGTCTTCTGAAAACAGTCTAGCTGTACATCCTATTGGCTGACAGGAAAACACGAGATCAAAACATTATCTCAACATTTCGTTCCAGCACAAAGACAGAATGCCCGGGGAGGAGAGAGGAGAGGCATTTCGCTGAGAGATGAGTAATGATAATGTCCTAGTGCATTGTGGGTTTGGTCCACATTCCTTTTAAAACTTGCCCCATTTTTAAGGCGAAATATTTTTAGTTGTGTTGCGTGCTGGTCCTTAACGTGGTCCCCAGTTGTAATGATTCAGAATTCGCTTGAATTTGTTATAATGACCCACAACTCGTGAAAACAGTTGTATATTATCTCATGCGCGAATCTCCCTATCTTTGCTATGTAACAATGAAGCGAACTATTTCCATGACGTGGGAGTACGGACAATCGAAGAAAGTTTTTTATTGAAGACTTTTCCCTCTTTCTTTGCAATAAAAGAAAACGGCTCCATGCCGCCCCCTAGAGGCTAGCAAAACGCATGCCACTTGACGCGGTTTATCATTAACCAATCACATCGTATTGTGGAACATTTTACTTTAAATTAATTATGGGGTATTTGTATCCTTTTTAAAATCTTTCCATTGTGCTATTATGCTTTGTAATAATAAATATAATCAATGCATTTCCCTCGGTAACAATACATTACTTTATTTACAATAACTACTCACGACACAAATTATAAAGTTTCACATTGTTAAATTGTTCAATTTTAAGAACAGAAAAACAACCGCACGTAATTGTCCTCTGGTTTATTTGTTAGATCAGATATATTCTCTCCTCTCTCTCTTTCTGTTTAGATACAGCAGCCATAACGCGGGGAAATGCATTTGTCGTCCAGCAAAATAATCTTGCGCCTAAAAGCAACTCCGCGTGTCTTCACGTAGCATCTACGTACCATCAGAACGCTTCTTCCGCGATCATTGCCATTGCACTCTCCCGAGGTAAACGGTAGAAATCGTAAATATTAAGCATTGAACAGTTAGCTGGGTATTTTTGTTTTTATTAGCCTTAAGTGATAGATAACTACTTTACGAGATAACCATGCTAGCTAGCTTGATTTCCTTTCATTACGGCCTAGCCAGCTAGCTAACGTCCATGTATTATGTAGCATTGACAGTTGTTGCTTGTTTGCAATTTGCAACTTTAAGCGAACTAGCTAACAAGACACGCGTGACGTTAAATGTCAGGAATGACTGAGATTGGTAACTAGCTACTATTACTAAAGTTAGATTGTGATCGTTAGCTACGTGTCTTCTCAATGATATTCAGCTAGCTAGCTAGCTAGCTAGGAGGATGCATGTAGTAGCTAGCTCATAGTAACCATTTAGCTATAATACTAATAGACAGTGCACGATGTTAACTTTTCTGGTTAATCAGACATGCTAACTTTAATAGATTTTTATCCTCATTGGGCATAGCTAACTGACTCGCTATGTAATTAACCAGCTTACCAGTTTGCATATGAACCAAATTGGTGCCTATTCAGTGAAGCAGGGCAGCTAGCCTAGGTTGCTGACTAGCCAACATCAGTAAACTTAAATTAACTGGCTGCTGTTTGTGAAAACAACAAGCACTGACTGGACAATACATGATAACGGTGGAGGAGTTATATCCTTTCTCTGTGCGCGCGTGCGTGCCTGAGAGAGAGCGTGCATGCTTGTGGGGCAATGATCTATATAAAAAGAAAAAGTGGTTTTATACATCCATGGGCACATCCATGTATACATACAAATATATACATACATACATATGTATGTATTACATAGAGGCACCACACAGTGTAAATGCACACACAAATGGAGAAAGAAAGATGACCGAGATGAAACTTTCTGTTTGTGACCATTAAGAGGATGGGAAGCTCTTGAAATGTCCAAGCTGCCTTTTTCCCCAGAGGTGCACAAAGCCCCTGACCTCACTGTGATGCATTTCTACAGGCCCGCCATGGATGACATCACGCGGGCCCTGAGCGCCAGCTTCTCCGTCTCCGCGGAGCCCAACAGCACGGCGGCGCCGCACCCACGCCTGTCGCAGTACAAGTGCAAGTACAGCGTGCTCGAGCAGAGCGAGAGGCGCCGCCGCTTCCTGGACCTGCAGAAGACGTCAGTGCACCACCCCATCCCTCTCACAGCTCACACACACACACACACACACACTCTTACACACACAAACAAACACACACACACACACACACACACTCACACACACACCTACTCACTCTCTCTCACACACACACACACGCACACACTCTTTCTCTCACACACCCCACAGCATACAACACGCACACAGAGCATACTGCGTATAGAGCACAGCATGCACATGCACATACACACACACACACACACACATTGCATAGTACACAAACGTCTAGCACACCACACACACAGCGCACACACACAGCATACAAGGCAGCGTATGGCACATGTGTATTTGACCTTAAGGTCATGCCTGCTGTTTGAGTCACAGCTCAGCAGGTACAGCTATTTTGTCCTGTTTTAGTGTTTAACTAATGTGCTCACATTGGCAGTGACATTACAAGGTGTATTGCCTATCCAAATTTAGAGCACCAAAAAAATCTTGCAAGTATCAGACTTCTTTCACGTGCTTAACATGTGCATACTGGGCTGGAAAGCTTCCTTTATCGATGACAATCTTCCTATGTCACTTTCTGTCCCTGCTCACTCCCCTGTTGAGTTAATGTGGTTTTCCCTCTGCAGGAAAAGACTGAATTATGTCAATCATGCGCGACGGCTGGCGGACGGCGACTGGACCGGCGCCGACAGCGAGGAGGAGGAGGAGCTAGAGTCCGGTGAGAAGGAGGCAGGAGAGAAGGAAGAGGAGGGTATGGAGATTGAACAGAGGAAGAAGTTGCCAAGACACTATGCCAACCAGGTGAGAATCCCAGACCGCTTGCTACAGCGGCAGATCACCATCACCATTACTGTGATAAGTCACAGTGAGCCCATGTATAATTTTTATTGCCTGCAGTATTTTCAAACTTGTGAATTTAGTTCTTAATTTTTGTACCGTTTGAGAGTTTGAGACGCATTATATCACCTGGCCAAAAGGGGGCATGAGCAATCACTGAAATGGGATTTGTTAGAAAAGTTTAACACTAAGCAGAGATAGATCTGTGTGATGTCAGAGATTAGATTTCAGTTCCATGTCACATTTTTGCAATCATGCACATATGTTCCCCAAGCAAAAAAAATCACAAAGAACTGGTATTGATATTGATATTGAGCTATTGAGCTAGTTTGTTGATTTGGTTTTCCATACATTGGCACACACAAGGAGATTTTGTTTTGTTTTTTATTTAAAAAAGCCAAAGGCCAGGGCCAGTCTGGCAGAGACAGGTTTCGAACCGCGTCCCTTATAAGCACCTCACAGTTGTACAAGACCAGCCAAATACGGGTGTGTTAGGCCACTATGCTATCCACCAGTCCTAACACAAGGAGATTTGATCCATTTATCACATTGGTGGGCGACACACCCTCCAAACCAGACCGATGCGAACTGAGCCTGCTTATATAATCCCATCAGTTGTTTCTCATTAGTTATGTCTTACAATGTGTGCATGATGGGAGTATTTGACCTTTGACAAATACTCCTCCCCGTTTTAGCTCATGCTTTCGGAGTGGTTGGTGGACGTGCCCCCTGACCTGGACGCTGATTGGCTGATGGTGGTCTGTCCTGTTGGAAAGCGCTCTTTGGTTGTTGCCTCCAAGGTGAGACGGGGCCTGAAACAAGCTTTTTTTTCTTCATTCTGAACCAGGACTTTTAAAACATTTGTTCTTAAGTCTGCTTTTATTTTGTCACTTCAAGCACACATTTTCTGCTAATGGTGTTGTTGTCTCTCGCTAGCCCGTATCACAGCGCTTCCCAGCTGTGTGTACAGTACAGGCGATATTCATGTCAGAATTATGTGATTAATTGAACCATTATGTTTGTCTACACTCATATAAACTAGGTGTGTAGTCCTTGTGAGGGATGAAAAGAAAGCTATACTGTAGTAATCGGTGATGCTGTATGTAGTTGCAGGGAGAAAAGGGTTATGTACAGGTAACTGACAAAATAATGGAAATGCCAACATAGTGTCTTATCGGGGTGTTGGTCTATCATGAGCTGCCAGAACAGCTTTAATGCACCTTGGCATAGATTCTACAAGTGTTTGAAACTCTATTGGAAGGATGCAACAGCATTCCATAATTTGGATTTGTTGGTGGTAGTGGAAAACGCTGTCTCAGGCACCACTCCAGAATCTCCGATGAGTGGTCAGTTAGGTTCAGATCTGTTGACTGAGATGGCACATGGTTTACATCATTTTCATGCTCATCAAACCGTTCAGTGGCCACTCCTGCCCTGTGGATGGGGCATTACATTGCCTTCCTGGAAGAGACCACTCCCATCAGGATAGAAATGCTTCACCATAGGATGAAGGTGATCACTCAGAATGGCTTTGTATTTATTGCTGTTCACCTTGCCCTCTAAGGGGTTGAGTGGACCTAAACCATGGCAGGAAAATGCACCCCAAACCATTACAGAGCCACCAAAACCCTTAATTTACTTGTTTCCTTTATTTTGTCAGTTAGCTGTATATCATAGATTGCGCGAGCGTGTGTGCACGTGCATGCATGCATGCAGAGTTTAATGACGCAGTCACTGAGAAACTGCTTAATGAAGCAGTTTCTGCAGATGATGATCACACCCCTTGGACTTTCATGTCATGAACTCATCGCTTAAAATATTTCCCGCTCTGATGAGAAAGCTTGGCAAAGCACCACCCTACTTCTCAAAGCAGGGATTTCCTTTGTCTGAAATTCCACGATTTATATGACTGATTCAAAGACTCAGATCTAGCCGACACACTCCACGCCCTGCCACGCACACTCAGCACTCACCTGGTAAAATATACTCTTTTTGCTTCATTGGTCACTTCAGGGGTCCACTGCGGCATACACAAAAAGCGGCTACTGTGTGAACAGATTCCCGTCTTTCCTGCCAGGAGGAAACAGACACAACTCCGCAATGGGCAAAGGTAATTTTAAAATGCATGTAAAATCTTTCAAATAAATTGTATAATCTTCAACTAATAAGTATGCAAAAAATGAATGATTTTTTTATATAAAGACCTGTTAATCCTGTGGACAGGTCAGAGATTGATCTCAATGTCTGTACAGATTACACAATCCTGGACTGCATCTTCAGTGAGGTGGACCGGACGTACTACATCTTAGATGTCATGTGTTGGAGGGGACACCCTGTGTATGACTGTTCGGTAAGAGAAGGAGCCCTTCTGTGAAGCAGGGGTCATCATTGGGTTACTGTGATGCCCTACTAGACATTAACTGCCAAACTACAACATTTTTACCCCGGGCCAAGTTATTTAACCGGCACACAGTTGAACTTTTATGTAGAGTGAGGTTCTCACCCCTGGTCCTGGTGGGCCGCAGGGTATGCTGGTTTTTGTTTTCGCCTTAAAATCTGTAACCTATTCAGACCCAAGAAACCACTTTAATTGATCAATTAAGTGCCTAGCAACAATGGAAACCAGCAGACCCTGCGACCCTCCAGGACCAGGGTTGAGAACCCTGATGTAGGTGTTGGATAAAAACGGAATCACTGGAGTTAAACGGCTTCTACATCGGAACACAACAACTTCTGTCCTTTGATTGGTTTAGCTCGACCTGAAATGTCACTCATTTTTGATAATGCAAGAATCTGGAGAGGTGTTGTATCAGTGTGGGAGTTATTTATGTTTTATTGCTGTTATATTGCTGGTTTGTGGGGTTGTTTTTTGCAAAGCTCCACGTTGTAGGCAGTGCATCCGGGTGCTCTGTGTTTCTGTTGTCTTCACTGAGCACACAGAGTGCAAAAGCAACCATGTAAAGGCCACGTTTCGGGAGAAACTGTAAACGGAACACTTTTTAAGAGATCAGTGAGTTAATTGCTGTAGATGTCACATTGAGGATTAAGATGATTGTCACACTAGCTGTGGAATCTGGAACCTTTTACTTCTCCTGTCTATTCATCTCACTGTGTCATTTTGTTTTTATTGTCGTTTTTATTGCACATGTCGACAGACGGAATTCAGGTTCTACTGGCTGCAGTCTAAGGTCCAGGAGGAGGAAGGGCTGTCAGAAATTGTCAAGCGCAATCCAGTAAGCTCCCTCCTCTGCTCTTAAAGTCTTCAATCATCATCATCATCATCATCATCATTCTCTGAACTGCCTGAGCCATCAGCATGGAGCTGTCATGCTGACTGACTCCCTCTTCTTCTCGCTCTCTCCCTCTCTCAATTTCAGTGTTTGTTAGGATGAAATATTGTACATTTAAAAAAACATTTTCAAAGCATAATGTGCAACTAGTAAAAGGGAAAAAATAAATACACTTAAACCAATGAGCATACAAGCTAAACACTGTAATGAAAATTGTAACGTAATATGTGATGAGGATTTATGGAATTTATAGAATCTGTAGAATGTCGCTCAGCTTCTTAGCTCCGTTGCATTGCAGTGCTTTGCCACTGTCTTAACTCGGTGGTCAGTCAGTGGTACAGGGTTTCTGCAGCTCCTTCTGCAGGTCTGTTCTTTGCACTTCATCACTTCCTGTAAATGAGTAAGAGTGGCCATTACTCACAGGATTATGTATTATTTATTTGCTTTAGCTGAAGCCCTCGTCCTGGCTACTTAAAAGCTTAAATTATTGTACTACACATTTGTACGGCTGGGTATTTAGCCAGAGCAGTTTTGCTCAAGTGCCCAGAGAGGACAGTGGCAGAGCCCCTGATCTAGGAATCAAACCTGCAACCTGCTGGTCATGATCCGAGTTCCTAAGCCATTAATGCACTCTGCCACCCCAGTCTAGGTTATCAGGGCTAGGCTCACTGCATGTATTATCAGTGCCTTTTATGAGTTACACTGAGGGTGTGGTTATGGTTCCATATTAATTCCTGATTATGATTCTACATTTTATTTATTTATTTGTCAGGGACATTAAAGCTCTGTTGATTGTATTAATAAATCCTGTCCTGAAATTAAAACCTGGGATGTAGCTTATAAATTATATTGGTGAGGGGCGTGGCTGTGATCCTGTATTAGTGACATTAAGGGGTGTGTCAGCGAGGGGCGTGTCACTGATGGCAATGGTATTGATCGTGTTTTGCTTCTCCCACAGTACCGGTTCCTGAGTCTGCAGTCCGTGGGCTGCTCGGCGGAGGCAGTACAACAAGCCCTGGCGATGGAGTACAGCTTCGGAGTGAGCAGCTGTTCCATTACTTTACATTACACATCACCCCCAATATGATCCTATTGCACTGCAGGGTGCTCACTGAGGCAGGTCTGATAAAGCGCAGCCTGCTTCTGCTTGCCTGTACAGGCTCCCTGACCAACACATCCCAACACCATGTGTCACATCCCAGATTCTACAGACAAACCAGATGGTCAGCTCCTTAATCTCAACATTCAGAGTTGCATCTCTGCTATTGTTTAAGCCAGGGTTGATGGATTTCATACCAACTTCTGCTCCGAATTATTTAATTAGTCCAGCCATTTATCTGACATTTATCTGACATTTTAGCTAAACTCCTTTTGGTAAGATTTTTTGAATGCTTATTGACAACCACCAAAGACTTTTCTCATGGCCCTTTGTGAAATGTTTGACTGTGTTCTAACCTAGGGCTGAACCAGCATTGGTGTATGCAGCTAATTAGCTGATTGAGCCAGGGTAATTGGTAGCAACGAAAACCTGCATACACACCGGCCCTGCAGGACCAGAGACTCCCACCCTTGGTTTAAGTTTAAACTTTACAATTTGATGCTTTAATGAATATTCATGAAGGGCGGGATTGGGAGGTGGCCATGGACAATACTGATGGCAATGGATGTTCTGTCCTTGGGGCACGCCTCTTCATAAATATTCATAAACTGCAGAAAATGACCCAAAACTCCTGTTACCCACCAGAACCTCTGAGTGAAGAACACAGGAGCTGGCTGTCTGGTCCTGGAGAGCCGCAGGATATGGCTGTCGTTGTTACTCAGCACTTCATTGATTAATTAAAGCCATTGATTGCACAGTTAACTCACCTCACCTGGTTTCTTGGGCCTGAAGATGATGATGGTTTTAAAGAGAAAATGAAAATCGGCGCACCCTGCGGGCCTCCAGGACCAGGGTTGACGAGCCCTGCTATAGAGAATCTATGCCCCTGTAACTCTTGGTTTGATTGTTCTGGGCTTCGTGGCAGGGGAGGGCGAGGGTGGCGGTTTGTGACGAGTCTTTTCCCCCTCCCCAGGTGGACGGCCTCCTGTTCTACCACCGAAAGACCCACTACACCCCTGGTAGCACCCCGTTGGTGGGCTGGCTGCGGCCCTACATGGTGACGGACATCCTGGGCATCCAGGTGGCGGACTGCCCCCTGACCGCCAAGCCTGCATACGCTGGCCACCAGCTGCAGCAGATCCTGGAGCACAAGAAGAGCTCCACGGAGGTGCGGCCCGCTGACCAGAACGGCCACTACGAACTGGAGCACCTGTCTACCCCAGACTGCCCCACAGGGGACATGCAACTGTCCACCCCGGACTGCCCCACAGGGGACAAGCCCCAGCCCATGTGATGTCCTCCGCCGCATTCTCCTCAATCTCCGTGGCCCCTTCCTCAGGCATGGCTTGGTGTGATTTGGCAAGTTTAGGCTTAGAGTGAAATGCCTGCATAGGACAAGAATTCTGGGATACGCTGGGACTTTGAGGCCCTTACTCGGCTCTATGAAGTTCTGCTCTACAAACCAGTTCAGATAACGTGATCCTCATTGTGCCTTGTGTAATCAGGGATAGTAATGCCACTCCCAGTCCGTAGTAGTTTGAGCCTTTCCCGGTCTTACTGGATGCTGGTTAGCATAGCCGCCTGTTGGTGGATTCCACTTTGCACTCTAACTTGCTTCTAGTAAGATCTGGAATGGCCCAAACTCCTATGCATTGGGACTTCTATCTCTACCCCTGTGTAATACATAACACACACACGCATTGACATTTACGTGCATATACATATATATATATATACACACATTATGAACTGGTGAGAGACTGCACACATCTGGAAGAACGGAAGGGTATGTGTCCTGTTTTAGGCTTACTTTTTTTATAACAATGTTTTACAAATGGCATTGAAGATAAGAGCCACAAGCGTTGTTTTAAGTGTATGTTTGCTTGTATATGTTAAATAAAAACTGTTTTTAATTAGTAATTAAGTAGAAAGGAGTCGGGCTAAATATTAATTTAGCTGATTTAATCTCATAGGAATGTAAGTTTTATGTATCAATGCTATGATATATGTCTAATATATTGTTGGTCTTTTCACAGTTGAACTCCAAATATTAAGTAATTTTTCAGTTCATCTACAATATGATGAATGCTGAAACTGAATATCAAGGGTTTTAACCACGTAATGCCTCACTCCATCTAAGCAGACATGCATGTGAATTTCCAGGCCAGTGAGCAGGCATCTGGGGGTGCTAATTAAAAATAAAAATCATTGATCCGTGTGTGTAGGGGGGGTGGGGGTCAGTTGGTTGGTTGGTCCACCAACCCACCCTGAATTAATTCTGCTTCTAGTGTATTTTCAGTTGTCTTAAAAACAGCTTTAAAGTTAAATCATATTGAACATGGGCTCAGTGATTAATGTTAATGTTCTCTTTGCGCTGATAACAGTAAGCAGGAGAATATATATATATATATACATAAACATAAACCGCAAGTAAGAATATTTTTTGGGGGGACAGATGTGGAGCTGGTTGAGATTTGGAGTGGTAGGTTTTAGGGATGGGCATGAGTACATAATAAATGATGTTAAATTTGTAATGTATTTTTTATTATTTATGTTCACTTTTTAATTGATTGTTTAATAGGCTAAAAGTAACCTGGTTAGGAAGAATGTATCCCTCCTCATGATCAATAATTTAGTTTCAAATTGCACTTGTTTTCATTATTGGGTAATTTAAATAAATGTGCAACCATTAGATAATGTCACGTTAGATTTTTTGGTTTGTTTTAGTTTTAGAAGTAATATGCCCATAAAATGCCCATCCCTAGTAGGTTTTCAGGTAAGCGTGAACCACAAGTCCCCAGTGGGCACTTCACATTGTGCAATAATTGCATTTGGTGAGATCATTTTTTATTATTTAAGAAATGATGTAATGTGGTTTGGCTCGCCTTAATGCTAATGTCAGTTGAAGCCACACCAATTGAGTTTTGTGCGTTGGATCCATTGGAAAGCCTTTTTCATCTTACAGAATTAAGATTTCCAGCAGTTGTTTGGTGGTTATTCTACAACTAGATGGCAATGAGTATCGCTTAATGACCAGTGTTTTTTGGGCTAATGGCTTCTAACATGTGTATGACTGAACCTCATTCATTTATTTGGCTTTATTTGACTGGATTATTGTGAATGACTCGTGGTACAAGGCCATCATGGCAGGATGTGTACATCCTGTGTCATAAGAACAGTAGAAACCAGGGAAGGGGCATGTCAGTGATGAAGCATCAAGCTGAAAAACAGTGTCAAGATACAAGCACAACTTTACCGCTACTGAAATCATTGCTGAGAAGCACTCTTATCATAAGAGAAGACACTTCTCTCATAGCACAGATATATTAGTCATTACACTGGCACACTAGTGTTAATAAAGCATAACGGTAAGCCACTTTGTATGGAGTGTGGGTGTGGGTTAGGTTGCTGTAAACAGGAAGTGATGTGTACAGGAAGTGATGTCTACATCTGCCAGATCAGCTGGGAAAGTGACCTCGCTGGGCCTTCCTGAGGGATGCGCAGTTTACAGGAGGTTCTGGCCTTCAACATGTCTGTCTTGCCAAAAAAACCGCCTGAACAATGTTTGGTGAATGTTGCCCCACCCCCCCTCAAGTTGAAAGGGATGTTGGCATGGTGACAGTCTGGTTGAAGCCGTAAGTGAGGTTTTTTGCTCAACAGAGAAGTTGTCCCAAATACTGGTACAGGACCAGTTAACTACCCAAACTAACCATTAGGAAGAATAAACACAAAACTCACTTCAGACCAGCACTCACGCCAGGTTGTTGGGGGTTTGTGGTGTTCCAACTGGAAAAATCCCCTTTTCAAAATGTTCAACTGTGTATGACCAAAAACTCATATTTACAACAAAGCCTTTATTTAATTAATATTTGGAAGTTTGGTTAAAATAGTTTTTTTTGTTGTTTGTTTCTACATGAAGAAGGCTGAAGTGGGGGAGTGGATCCGAGAAATGCCATTTGCATTTTTTCCTTTTCTCAGCGTCATAGAATATTTACCCTACCATTTCCTCTTGGCTGAAGAACACACTTAAGTACATATTTTTGTATTACTTTCCATTCGGTTTCAGAAGACTCATCTCAGTGTTTCAAGTAATGCAAAAAAAAATAATGCAAAAACATCAGTTTGTAAATGATTAAACGTCAAATGGAAATGTCAATGCATTTGTTATTTATTCTCTGAGCTTTAATTTGATCTGTGATGTACTACATTAATGGCTAGATGCTGTCACTTGGACAGAGTTCTAAATTGTGAGCAGACCGGTACCTGACAGGTGTGTGTGCTGTCTGTACTCCCATGGTTTTTCGGAATCGGTTTTGGCATTAAACGCAAAGACAAATTCATACATTTTCATACTTCATTTTCCCAACCTTTTGCCTTTTTTCAAACCCATTTTGCTTCTGGCATGTTCAATATTTATCTAATACAGTACATCCTGCCAAAATTCACTAAAAGGCCAAAATAAAATTATCCACTGGATAGGTAGCTGAAAAGTACATCTGGTAAAGTTTACCCTACAAAGGGAAGGCTGATGGGAGATTTTAGTGCAGCCTTTTGTCGGCCAGAGCAGGAGGTTAACCATGAAAGCAACAACATTCATAAAATATCTGCTCAACTTTGTTGTTTTTTTAGTTAAGATGAGGCAAAAATAGATCTAAACGTATTGGGATATTGCCTATGTCGTGCTGCATGATTTTTAAGCTCTGACTTAAGAGCCCACTACATTTCTATTTAAAATATAACTCACGAAAGACATGTTTCATAGGATTCTCGATGAAAACACCGCAAACAAATGGGGGTGAAGGAGGCCAAACGTACCTCACCTTTAGGTTTTTACGGTCAATGAAGACTAAAAATACATATGAAAGTAAGCCTCGGTGGGGGTGTTCTGCCGTGCATTAGTCATCCGCAGCTTTCCAGGAACAGCGTGTACCTCAGCTCAGAAACCACATTTCCTATATTGCTGCGCTTTCATTCGGATGATCTCTCGCCTGCGCCTCCCCCACCACGAGCCCAGCGGCCCAGCCGATTGCAGCATCATCATTGGAACAATTGCAACGCAATGCTTCCGAAAAGCCAGCCTGCTGCACACAGCCATGTCTACCTCTGGGCCTTGTTTTACATCAACGTGAGTTAGTTTCACTCGGCAGAAGCTCCCTTTGTCCAGGGCCAACGCTTTTGCTGATGTATATCCGACTGGATATTTACTGTAGTAATTCAGGTTAATAACTATGCTAGGGCCCAGAGTACTGACCCCTGCTCAACTCTGATACCAGTTACCAGTATTTGTTTAAACTCCATCGCTGAGCGTTAATGTCTCCATGAGTAAACCCTAACTATGTGCATGTGACACACTCGGTAAGTTCCTGACTCTAGTACAAAACCCTCCAGTGCAAAACTCAGTTGATATTTTTCCAAATCGTAAATTGTATGGTGCAAAGGAGGCTGTGCACTGCTCAGAAACTCTTATGGTGCATGACCATCATTTCCTTCAACATTGATATAACTGGGGTTCTAACTCAAAAAAAAAAAAAAATTATAATAACCTCAAGGCCTAAAATGACCACCCTGTGGCTTAAGACCCAAACCACAATAAAATGGTAATACAACTTTTGACATCTTTATTACCCATTATCCCTGGAGTGACTTTAACACACTTGCACGTACATTTACTGCGGCTGTCCAGGACTGGAGTCAAACCTGCAGGTGCTGTGGCCCTCCGGACTGGAGTTTTACACCCCTGTTCTACGTGCTTCGACACCATACATTTCCATGCAAGGGATTCAGGGTCGGGCTCTTCTGTAATTCACAGCTCAGGCCCAAATACCCTGCCCACTGTACAGGTTTCACAAGTGTGTTTCTCAACATCCTGTTTGTTGCTTCAGCCTGAGCTGACTGGATGAAAAGGCAAACACACACATCTGTCTAAGTGAACATTTGAGTAAATACTTCAGTAAATGTGTGACTATGCATGTGATGGTCTGTCACAAGAAAAAGCAGTTTAGCAGTTTATATTGTGGATCCGGTTGTCCAATAATGTCCGAAGAGGGCCGGAGTGGGTGCAGGCTGTTGTTCTACCCCAGCATTAAACACCTGATTCAACTAATCAAGGTCTTTATTGAAGACATATTGAAGAGCAATGGGGGGGGAACATGCCCCCCTCTCCATATTCAAAACAGTCATAGGTGTCCCCCCCAATAATTTGTAGACATAAAATTTTCCCTTTCATTATGTTCCCCCCAAATATTTAATATGTGGTTATGCCCTTGACTGGAGACTACGATTATTAGGTATTATTGATTAGTTTTAAATGTTTTTGTGCCGAGCAAGAACAAAAGCCTACACCCACAATGGCCCTCTTTGGATAAGATTGGACAATACCCTGATTTATACAGATCATCATGAAACTGGACCATGCGATATCAGAATTACAGTTCTCAAGGATGTCATTTGGGGAATATCACACCATCCGTGAAAAACCGACAAACGCATCACTAAATAGCAACCCAAAACAGGCCTTTCATCATATGCATACAACTTCCTCCCTCCAGTAACAGGGGCCCTTTAGAAGTATAGATTCTTTCATTTTAGTGTTATATAACATTCCCCCACCAACACAATTCAGCAGTTTATGCATTTGTCAGAGTGGGTAGAGGTTTTTCAAATGGGCCAAAATAACACAGGATTTTTTCCACGGTGTTGTTATCTCAAAGGCCGTCAATAACGTGAATTACGGAGAGATTGACAGGAAGCTCAGTACAATCCCGCGTTAACAGCAGCTTTGCTTGAGTGGGGTTTGGGAGGCTTTGTCCTTAATGAGCTCTGCGCTGGATGCCAGGGGGAAGCGGGCTGGGAGGGAAACCAGCCAAATTAAATCCCCGGGGACTGTGTGCTGCTGAGCGAGCCAGCTTCTTTAATTAGCCAGCGCAGGCCCGCTTGGTGGCAGTCAGCACGCCGGGGTCGCGTTGTTCCGGCCGCCCGATGCAGAAGACTTTCTGCCTCCTATGAATGCGCTGTGTTGCTGTGAGATTTTTCCCGGGTGATGTCACGCGCGGACTCACTGTGGCCCATTGATGCGCGAGAACAGTTGGGGCCACACCGGGGCTGCAAGGCGCTTTTTGCCAGCGCTCGAGATGGAAGGTGGGCAGAACCGCGGGCCTGTCAATCACTTTGTCCCAGATGACACGATGAGGTAAGCCCCGCTGCAAGGAAATGTATTTTTATTTTAAAAACTCCTCTTTTCCGGTTTCCAACCTAGATTTTTCCTGTCACATAACCGGCCGGTACTCTGAATGTATAAGCCTACTCTTATTTTTATGTTTTAGGGGGGACGGGTAATGTAGGAACACTGAATTTAATTGATTTCCTAGTCGCTGTGTCGAGTCTCTTAATAACGCAAGTGTCTGGAAATCATCCGAGAAGACATATTAGAACTGTATTAATTTATTTGTTAAACCTGACACGGGGTCAATCAGGTTCATTCAATTAGATTAGTGCGATATTGGCCTCTCCCAATATCGCAGTTTTGGATGGGAACTATTACAATGCTTCCATTAATTTAAATAACGTGAAGTTATTGCTTTCCTCCGTGTACAACACGATGTATCGTCATTAGCCTACTGTAACTGTTGGCTGGTTCTGCCCGCAGCGAGTTTCGATCTGGAGAACTTCGACGCGACAAGAGACCGATTTAGCTCGCTGAGCTAAAGACTCAAGTCTCTAACTCCGGGAACTAATCGTAGGCCTACTCTTATCCACGTCACTCTCTGCAGCGGGCACTCACGTACCAGAGCCCATCCGCTACACTACCACACTACATACCTTTTATATAGCCTACGTTATTTGTTCAGTTTTATTTATTTTGATTTAAAATATGTAGCCTATAAGTATAAGCATAAATACTCGAGTTAGCCTGTCTGTGGAGTATAATTTGAGATTACTCAGTTTAGGGCCCAGAAGATTCTGTCCAACAATATATTTAATTTAGTAGCATACAAGTCGACGCATTTAGAAATTTCGATATCAAATTTTGTATTATCGGGACTCCTTAACCCCTCAGTCATCCGTATCAGCGACAGGAACTCCATAAACGAACCAGGAAGGAAGGACGAGTCTCCCGAGTTTCGTTAAGATTAAAGGTTTCGTTGGGCCCTGTTGATCTGTGTGTTGACAGGGCTCTCGACTTGGGTTCTTTGTGTGTGTTCTATTTTCTCGAGCTGTCGCGATTCATTTTTACAATTTTTTTCTGTTGTGACAGGCTATTATTGTTCTTGTTGCTTCTATGTGAATTATTCATATTTTATCATCAATAGTTATATTTAAATATGAAGGGATATTAAGTTATACCTATAAATAGCCTACAAATTAAAAAAATAACATTCCTGCCGTTGCATAGGTCCTGAGCGTATGTGTCAAAGCTGGTCATGAATATTGATTAGCCTGTTTATCATAAACCTTCCAGTCTCATGTTGGTGGCCCACTCGTCAATAATGTTTCCATATATTATTGAATAAAGCAACGAAATAATATTTAGGAATGTTTTTGATTGATGTGCAAACACTGGTGCATGTGTGTTAGAAAGGGAGGAAGAACCCGATTTTAGTGGTGACTTATTTGACCAACTGTGCACGATCCTTCACAGGCGATTGCCGTTGCCATTGGCAACACCTTTTATGAATGAATGGTTTCGGCCAGTGAAATAGGGGTCTCTGGATCGATGTTTGAATTTTGACCAGCATGCGAAACGTTAACCGTTTTGATGTGTATCTGTAACAATGTTTCAAGCTGTCTGTCTGAGATATTTAGTAACACTACGAAATGCAATACCGAGTGATATACGTGTTTCCATGTTAATGAGGAAGACATCTGGAAAATGCAGCCCGCCATCTCTGAATAGTCTATAAATGTTTTCTCCGTTTTCACACTCATTGGAATATATGGCAGAGCCATTTCACGTTTTAAAGGCTTACTGGAAGTGAGTGGGACGTTAATTTAATCATGAATGCGCTTTTGGGACTTCCACGATAGCTCAGGAACCGAGCACTTGTGGGGTGTGCGCGCGTGACGAAGTTGGTAATGGAGACGGTAATGGAAAAGAATGGTGTGTGTGCGTGTGTGTGCGCGCGCACGCATGTCGTTTTTATGAATGAAGGGGGGAGCTCGCGTCGTGTGAGCTTTGCAGTTTAAAGCTGTTCTTTTTAATTGTAGCCAGCAGGGGGAAGTTTTGGGGTTGGCGTTCAGTGACTGAGGTCTTTGCTTTTGAAGAAATACGCAACAGCGGAATTAAAAGATTTCAAGCCAGCGACACTGGAATGCTTCCTAACTTGCCGTCTGAATAGCTGAGTGACGAGGACCAGCATATGAAAATGGGTCTAACTATTTTAGTTACGATCCACCGTCGGAGAAGAACGTGACGGTCTAGCCAAGAAGACTGTAAACGACTTTCGCAAATACAGGCAGATTGCATTAACAGAGAAATAGAATAGAAAATCGTAGAGCTTTCGTTGCTCAGCACAGTATAAAGGCTGATTAACAATATGTATATTACTTTATATATTGCATTCTTTATGATAATTGGCTCATATCGATAGCTACGTGGTTGCCCGAACTGTTTACAATAGCTAGGTGGTATAATTAGCCTACATATTTTACAGTGAATGTTATCTTTTGTTTCATTTTACGACGGGGGTAAACGGCTTTTCATTAGACACTTTTCTCAAAAAAGGAACACGCGTACATTTAAAAGGATAAAACAGTCTACATCGGAAGAACTAAAGTGAGGAATGGCAGCCAGTTTGTCGGCAGAAGAAGAGCAGGTAATGTTTTACATTTGTTGTTTGAATGTGAACATGTATGTAGCTAGCTACTACCTAGTTACTAATATGATCAAACGTACATCTTTTAGACCGATTTAATCACATTTCAGTATCGGTGGCTGTCGCCTTGTACGTTTATGTGTATAATGATGTAAAAGTTGTTTTAATGGTTAAATTGTTGCGACACAGCTGATTTTCCCCACCACATTCACACCTATCCCAATGACGGACGCATTCTCATGTCCAAGCCTACATATCCAGCGAACTCGCTAAATGTGCGTGTATTCTCGTGATGCGTATAGAAACGATAAATAACACTTTGCTAAAGCCAGTATGTGAACGGTGTTAAAGTTCATTATGCTCGTTCTCCGGCCTACATTCAAAAGCTAACACGAGGAAAGACATTTTGTACCTCCTGCTTTCGCAACATTATTTCCGTAAAATAATTGGGGGTATATGTTTGTCTTTTTCAAGATCAACTGAATCAGAACTGATTTCGACCAGTAATTTGTGCACATAAAGGGGGAGGGAGATTTTTTTGTTCCTTTTCGTGTTGTTGTTGAAGCCTTCGGAAGACCTTGTTAACGCTTTCACTGCCGGATCCCGGTTAACTCTAAAATAAATGCGCACATTTTTCTCATGGGGTTCTGTGATCTCTGCTGCATTACCAGTCAGTCCGTTGTTAGGTCAGTCATCTCTGACATTTTGCACTGCACTCAGGAACTGGATCTGATACCGCATGGCAGCAATGATTCTTTTGCATTTAATATTTTTTGGTTGATTATAGTGGACCAAAAAAAGCAGCTACTGCAATGTTCCGTTTTAGTGCTTCTCTTTACGCCAGTATATTTAATATAATCTCTGAGCAGGTTTGATGTGACTGCCACCACATAGAATACTCGCTGAAGCCCCATGCTCAAAGCTAGCACTCGGACGATCTTGGCTGTTACCGGTAGGCTGACTTTGGGATGCGAGGAAGGCCTTGTACAGGAAGCTGGTAGCTATTATATAATGACTATCCGTTATTTATAGTATCAGTATGAAGGCAACACATAATGAAGAAAGCTTTTTGCATTTAAAATGCACCTACGCACAGCTTGAAGTCTCCAGGATGGCCCAATTTAGTTTTTTTCATTTCATTTAATTTTATTTAAGTTTACAGTACTTATGTTTTTACCAGTCCAAGATACATACATGTTGTGTTGATCTCCACATATAATCTCTAAATATTTGATTGAACATTTTTCCGTCCCGGAATTTGTTTCACACATCTGTGTAAGTTTTAAGTTCTAACTCTTAAGTATGTCATGCCTTACCTTGAGTTCAGGTCAGAGGTGTATTAAGTCTTTTCTTTATCATAGCAAATGACCACTGCGTGTGTTATTGGGTTTGTAGGGACTCTGCATGCGCACCACAGAGGAGTAAGGGATTACACTGATGTCAGTCTGATGTGTGGCAGTGTAATGTATTGGTTAGGGAACTTTTTGTTGTAACTCAGTGGTTGCAGGTTCGATTCGCAGGTGGGGCACTGCCACGGTACCCTTGAGCAATGTGCTTAACCAGAATTGCTTCAGTAAAAATATCCAGCTGTATATAATGAAACGTAAACTGTATGTCGCTCTTGATAAGAGCGTCTGCTAAATGCCTAAAATGTCAATGTAAACACTTTGGGGAGAGGGAACGTAAGGTTTTGGCCAAAGCAAGTTGTGAGAGAAGCCTCGGGCTCATTCATGACGAAGCGTGAACCGGCAGCAGTAATTGGGCTTAACAGGGGCATGGGTAAGAGGAGCCGGGGCTATCGGCTGACGGAGTGACTGTTTGGGGGGGACAAGGCGCTGTTGTGTCCTGTCTCAGCTCCTCTCTGTGCCAGGGGGAGGCCCTGTGTTATCGCTGGCTGCCCAAAAGCGCATCTCTCTAGTCTAACTGCCAGTGAGGAGAGAGAGAGAGGGACTCGGCAGCTGGTGATTATCCATCCCCGATAGCCTTTCTCGGTCTCTCTCTCTCTCTCTCTCTCTCTCTCTCAGCCTCCGCTCATTAATGACATTCTTTCCACTGTCAGCGCACTAATCCACTTTTCCTGTCCTGCTGGTTGCTCATCTGGCCAGCAGCTTTATCGGGGCACTTCATTTCCGGGCGACCGGGTGAGCAAGCGGGTGGGTTGCGGTGGAAGTGAGCCCTCTGGTAATCAGATCCCACACTGGAGGGGGGGACTCCACGCTGTAGAGAGAGGGGGGGGGGGGTGCACCTCCAGCAGCTGTTAAAAGCATTTCCAGCTCTCAAACTGTGTGTTTGGAGTTGCACCGCAGGGAACTTGGAAAAAAAAAAGGCTGAAGAAAAGAAGAAAGGGGGAGGAAAAAAAAACAACAATCTCCCAGGAAGGGGCAGAGAGCGAATGACGCATTCAACTTCCTGCTCTGCATTGACCTCTGCCAGCATGGTGTGACAGGAAGGCAGCGTCCTGATGGTGTAGATACAGTGTTACACATCACTGCTATCATGATCAGTGCTACAAGTTCTATAAAAATATATACTCTTAAAGCAGTTCAGGTGCTCTGTCTTTTCCTTGGAGATAGTTGTTCTTCCAGATACACTGTAGTCTACTGTATGGTTTAGCCTTTTTGGCTCAGTTCTCATTTCAAATGTGGAATGTCAAAGGTATGTAGAGCCCAAAGAGAGGTACAGTAGGTTGGGTATTTGTTCTGTGTCTGTACTCTAGGCTGTTTGAAATGTCAGGCCTTGTGATTTTGTGGTGGCTGTGAGAGAGGTACAATTGGGCTACAACCCATTGGTACAAATGGGGGTACAACCTATTGGGAATACATATGCTGAATGTATGCATTCACTACTGCAAGTAGCTTTGGATAAAAGCGTCTTCTAAATGGTATATGTTATGTTGCAATTGGCCTCAGCAGCAGTCTCTCCAGCTTTATGACTGGCTTGCTGGTCAAAATGCAATTACAGCTGCTTGGTTCATACAATAAATGGGAGAGTATTTTTTGGAGAGTTGTTCATTTCCACTTGTCTTTGCAAGAGAGAGAGAGAGAAAAGAAAGTGTAAGAGAGCTCTCTATGGGAAACGCCCACTGGTTCATTTCATTTCACCTCAGGATTATAACAGAACAATGTGCTGTGGAAAACATTTCTCTTCAAAAAAATTGTATTTCCTTATTGATGGTTAATCTGTTCATCGTGCAGAAATGTGTTGAGTAACTCTAGGTGTAGATGTGCAAACTTTGTGGTTTGGCCTTCTCCATCCGTTATCAGCGAAGTGATTTTTAAATTTTTTAATTATTTTTTTGGCTAACTTGTATTTTTTCCTTCCAAGACTAATGTCGACTAGCAATGCTTGTATGCTGCGAGTAGCTGAGATGTACTCATAACCCAAACATTAAAGTTTGATGAAAGGCAGGCAGTCAACGGATGTGTTTAGCCATATTCTGTGCTTTTGTGACAGGTCTGTCTGGTCCCTGGACTATCAGGCTCCTGGCCTTGCTCGTGTGCTGGTTCTCAGTGTGATCCCTGCAGATGCATCTGGGAGAAAAACCTGAGTTAAATTAGTTTAAGTTCTTAAAAAAAAGAAAATGGGAGAATTGGGAATAAAAAAGTGGTTTACCAAGAAAGATGCTATCAGGTCGTGCCCAAGACATATTATGTTTTCTTTTCGTCATGCTATTGACTTCACTCATTCAGAATTTGCCATTTTTCGCTGGAAGCCGGAAGCTTTCAAGACCAAGTTTGTCATTCAGGTATTTTTTTTGTTTGCACAAATAATTTCATACATTTCGAAACCCTGGGGGTTTCGTGTCTGAGAGCTGACGGAGCGTTCTGTGAGTCACAGTGATGCAGCCTCTTTCTCGTCTCCGTGGCGACGTGCGCACGGACTTGCTTCTTTAGTAACCACAGACAATTTGGCCGTGTTCTGTTGACCTCGCTGATAGTGTGCCAGGTTGGCGCTCGCCGTGAGCTGTCTTTATATTTTTTTCGGAATATATCAAACCGCACTGGGTTAATGTGCACAGCGGCATCCATCTTGTTTCAAAATAAAACAACCGAAAGCCCGCCCACTGAATTCCAGTCTCCTATTGGCTGACGCATTACTACATCAGAGGGCACTCCATTGAAATTTCAACTCAATTTGAACTTTTTAAAGTGACATCAGTGCGTTGTTTTAACGCAATAACTTGCGTTGACCTCTACTGTGCACCAACGCACTACTCATTGAAAAAGGTTGTCAGAAATGCATTTTTGACACTTGTCGTTTTGAACACAGCCGAATCATCACTAGTTGGCCATGTTCCATTGACCTCAATGGTTATTGATTGATGTGTGCCCCTGGGGGTGGAGTAGGATGGGCAGTCTGGATGGGAAGTGTAATGGCCAGGGCTGCCCTGTGAGGGGCACTCAGGCAGAGGGAGGCTGATGCTCAGCATCATTGATACCAATATTCCAGGCCTTTTTCTGGGATGAAATGGATTATCAGCCATGGGTAGGGCAGAAGCTAGCCCAAGGGTGTCCAATCTTATCTGAAGAGGGCTGGTAAGGGTGCAGGCGTATGTTCTCTTATACATTTGTTTCAGATTTTTTCCAGTTTTTCTCCCCACATGAGTCCGCCGCTCGTCTGTACGCGGCAAGCTAATGCTCAGAGAGCAGCGAACTCCGCTTCCTTCGAGACAGAATTTGCCCACCCACATTCTGGGGACTCCCTTACGTGCTTCACAGCAGACCTGAGCCAGCTCACCCTCCCCCTCTCCCTGGGGCGGACAGCCAAATTCCGCCCCCGATAGGGGCTGACGACCACGGCCGGTCTGGTAGAGATGGGTTTCGAACCGTGTCCCTGAAAGGCAGCGCACAACGTATAGAACCAGCCAAAATATGGTGCATTTGACCGCTACGCTATCTGACGCCCCATAGGCAGGCTTATGTTCTAGCCCAGGGGTCGGCAACCCATAACACTCCGGAGCCGCAGGTTGCCGACCCCTGTTCTAGCCCAACACTACAACACCTGGAGTTCAGCGGCAAAAAATTGCAAACAGTTTTATAAACTGAAAAAAAAATGATGAAATGATGCTCTTTTGGATATATGGTTGCAGAGCGCTGTTACTGTGATTGCTGAGGTTGACCGTGACGGTGTGACACCAATTCTAAATACGTCACCACTTGCTGCTTCTGCTTTAGCCCTGACACGCCCACCAAACTGGAACAAACTTCTGAGATCGTTGCGAAAGGGTGTGCAACATTGAGAGCAAACAATGCATTCAATAGCAACCATAGCTGAACTCACCCTTGATTCAGCTAATCATGGTCTTGATAGGAGACCGTGGTTAATTTATTAGGTGAATCAGGTGTTGTAGTCCTGGGCTAGAGCAAAAGCCTGCCACCCACACCGGCCCTTCTCGGATAAGATTGAGACATCCCTGATCTAGAAGGCTGCTTAGAAAACCTGAATGAGGAACTATAGCCGTGTTTCCTCGAAGTGGCCCTGGAAAAGTCGAGCACGTTCACATCCGAACGCCAATGCGTGCAGCTAATGTGGGTCAGTGGAAACCAGGCTGTCCATTTGCTACAGTGGTCCCCTTGACCCCGTTGTTCCGGGTAGTTACCGTGGATTTGAGGCCCAGCCAAAGTCAGCATCTGGACAGGGTAGGCTGTCAGGTGAATCAAGTTTTTGGGGTTTTTTTGTTTGTGATTTCATTCCTCTGATAGCGGCTGCCTCTCCAGCCGCTGGAATCCTCTCCTTTTAAGGAAAGAGCGCTGACTTTGGGCAGAGTGTGTGGGAAGGCCGCAAACTCTCGTTCCTTGAGGAAACAGACCAAAAGGGGAAAAGACCAGTTTATTTATTTGTATTATTGATGGATTGGAATAATTAAAAGATTTAAAAAAATTCTGGGTAAAATAAGTTACAGTTCACGCATCATTCCTGGGCAGGGGATAGATTGCATGAATTAGTAATGAAGGCGAAGTGAGAGAGAGTTAGCGCAGTGTGCTGTTGAGGTTTATAGGACAGTTTATAGAACAAATTCCTTATTACTCATCAAAATGGATGTCCAGTGTAATCCGCTTCAAATGCTTGATTTGGTACAAATATCTGGCTTGGTTTAAACCCCCCAACCTAAATATGAGTTATGAGCTAGCTTGCTCATAACTCATATTTAGGCAGCTTTCCAGTATTAGAGCATCTCAGTGATGGATGTGAATTAGTGCATCTCACAGATGATAACTGGTAACCTGCAGGGGCCTGGTGATTGGCATATACAGTAATAACCTGAGGAACCCCTGTCTGACTCAAACCGACCCCACCCCTGCCCTGCTGCTGTGGACCTCGGTCAGAGTCAGTGACTGACAGGGCCTAGACACTAATATCTAGGTTATAGGGCCCAGCCTGCGCTCATGGTGAGAGCCTTTACCAACTGAGCCACTCTACAGTGCCCTACGGTTCTGTGCTGGGAGAACTGGGCGTGGAGGCCCGTTGGCTAGCGCAGACTCCAGTTATAACCTTGTGTTGACTGTCATGGCTGAGGTTTGTGTTGGTGTGAGAAAACAGAGACGGTCCTTGAACATCGCTGTGGGAAGCCGCTTGGGTTTTATTCAAAACGGGGGGTGGGTTCCTACAATCCCCCCCTCCAACACAGAAGCCCCACAAGCATCTGAAGCGGGGGTTGTATTTATAACTGGCTGCGGCATGGATTTATCTGTCATTGGCCATGCCCCTACTGTTTTATTGTTGCTAGAGAGACTTCCTGTCTTCAAATATAATCTGCTGGAAGCAGCGCAGAAGGCAGTGATTGGTTTATGGGTAACAGAGCTCAGAGTGTTACTAGCACACAGGGCATTTTATTACATGTGGGTGAAATTAGTCGGGGTCCAGATTTGTTGGATTTATCTGTTGAGTGTCAATGCCAGACAAACATTTCACTTGGAGCCCCTTTGCTCTGAAGTTTCTCTTTCCTTCCCCCTTAACTTAGGAAAGATCTAGACTCCAGGCAGACATGATTTAGATTTTTTTTTGACCAATTGTTTTTGGCAGCGAAGCTTCTTGTCTAATAAAGTAGGCAGCTGTAATTGGGCTTAATTGCCCACCTGTGGTTTATCCTGAGGGCTGAATAAAGAGAAGGCCTTTGTGTTGATTGGCTTCATCCTTCCCCCTGTTTTGGTTAGCATGCCCTTTTCAAAATTCCAAATGAAGCTTTTGCTTCCTGTTTCGCACTCTGGTTTTGGTTCCCCTCTACACACCCGCCTCCCTCACCCCTCCTCCTCCCCATGCACACACTGGCCATACCGACGCTCGTACAGGCCTAGATTGGCATGTTGTTTCTACATGTTTTTGCCTGCATGACAAAAGATGACGAAATGGGCCCCCTGAGTGCCCCTTGTTTTAAGTGCAGGATGCCCACTGCAATTGCAAAGCAAATCTTACTTGTGTTTTGTATTGTGTGTCATTTTTATGATGACACGTATTATAGAAATAAAGGTACTATACTAAAATAAAGAGGAAAAAGATCTGCATCTTTCATGGCCGATTTCTCTGTCAAAGTGGGTGAACCAGAACGTCTCCTTGGTGGCTGCTCCAGTGGGGCAGGAAGTGACATCAGACTGGACCACGCTCACTTCCCCCTTCTGCAGCGCTCGGAGCATTTCACAGAGAGGCCCCCACGGATCGGCTCGGCTCCCACATCTTGATTCAATCCGGCTCCTTCCTCCTCTGCTGTGAATCCGCAGGGATAAACCAGCGGCTTGGGTGGGTGGGTGGGGTGATGTCTTATCTCTCCTTTCAGTCTCCCATGACCCCCAACTTAGCTTTGGTGTGTGTGTGTGTGTGTGTGTGTGTGTGTGTGTGTGTGTGTGTGTGTGTGTGTGTGTGTGTGTGTGTGTGTGTGTGTGTGTGTGTGTGTGTGTGTGTGTCTGTGTGTCTGTGTGTGTCTGTGTGTCTCTGTGTGTCTCTGTGTGTGTCTCTGTGTGTGTCTGTGTGTCTGTGTGTGGGTCAGAAAAGTCAGATCACTCTGTTTTTGTGTATAAATATGCATTTCCTGCCTGGGAACTTGGGAGCTGGGGGGGCGGGAGAATGAGGCGTGGGTGTAATGAGACCAGAGAGGCTGGCCGCAGCTATAGGGTGCACAGTGCGGATCTGGCCCAGCCGGACTCTGAAGGGTGCAGAGTGTAGAGTTGGCTGGAGCGGAAGTGTATGGAAAGTTGAGCTGGGGGAAATGCAGAGCGTGGAGGGAATGCAGAGCGTGGAGCTGGCCACGGCAGGCTCTGAAGGGTGCAAATCGTGGAGCGGTAGCAGTGGGAGCCAGTTAAGGCTGGTGAGGAGTTGTGACGTGTGCGAATTTGGGAAGCTTGAACACCAGATGCGTGGCTGAATTCTGGATAAGTTGTAGTGGATTGATGGCACAACAAGGCATTACAGGAGTCCAGATGTGTACTTACCAGGGTCTGGAAAGAGTAGCTGAGAGGTCTCTTGGGTGAGGAAGGGATGGATCCTCCTGATGTTGTTGAGGGAGAATCTGCAGGTCCGGGCGATCGCGGCTATGTCCGCCGAGAATCTCAGCTGGTTCCTGGCCGGCCGGGATGGAGACACTGTGGCGCCGTGATAGAAGTGTCAATCATCGGAGAGCTCTTGGCTGAGAGGAAGTGTAGCTCTGTCAGTCCACAGTTGAGCTTCAGGTGACGGGTGATGGGTGACCATCCAGGTCGAGATGTCCGACAGGCAAGCAGAGATGCATGCTGGAACATGAGTTATGTGTGTAACTTTAGCCAAGAGCGAAAAAAAGGTTCACTTCATGCATTTTAAATGAATGTAATTATCACCTAAGAGTACGGTTAAGAGTAAGTGAAATGTGGCTGAGGGAATAATATTTGTGAATATTGGAAATGCGATGGTGAAATGTAAAAAGATAAGATGGCGTTTTTGGGGGAAGTCGTATCCGATGTTTTCTTTGTAAAATGTGCAAGTTAAGAAAATAATAAAAGCAACACTATGTTGCATATTCAGTCCAACCATGATGTTCTCTGACCTTCACACTGAATGATGAAATTACACTTCAGTTTTCATATGCGCATACATTCATTACCCACGCAACATTATACTGCATCATTAACGGGCGTTATTAATGCAGGTGACTGAGCTCCAGGTTCTCAACATTTCAGTATTTAGACGGAGACCTGCAGCAGAAAATCTATACTACAGCGGCGCTCTGGGCTGGTGGGGGGGGCCCGAATGACCTGGGCGTGACCTGTGGGTGTGGTTCATTTGCTGTTGATTGACAGTGTCATCCAAACTGACAGGGTTAATTAAACAAGCCACATGCTGCAGGGGGCAATGACGGGCCTGACCATAACCCCACTGTGTGCTGCAGGGCCAGCCAGCCACAGCCCTGGAGTGAACCACACCTTTCTAGGCTTTGATAGTCAAACCAAAAATGCCACAGGAGCACATGCGACAGAGCACGTTGCAAAATGTTCTGCACACACTGGTTCGTACTGAGGTTTTATACAGTTTAACAGGTACATTTACATTAATTCGCACTGGGGGATGAGACGCAGGGCCCTGCCCGTTTGGGCCAGAGACACTATTGTTACAAGACACCACCTGGCTCAGACAGACGTTGGGGCATCGTCCATGCAGTCTCTAATAGGCAAACACAAACCTCATCTGTTCTCAGGTCTAATGTCATGTTTCTTCATACACATACACATACACACACATATATATATATATATATATGTGTGTGTGTGTGTGTGTGTGTATAAAAAATGATATTCTTCCAGTTTTTAATACTTCACTACGTGTTTGTTTTGGCTGTGACTGTGTGCTGGAGATGTCCATTTGAAAAAGTCCCTTTACCAACTTTGTGTTCATTTAATTTGAATATCTGGGCAAATTTCCCATTAGCACAAAGCAGTGTGATTAAAAAGCAACTCAATACTGTGTGGGTTTTCTTTTTTAAGGTTTTGTCCTGTGCATATTTGAGGGAAATGCTTGTTCTCGTGGTGAACTGGAGCTATCCTTTATAACGTAAAGCGTAGCAGAATATTGTGTTTGTGTGCATGGACACAGGGTGTGTAAGGTGTGGTAGACTGATCGCCGTGAGGATGGAAAACTGTGATTCCGTCTGGCAGTTTACCGCTTACCTTTGTACCATTTCAGGTTATTCACTAGACTTGAATTGCTTAAGTTTCAGTTAAAAACTGGAAAATGGGGGTGTTCTAAAACGTTTGACCGGTAGTAATGAAGTATATTTTATGCTTAACAGACCAGAAAATTACAAACCTACTAAAACAATTGATCCGAAAAACTATTTATTTATATATATATATATATATATATATATATATATATATATAAAAAAATAAAATAATAATTTTTTTTCCAGAAAATATCTTGATCACAATTATTCACACCCCTAACTATTCTTTTAAATTTAATCCAACATAATCAAATCTTCATGAATATATAACTCATTTGAAGTTCATTGGAAGGTTATGGAACTATTTATAGAACTATAAACCTAGGGTATAAAAAGGAGGGAACACACATTTGAAATACTGTGGTCAGCCATTATCATGGTGAAAGGCAAAGAACTCCCTGAAAGCATCAGACAAAAGGTTATTGACCTCTACAGATCAGGAGATGGCTACAAAAAACGAAAAAGTTAAAAGATACCGCTTTCCACTGTTGTCAATTATTAGGAACAGTGGCTAACCTGCCAGATAGAGGACGCACGTCTATCTTGCCCCCATGTGTAATGAGACGGGATGGTTCAAGAGGCAAAAAGCAGTCCAAGGGGCACAGTTCAAGATCTGCAAAACAACCTGGCATCTTGGGGTTACAAGGTATCTAAAGCTACCATTGGACGACGCCTACATGACAATGACCTTATGGCAGAGTTACAAGACAATTAACCGACCTTATGGCAGAACCATGTGGTCAGATGAAACAAAAATTGAAGGAATCAGCAAAAAGAATCAATGTCACCTCATGCCTACGGTGAAACATGGTGGTGGATCTTTAATGCATCTCCCTTATTAAAATAGATCTCAGCATGACCATTCTTTCCAAAAACCTTGTTCCAATTTGAACATTTGTGGATTGAACAAAAAAATCAGTCTAAAAAAACAGTCAAAACGTCAACCCAAGAATCTGAAGGATGTAGAACAATTCTGCATGGAGGAATGGTTGAGGATCCCCCCCAAAAAGTTCCATAACCCTGTACAACACTGCAGAAGGTTACTACTTGCTGTTATAATGGCCAAGGGAGTAACCACAAAGTACTGATAACAGGGATGAAAATATTTGTGATTCTTGATTTTTGTGGGAAAAAAATGTAATTTGTGAATTGTTCAATTGTGGTTCGTGCCAATGCATTATTATTAAAGAATATAATTGATATAATCTGAGCATAATATATACCTCACTACTTGTATTGTTTATTTTATATGATCTTGTTTGTTCATCTTTATCAAGGGTGTGAATAAAAATTGTTTAATGGTGTATAATGATGTATAATGGTATAGAATGGAGTTTAATGGTGTATAATGGTGTTTAATGGTAGTTCTGTCTTGTGCAGGCCACAAAGCAGTTCCTGGAGGAGATAAACAAGTGGACCACTCAGCATGGGGTCTCTCCTTTGTCCTGGAACGTGGCAGTCAAGTTTCTCATGGCTCGCAAATTTGATGTCTTGCGAGCCATCGAGCTCTTCCACAGCTACAGGGTGGGTGCTGTGTGTGTGCGTCTGCGTGTGCGCATGCTTGAGTGTAGTGTGAATGTGTGTAGTGTGTGTGTGTGTGAGTGCTTGAGTGTAGCGTGTGTGTTTGAGTAGTGTGAGTGTGTTTGGGAGTGGGTGTGTGTGTCTAGTGTGTGTGTTACAGTAGTGTGAGTGTGTGTATGTCTGGGAGTGGGTGGGTGGGTGTGTGTGTGTGTGCGTGCGTGAGTGAGTGCGTGCGTGAGTGCGTGCGTGAGTGCGTGCGTGAGTGCGTGCGTGAGTGCGTGCGTGAGTGCGTGCGTGAGTGCGTGCGTGAGTGCGTGCATGAGTGCGTGCGTGAGTGCGTGCGTGAGTGCCTGCGTGTTTGAGTGTAGGGGGCCCTGTGCTCACTGTGTCCACAGGGCAGTGAGATGTGTTATTGTTCCTGGGTTTTCTCTGTGTGATGCTTACAGTGCAGACAGACACTCTGACTGCCATCTTGTGTTACGCAAGACTGTTACAGAGTTATGCATCCTCCCATCTGTCCGCTGTGCACTTGCCTTCCACGGTAATCTCATTAGCCATGTGATTTTTCACTACAGCTGTTACTTGGAATTATTTGTACTGACTGGACATTTCTGGATTCAAACTGATATGAGGCTCTGCATACGAGTCTTGCATTGTGGGAAATGCAGTCTAAAACCTTCCCCAGGCCCCGCTTAGAACACCATTCCATCACACTCAGATTTAATTAGGTGCTCATTTTGAAATGTGCAGTGGGCTCCACTTTGGAGAGAGGTGGATAAAGTCCTTTATAATTTAGTGCTGAAATGGGTTAATCTAAAAGCGTTTCAGTAAAAGTAAATGGCAATAAGGCCCATTTCCGAAGCCATTGTTCATTCTGTAATTGTTTTAATGGCTGTTGAGAGTACGCTTTGGCTCTGGATTTCCACCCCTTCCATAAGTGGGATGCTTTATAACAAAGACCCATTTATAAGGGCCGAATGCAAGGAAATCTCAACTTCCCTGAATGCCCGTCAGATTCCAGGAGAAAAATATAAATGCCCTTAAGTCGTTACGCTGCCTCCTTAGCGAATCTGTAATTTAATTTACCGCTGTGTGTGTGTGTATTTGTGCACATGTTTGTTGAATACTCTCTCACTCTGTGTGTGTTGTGTGTTGTGTGTTGTGTGTGTACACAGGAGACTCGGTTGAAGGAGGGGATTGTAAAGCTGCAGCCACAGGAGGAGCCACTGAGGTCCGAGCTCCTGAGTGGAAAGTTCACTGTGCTGGTGAGTCTAACCCCACCCACTGACACAGCGCAGGGTGAGTCTAACTCCACCCACTGACACAGCGCAGGGTGAGTCTAACTCCACCCACTGACACAGCGCAGGGTGAGTCTAACTCCACCCACTGACACAGCGCAGGGTGAGTCTAACTCCACCCACTGACACAGCGCAGGGTGAGTCTAACTCCACCCACTGACACAGCGCAGGGTGAGTCTAACTCCACCCACTGACACAGCGCAGTCTAACTCAGGGCACAGGGTGGAGTTCAGCTTAGAGGTCCAGGCCATGTACTGAAGTACCCTGACAAAGACACAAAACCACATCTCCACTGACCCACCTGAGCTGGGTGGGTCATTTATACCTGAGGAGAGCCAGAAGTGTTTCCACTGACTCATAGTGACCGTGTGTAGGCTGACCCCAGATGCCACTGTGGGTTCACCCTGAGCCAAGATGGTTTTAGCAGAAGTGGGCCTGTTTAACAGGAAGCCTCTTTCAATGGAGAGCACTGACATCCCCTCACAGCCCCTATCATTCACGTGACGACGTGAACATTGGCCCCGCCTGTATGGGAGCAGCATCATTTGCAGCAGTGTTTCCTTTGCAGTCTTGCCTAAAGCGGAATGAGGAGATGCAAAACCAGCTGGGCTTCTTTTTCCATCGCAAGCCATGCACAGATTTGCAAGCTCTGCATGCTCATTTAACTGCTGTTTACATACATAGGAGGGGGTGGAGCTTGTAGCCAAGGCAGCTCAGTAGAACCGGTGCCCGGTCCTGCACTAGTGCCATACCTTAACATGCTTGGGTGAGCCGTCTGTACTGCCGTCTGTACTGGCCGAAGGGTGTGGGAGAGCGATATCTAACAGAGCGGGTGAGGTCTAATGGGGCGGGCAAGCGAGGCCTAATGGGGCAGGCGGGCGAGCGAGGTCTAACTGGGCGGGCGAGCAAAGTCTAACAGTGTCTGGTCTGCAGGAGAGCTGTGGTTTTGTTGTCTCAGAAATTGAAATGGATGCGTTTCATTATTCCATTACGAGGAATCTCCTGCCAGGAAGAGGGAGGGAGGGAGGGAGGGAGGGAGAGAGAGAGGCACGTCCAAATGCTATTGAGGAAATGCTTTTAACAGTTTTACGGCTTGAAAGATTTATTCAGCAGTGAGTTCGCTTGTAGCAGCTCTGCTGGTCGAGAGGAGTGGCTCCAGGAGACCAGGGAGCAAAACGCTGTCTCGCCTGCCCAGAGAAAAGAGAGGAGGGTTTCTGGTTTTATTTGTGACATTATTGCTGTTGTTTACTTTAATAGCACAGAGCCTGGGGGTGCAAGGTGCCCTTGTGTGATGGAGGGAGATTTGGGGGGGCAGGGGGGAATATGATCGTGCTGAATCAGCACTGTACAGCACTGGAGGTCTCCCCTACTGCCGCAGACAGACCTGCCTCTCTCAGACAGAGGCAAGCACGTGAGCCAGCAGCCGTGTCCTGTCAGCAGTATTCTCATTTTTAAAGGCCCTTATCTTCTGTTACATTTACATTTACATTTACATTTTAAATGTAAATGTAAATGTAACTGTTCACACGCCCATCTCCGCAGCCCAACTAACTTCACTTTCTTTATTTAGTATTTGACCCCTTTTTTTTTTTTAACACATCACACAGCTGGATGTTCACTGAAGAAGGTTTCCTACTGTACAATTCTCCAGGGTGTCACCGGTTACTCGAACCCATAGCCTTCCAGGCTTGAGCCTACAAATAACTGCCAAAATAAAGGAAACACCAGCATAAATTGTCTTAATAGGGTGTTAAGCCGCCAGAACAGCTTCAAAGCGCCTTGGCATAGATTCTGCAAGTGTCTGGAACTCTATTGGAGGGATGCAACACCATTCTTCCATTCTTTAAAAGGCTGATCCCTCTATGTTTTCATGGCATTGCTTCTCAACCTTGGTCCTGGAGCACCCCTATGTGTTCTGGTTTTCATTCCAACCAATCTCGTTTAAGGCATGTGGTTGAAAACATGAGTTTCGGTTCCATAATTTTGTGCTGATACAGATTTGAACACGATGCAGGTTTGACTCATTACTATTTGCTCTGTCTTTGAACTCTTAATTTTCCACAAATTGTTCATTTAAATTGAGAAAATATTAATTCTTTGTCTATAATATCTGTATATTCAAATATCTTTGTGAATATCTTTGTGCATGTGAATATGATCTATATTATGGATATCTGTATCTGTCATAATGTGGCATTAAGAGGGTAACATTAAAACATCCCTCACTAGACATTAAAAGTGTCTAATTAAAAACACTTGTTTTACTTCAGGAATTGCATTGCAAAACAGCATACACTACCAGTCAAGAGTTTTAGAACACCCCCATTTTCCAGTTTTTACAGAAATTTAACCAGTGCAAGTCCAGTGAATAACCTGAAATGGTACAAAGATAAGCGGTAAACTGCCAGAAGTAAAAAATAAAATAATAATAATAATAATAATAATTTAAAAAAGTTTAGGTTGCCAAAAACTGAAAAAGAATGTACATTTTAGAGTTCTAAAAAAAGGCCCTTTCCAGGGAACAAGTAATGGATTAACGTGGGTTAACAGTCACTCTGTGCAAGTCACCGACTCTGGATCCAGCAAAAGAGCCCCAGACCATCACGCTTCCTCCTCCATGTTTGACTGTTGGTGTCACACACTGAGGAACCATCCTTTCGCCTAATCGACGGCCTACAAAAACCTTTCAAAATTTCAAGATTTCAAATTTTGATTCATCGGTCCATAAGACCTTCTTCCAGTCTTCAGTAGTCCACTGGCAGTGCTTCATGGCCCAGGCAAGCCTCTTTTTCTTATTTTGCCATCTTAGCAATGGCTTTCTTACTGCCACTCGACCTGTCAAACCTGCAGCTCGAAGTCTTCTCTTCAAAGTTGAAACTGAGACTTCCTTACTTCGACCAGTGTTAAGCTGTGCTTGAAGCTGGTGTCCTGTGAGCCGCCTATCATGCAAGCTCTCAGAAACTTGTCTCCTGATTTTGTTGTGGCTTTGGATCTGCCAGACCTCTTCCTGTCAGTTTCCTCCAGTTTCCAAGTGCCTTTTGATGGTGTTGGAAACTACTCACTGCCAAAAAATTTAACATTCTTTTTCAGTTTTTGGTAACCTAATTATTATACCTCTGGCAGTTTACCACTTACCTTTGTACCATTTCAGGTTATTCACTGGACTTGAACTGCTTAAAGTTAAGTAAAAACTGGAAAATGGGGGTGTTCTAAAACTTTTGACCGGTAGTGTACATGGCAGTACTCCAGCACCGAGATTAAGAACCCCTGTTCTAAGGGAAATGAAGGGCTGATGAAATGGTTTTTGGGGGTAACATTTCTGTTTCTGGGATTCCTGAGCACGGTGAGGAACGTCTGGCAGACGTGAGGCTCAAGCTGTTTGCGATCTCTTCCTGGATATGAAACAACTAAACCCCCCCCAGACATACCCACCCCCTGCCCCTCCCCCCTAACCCTGCCTCCAGGCTCTGCCCTAAGACTTACCATTGTGAGGTTTTTCCTCTTTTGAACTCGCTCTATGGTATTTCTGGCCCTGTAATTTTTTACAAAAGTCATGTCTGCCCCCTGGTGGTTGGTGCCGGAATGTTAAAATTTGTCGTGCACATGCACTGCTAAAAGGTTGTACAAGGTTACCTTGCTTTAACGGGCTGAGAGAGTGTGTGGTATGCTCTAAAAAGTCACTTCATAGGAAGTGAATGAATAATTGGGTGGGCAGCAGAGTTTAAGAAGTGTACAGGAAGCAAGTTATGTAATGGAACTTGTTTGACCTGCCACCATTTGGTAATTGGCCTCTTTGCTTCTTGATTGATGTACTGTGTCTTGATGACCTTTTCTCATTTAAAGAGTTGGGTAAAAACACACTGTTGTCATTGCTAGGGGGTGTAACGATTCGGTGTGAACCTCGCTTTTTGTCACGATTCGGTTTCGTCACGATTATTTCCTTACGATTGCATTTTATTAATTCAACTATAATTAAGAACACTACGAATATTAAAGTGCACAAGAGCATTTACTGCATAAGGATGCATATCCAATACCATGAAAATGCCAATCGCCTTTGTAATTCCTTGAGTGAGGTCAGAGTTAGCTTTCATTCTGAAAGCATCAGGAAGAGTTACTGGAGTACAATGAGTACTGGATCTTCAATGTCTGGATTTTGTTGATTAACCATTTTGGAGAAACTAAGCTACTTGCTTCTTGTTTACTGAATTGGCTAACTTTTACCTAAGATGACAGTTCAAGAGCAGCAAAAAGGAAATAAATAGATAACGGTTCACATGTGCGATCCAAAACGAGGGCTTGTAAATCATGGTTTCGGTTTCAGAATCGTTACATGAGTCATTAGTCAAAGCCCTTAATTCCACACAGTTGTCCTCATCCCTCCAGCAGTATTGTGCATTTCAGGCAGCCAAGATTCCTCAGGTTACCACTGCGTTAGCTCCTCCCAGCGACAGGCTATCAGTGAGGGAGACACCGCTCCTCCAATCGGTGAATGATTGGATTTTTCCTGTAGTACTGTGTGTGGCCTGTAGGGTGTAAAATTGTCACTGGCTCTCCTGTAGTTCTGTGTGTGGCCTGTAGGGTGTAAAACAGTCACTGGCTCTCCTGTGGTACTGTGTGTGGCCTGTAGGGTGTAAAACAGTCACTGGCTTGTGGGCGAACGCATTGGAAGACTGAACACCCTTCGCCTGCAGTGCTCCTGGTGTGCAGTTGGCACAGCGGTAACGCTGGGAGGCTCAACTAGAGTTTCCACATTGAGGAGAAAAAGAAAAGTTGGTTTCAGATGGGAGAGGTTCTGAGGGAAACGTCTCTCTCTTCTCTCCGTTATCCGGCAGAGTGTGCGCGACCCCTCAGGAGCCTCCATCGCCCTGTACACCGCCCGGCTGCACCACCCCAACCGGACGGGAAACCACGTGGTTCTACAGGCGCTGTTCTACCTGCTGGACCGGGCCGTGGAGAGGTGAGCCTCCTGAACTCTTTATGACTCGACAACGGGAACAGGAAACAAAGGTGATATGGTACATGATATTAAAGGTACATGATATTAATAATGCAGCAGCATGTCTGTTTTGGACCCAGTGGTAAACTTGTTTGTCCCTTAAATATGAATTCTTCTGGTGTTTATGTCCATTTAACCCCTGAGCCACTGTTGAAAGCGGGGCTGGATAAGTGGTTTCAGAGCTGAGGGAGACTCGTGATTACAGTCTTAAAGCCTGAAAACCCTGATCATGTGCTCAGGGCTGTTGCCCACAGGAGAGTAGCCTCTTCCATTGGACTGTGGTAAAGTTCAGCACAGATTTGTGGGTCTGTGTGACTCAGTAGGTAGATCATGGTGCTAACAATGCTTAGGTTGTGGGATACTGAAAAATGTATGCATTCGCTACTGTAAGTCGCTTTGGATAAGAGTGTCTGCTAAATGGCATATATTATTATATTATTTGCTTAACTTGAATAATGCTGCTTTAGTAGTGGTGCACCCTGCTCAATGGGTTATGGTTATAGGGTTTTATTTGTTGTGATCCAGTTCTGCCTGGTTCTGACCCGGCCTGTTTCTGACTCCCCTCTCCTGCAGCTTTGAGACGCAGCGGAACGGCCTGGTGTTTATATACGACATGGCCGGCTCCAACTACACCAACTTTGAACTGGACCTGAGCAAGAAGATCCTCAACCTACTCAAGGTGAGGGAGAGGAACAGTAAATATTAATAGTTAAATTAATGCTGTTATGGTTTTATGATCCCAAGTGCATTACAGGCTTGCTACGGTGTGCATGAGATCGAATGTGTGTTCAAATTACAGCAACATTGCATTAAACAGACGCTCTTATCCAGAGTGACTTACACAGTTTACATCTCTATACATACAATCCACTTATACAGCTGGTTATTTACTGAAGCAATCCGGGTAAGTACTTTGCTCAAGGGTACAATGGCAGTACCCCACTTGGGAATCGAACCTGCAACCTTTGCATTGCAAGCCCAGTTACAGGCCCTGATGGGCTTATGCCCTTTGGGTATCTTGATAAATAAAATGTATGTTATGTTTTGAGCCCATAGGGGCTTGTGTAGGATGAGAGACAGAAATGCAGTTTCATCAGGTCTGTACAAACAGAGGTGAAGTCCCTGTGGCCTTGCTACTATACTAGAGAACATTCTCTCAGTTGTGTTGCACAGAGGACTAAACCTGTCAGAGGAAAGGATGAATGAATGAGTACAAGAATACGAACATGAATACACCAATAAAACAGAAGCATGAATATTTATATTATTGCTCATTAGTAGTGTTGTGTCCAGGGTCTATGATGATGCACAGAGCACTTAAGCACTGCTGTTTGAATTGGGTCTTTGTTCTCCCTCCACAGGGGGCGTTCCCGGCGAGGCTGAAGAAGGTGTTCATCGTTGGGGCTCCGGTTTGGTTCAGGGTGCCCTATAATCTGCTGAGCCTGCTGCTGAAGGAGAAGCTGAGAGAGCGGGTGAGTGACAGGGCAGCTCTGTGAGTGACAGGGGCAGCTCTGTGAGTGACAGGGGCAGCTCTGTGAGTGACAGGGGCAGCTCTGTGAGTGACGGGGGCAACACTGTTAGTGACCGGGGCAGTTCTGTGAGTGATGGGGGCAACACTGTTAGTGACCGGGGCAGATGGCCTGGCTGATGATGCTACAGAGGGCGGGGCCTCGCTGGGTGATGATGCTGCAGAGAGCGGAGCCTCACTTGGTGATGTCATTGCAGAGGGTGTGGCCTCACTGGGTGATGTCGCTGTGTTCCCAGGTGCAGATGGTGAAGATGGCTGACCTCAGGCAGCACCTGCCACGGGACTGTCTGCCCGAGCACCTGGGCGGGCTGCTGGCCCTGGACGCTCATGGCTGGAACCGGCAGCTCCTGGCAGGGCAGAACGGCTGCACCGACCCCGTGGATGAGCTGGTGGCCATCCCACTGGAGGAGGCCTCAATCCACACCCCTGGCCCTGATGCCATGAGCCTGGCCCAGCTCGCAGCACACCTGAACCACGCCCAGCGCCCTGGCATCTACCAGGAGTACGAGGAGATCCGCAAGGAGGCCCCACCCGGAACCTTCCACTGTGCCCTGTGAGTAGGACTCTTACTGTGTTTAAGTGTCTAGGGCAAGTGTGAAGTGTATAGGGGAAATGTAATGTGGGTAGGGGAAGTGGTGTAGTGGATAGGGGAAGCATGAAGTGGGTAGGAGAAGTGGTGAAGTGTGAAGTTTGTAGGAGTGAAATGGGAAGTGTTCGATCTGATTGTATGGTCAAGGTCATCTCTTGAACTAAAAGTAGTAAAGAGTAAAGCATCCCTATCATTGACACATAAATTAACAGTTTTTCGAGCAAGCAAGATTTAACACTGGAAAAGTCTTGTTTTGGATTCTGTGCTGCGTTTAAAAAAATTTTTTCCATTTTTCCATTTTCCATTTACATTTACATTTTAAGCATTTAGCAGATGCTCTTATCCAGAGCGACTTACAAGATGTGCATTAATACATGGTAGGAACAATCATAGTTAGCGCACGAGATCAGTGCAGTAATACAGCGATAGACATCATTGTAGGCAGCTGCATGCCATACCTGTAATTTAAAATATTAATACTTTTATTAAATGAGAAGGCAGGGATACATATACAAGAAGTGTTGAGCAGGTCGGCAGTGGTGATGAGTCTGAAAAGATGGGTTTTGAGTCTCTTGCGGAAGATCTCAAGTGATTCCGCGGTCCTGACCGATTGCGGAAGGTCGTTCCACCACCGAGGGGTCAGGACAGAGAAGAGGCAAGACTGCGAGGAGCGGCTGCCGGGCGCCCGGAGGGATGGGACAGTCAGTTTGCCAGAGGAGGCTGAGCTGAGGGGTCTGGCTGGGGTGTAGGGTGTGATGAGTGTGATTTCCGTGTGCGTCATTCTAATTTGAGGTGCACCTCCAGCCGTGGTGCTTTGGGGTCTAAAAAGAGGTAAGTCTCTCCTCCTCGTCCTCGTCAGCTGTGCTGGGGTTTAATGAGAGGCACGATCTCCCACTGAGTGCGTAACATTCTCTCTCCAGAGCGGCGTGCAACCAGGAAAGGAATCGCTATGGAGACGTCCTGTGCTTGGATCAAACACGCGTCCGGCTCAAACCCAGAAGGAACGAGGTACACGACCGGTGTGGCCCGCTCAGCCACAAGCTCTCAATGTCAATGTCCATATGCAAAAGAATTAGGGACCCGATTCATTTGAAGGCAGCTGGACACAGTGGTCCTTGGGTGGGGTGGCGGGCTGGGACAGGTGCCAGGCGGGTAGACGGCGGGTTCTGAAGGTGGAGTAGGCTCGGGACTCAGGGCAAGTGCCCCAGCGGTGAGAGAGGGAGGCAGGCCCAATGGGGCTAATTAAAGAAAAGCAATGCGTGTGTGTTTAGGGACGAAAAAAAGAAAGCGTAAACAGGTGGGGTAAAAGTGCTGGACTGTGCTGTGTGGCTGATTTCCCCTGCTGCTATAGACGGGGGAATGGGCTGTCTGGAAGGGTTTGCTGTTTGAAGAGATAAGGGCAGTACTGTATTGTTGCTGGGGCTCTCTGATGTTGGCGTTTCCTGTTGTAAATGGTACCATTTGTTCCCACAGAAATCTGACTACATAAATGGCAGTTTTATGGATGGGTACAAACAGAAGAACTCCTACATCGGAACTCAAGGTATGGACTCTGCCTCCTCTGTCTCTAGTCTCAATGCCAACGGTGGATTTTTTGGGTTTGTTTTTTTATTTGTTTCAGATTTATTTTTATTTTTTCCCCTCGTTTTTTTCCTCCCAATTTAGTAGCCAATTACACCCTCCCCACGCGGGTCCGCCGCTTGTCTCTACGAGGCAAACTAATTATCCGAGGGCAGCAAACTCCACTTTGTTCGAGATGGAATTCGCCCACCCACGTTCTGGAGACTCCTTACGTCACAGGTGTCGAATTCATTCCATCGAGGGCCGAGTGTATGCAGGTTTTTGTTGCAACCAATGCACTACACCAGGTGATTTCACTAATGAGCTCACTTCTTCAACAAAGGAGTGGAACTAATTGAAATCACCTGGTGTAATGCATTGGTTACAACAAAAACCTGCACACACTCGGCCCTCGATGGAATGAGTTTGACACCCTTGCTTTACGTGCTTCATGGCGACCCGAGCTGGCTCACCCTCCCCCCTCCCCCTGGGGCGGATCGGAGCTGACAACTAGAGCTGGTCTGGTAGAGACGGGTTTCAAACCACGTCCCTGCCAGGCAGCGCACACCATATCGGACCAGCCAAAATATGGTGCGTTAGACCGTTACGCTATCCGCCGCCCCCAACGGCTGATTTCAAAGGGAATCTTATAGGAGTTCATGGCAGTTTGCACTTTGATACTGGTTTTTGTGGCAAGATAATATACTATTATTATTATTAATATTGTTTAATTATTTTTAATATTATTATTCAGCATGTTAAAACTTTGTACAGCAGGACATCTAGCTATTCAAGTACTTTGCTCAAGGTGCCCCATTTTGAAATCAAACCTGCAAGCTTTTGGATAGAAGTCCAGCTCGGTACCCACTACACCAATCTGCCACCCCAGTATAAGTGCGTTACATGGGAATAAGTGCCCTCCTCTCCACTTGTCTGTCTGCAGGACCCCTGGAGAAGACATACGCCCACTTCTGGAGGATGATTTGGGAGCAGAATGTCCTGGTCATCGTCATGACAACCAGGTAATGCACCTCTAGGACAGTATTCTGACGTTGGAGCAATGGGAGGGGCCTACAGGAGCAATTGGGACATTTTAAATTGCGGAGAAGGGGGGCAGGAGTAAGTGATGGGTGCTCACATTGTGTTTGCAGGACGGATGAGGGAGGCCGGAGGAAGTGCGGGCAGTACTGGCCGCTGGAGCAGGGTGGGCAGGAGGTTTACGGGCACATCGCCGTGGTGAACCAGAGGGTGGACCATCATGCCCACTACAACCAGACCACCCTGGAGCTGCACAACACAGAGGTGAGCCATGCCCCGCCTGCCCTACACCACCTCCACGTGCCCCATGCGGATCGATTGGGTGCTGATTGGGAGGAGTGAGTGCTGATTAGGTGATTGGGAGAAGTGCTGATTTTTGGGTCTTGTACAGAACTGCGAGCAGAGGCAGGTGACGCACTTCCAGTACCTGAGCTGGCCGGATTACGGCGTGCCCACCTCTGCCGTCACGCTCATCGACTTCCTGGCAGTGCTCAAGAGGCAGCAGAGGGCAGCGGTGGGGGCCCTGGGATCCCAGTGGAAGGGCCACTCCGCAGGACCCCCCATAGTTGTCCATTGCAGCGCCGGAATCGGCAGGACAGGTGGGTTGCTCAACATGCCCTCTAGCCCCTGCCCTGACACCCTGCTGGGGGCATATAGCATGTAGGTACGCTGCTGTCCTACTGGGCCAAGCGAGTGGATGATGATGATATGATGATTATGATATTAACAATTAATAATGACTTTTACTAATCCCTCATATTTATCATAAACATGGTTCAAATAATTACAATGAGGGTAATCCAAATTGAAGTCTTACAGCTGCTCTAACTTTATAAATGAGTGGTTACACATGCATTAAGACTGTCCAAATAACAGTAGTAATAGTAGTAACAGCAGTAGTGAAACAGTAGTAGTAGTAACAGTTGTAAAAGTAAATAATTGGCATCTGACTGATCCAGGCCAGGTGTTGGTACATACGGTTTAGTGTGCTGTCTGTCTGCCTGCAGGTACGCTGTGCGCTCTGGACATCTGTCTGTCCCAGCTGCAGGACACAGGCTCCCTGAACATCAGCCAGACGGTGCGCAGGATGAGGCGGCAGCGAGCCTTCAGCATCCAGACCCCAGAACAGTACTACTTCTGCCACAATGCCATCCTGGAGCACGCTCACACACAGGGCATGCTCACAACCAGTCACTGAGCCCCCTGCCAATCACTGAGCCCAATCAGAGGCTGCCATGACTCACCCAGCCCCTCCTCTTTCTTTCTTTTCCCTGGCTGTAGCCATCAGCTGCAGTGGCCAAATGCTGAATAGTGAGATTTAGCGATATGCAAAAAGGCCCTACGGCACAACGGGATCCGTTCGGACCGACACTGCCCACCGCTGCCACCAAGAGCTCTTCATCGTAACAGGAATCTGGTGGAAAAAAGCCCAACATCGGTTGACACGCTGTCCATGTCTTAATTGTAGTGTTCTCAGTGCTGTATACAGTGAAGTACTGTACAAACCTCAGTGTGGTATTTAGTGACCAAGGTACTTGTGCTGACTGAAGATTGAATTTGGTATTCATTGGCTTCTTTATTTTTATTTTTTTAACTGACAGTTTGGGGAGTTGCCAATCCACCAGGAAGAAATGCCACTCCATTTAGGATTCTCCCCAATTTCTTCTACGTTCCATCAAACCAGGGGAAAAATGGGTCTGTGTCAGAAACTAAACAGAAAAAGTAACTCCGCCTTAAATTTATGATTGGTTTATTGGCTTTGGGTGTCGCTATGGCTAAAAGCTTTGCGGTAGATTGAATCTCTCCCTCATTCTCTTTACCAGTCTGTACTGGTTATTAAGAACTGGTTGATCATCTGTGTTCTCATATTTAACAGGGTGATCGCTGTGCAGCCATTTAATTCCCCTCAAAATTGGAATTCTTTCTCTGATTCATTGCTATGGTAGCACAAGGAAAACTCCTGACAAATGGTCTGTCTGGCCAACACAACCAAAGCCACCTCATTGGCTGTTTGCTCTTCGTCGGCCACTGGTCACTGAATGTGAACAGAAGGCTACAAACTGTTTGTAAGAGCACCTAGTACATTTTGATCATTCAATTTTTTGTAATCTTAAGCAAAAAGATCAAAACAATATGTGCAAATGGATGACTGTGTTCAGTTTAGGGACAATTCTTTACAAGATGCAGATTTATATGCAGCTGGCAGTCCAAAAAACTGGTTTAGCTCCAGCTTGATAGGTCAGTGGTAATGACCTGTGGGCTAGTGGCTTTGCCGGAGTGACCATGCATCCAGCCTGACCTCAGATGGTCCCGGTGTCAAGTCATTTCGGTAATGACCTGACTCCAGATCAAAACGCACTGAAACAAGTCTCCATTCTCCAATTTTATTACAGCTCCCAAGCCCTGCACATCTATAAGCCCTGCACATCTACTTTGGTTGTGTTTTAGGACTGTTTGAGTAGTCAGTTCAATAAATGCACACTCTCAAGAACAAGGTGCAGACCGTCAGACCAAATGTGCAATCTTGAGGTGAGGTTGCACAGTCTTAACTCCAAAAATGTAGTTATTGATTTAAATATCAGCTGTTTTTGCCAGTAGGTTTTGAAACTGGCATTTGTTGTGCTCAAGTCCAACTGGTCCTCCTGATCGGCCTTCACTCTCACCACCTTTAACTGGACTCCAGTTGTGTTCCAAGGCCGGTCAGTTCACACGGCAGCCCAGCAGGGGGCGCAGATGAGCAAACCCTTCTCCTCTGCCACCTCTCTTCACTTTACAGCCCAGCTGCGCAGCTGAATCAGTGGATGACACTTAATTGTGCAGGCAGGCTGCAAGCTGCCTGATCAACCAGAGGAGGTGCCGGTGAGCCATGAAGCTGGGACCAATCCCACCATCTCAACCCTTCCCTCTCCCTCTACCTGACCAATTATGCATCGCCCTGTGGTGCTGCTGCTGACAGTTGGCACTGGTATGGTCCAGACAATAAAACCAGACCATAGGGCTTCAGTAACTTTATGAAGGGCCCTCCCTCCAGCCAGACCAGTGTGCAATTAACACAGTAAGCGGCGGCTTAGCTCGTTCGCACAAGGCAGACAATGGCAGACAACGTGTGGTTTTAATGCCCACCATGTCCCAAGCATTTTCACACAGGCATTCCATTCATGCTTTCTTTTACTATATCCATTTTTTTGGTATACTTTGTTTTTTAGAAACATATATTAAATGTATAAAATAATGACTGTAGTCTTATCACAGTAATGTGCATGTAGATACCGAGTGGAAAAGGCCTGAAACAGTGGTCAGAATCCGTATTCGGCGGGGCGGGGGGTGAACGAGGTAACTGCAGTTCCCGACTGCAGGACTGAGCAGCGGACCTAGTTTTGTGGTTTCTGATCCTCTTGTAAACAATGCTACTGAATTCATATTGAATTTGCTTGTAGTGAAGCGCCTCTCAAAGCCAACCAGTCACACCTGCTCATGGTTACTCTGTAATTACGCCCCTTCATCAAACAGGCTCATCTTTATTTTTCTATCTTATTCCAGAGCTTTTTTTTCCCTTTTTGTTATTCAAACTTTTAAAAAAAATAATCTGCTTAAATTATATTTAAATTACTTTTTTTTATTAGTATGATTATTATAAAAGAATCGGGCTAGTGTTGTATGGAATGCCCTGTGTGTTCATTGTGGTTCTCTTTGTTTAAGGACCAGCTTTGTCAGATTGTCAGTCGTGTTAAAACTCGCCATCGAAGTGAGTCTATAATCCCCAGAAGAAAAAAGAAAGAAAAAAGTTATGAATTCATTAAATGGTCATTCCTCGTGGTTTTTGTCTGTTGAACATTCTTGTGTTTCAGTGCTTCTCGTTCCAGATATTGACAGGAAAATGGTTGTTCTTTCGGAATCTCTGTTTTGTACACTTTCTAAACAAGAGTGTCGGAATGACAATATCTGAACAATTTTAGGAGCAAAAGGGGTGGAGGCAAGGTGGGGAGACCTAGAACTTTTATAAGAGAAAATAAACCCCAGGTTAAAAAAACGGGTACTTTTAACTGCACAATAATATGAGCACCTTGACATAGACTAGGCTGAACAACACTCTCGGACCTGTGAGTGTGCACACATCTTCACTAAAGCACTGCCATCAGGCTAACTATTCCAATCCTACAACTGTGGCGCAAATCTTTAAAACGTACATATGGTGACCTCTATATTAATACAATGGTTTAGTTGACTGCACATTTATTTTTGCAATAGCTCACCATACAATAGAATAAAAAACATCACAGGGAGAGTGTAAACCGTGTGCACTTGTAGGAGAGACTGCTCAGGATAGACCACATTTGGGTGATGTAGACCAATGTCACATACATTATACACATAGTACAGTTGAAAAACCAACCAAACCGTTTTATAAAGTCTACTTTGTCCTGGGTTAGAATGACATCTCTATGGATTCATTCAAGTTTTCAAGTACATAAATTACAGAAGTAATTTGAAGAACATATCTATCTTTCTTTCTTTAGTGTTTCCTGATTTTTCCATCACTGCCCCCAGGTTAGTCAAATCTTTTAATCCAATAAGAGAATCTCATGTAAACAGGGTATTTTGTTCCTCATTGGATCATCACTGTGCTATTAATGTCTACAATCAAATTTCAGAATGTAATTCTGAGCGTTATCAACTGAACCATGGACATCTTGATTTTGACTGTGGACCTCTACAATTTCAATTTCAGACATTGTAATTTAATTGACATTTCCATTGCTTAAATCTTAAATTACATATGTCCACAGTTTATCTGTAATTTAATGTAAGATATCACTTTTTATTGAAGATATCTGTACTTCAGATACGAAATTGTAAATATATCTAATAACTTGTTGAAAAATGTTGATATGAAGGGGAAAGTTGAAGGTCAGCAATACTCTTTCCACTCCACCAGGGGGAGCCAAAGCCTAACAGAGTTGCCGCCAGTTTATAAGAATGTGCTGATACTTTGTCTGTCTTCAGCTGAGGAAATTCTTCACAGGCAATTAATTTTCCATCCAGAGCCTTTGAGGTTATTCAAGGTTGCCACATGCAGCCAGGAGGTCCATATCAATGGCTCCTTGTGCTTCGTCTTTCGTTAGTTTTAAAGGTGCCCCAGGGCGAATGGACACTGGTGCCTCAGGTCTTGTGCTTTGGGCACAAGACTGACACATAGGGGTGATGCCTTGCACTCATCCTGATTGTTTCATTTATTCAAATGTTTTTTTCCTCTCTCTCTTTTGTAATTAAGAGTTGACCTCCCTGTGAAAGTATTATTTCTGCAACAACATCTCAGTACAGACGTTTGGTGCTGTATGCCCACGTGTACTTCCTTGGGTCCACAAAATCAGGTCTCCATTTTATTGAGCTTTGAGGTTGACCAGGGCTACACAACTGAAGTTTCTCAACACAGAAGGTATTTTGACTCACTACCATGCATCATTCTCTCTAACTCTACTCCTCTCTCAGAGCTGGGCAGGGTTTTGTAGCAAGACGTTATTTGTTGAATATGGAGGTCCGGTATTTGTGCGAAATGAGATCACAGAGATGCCGTGGCCCCCTGGGACCAGAATTGAGTTGATATGGCCCACTGCAAGCAGCCCAAAATCAACATGAACAACTGAGCTCATGAGATCTCAAGCAAACGCAGTTAGTGGGTCTAGTTTCAGTAAATGGACCACAGCCACCTCTATGTTCTGTAGATAATTCAGAGACGCGTGTGTGTTGAGGAGATAGTCTTAAAGTAGGATTCTGCTGTTCTAATTAATTAGTCACTCTGACTCTGAGGAAGACGTCAGAGACATCAAAACGTCAGTCTTGTTCATTAAATTTCCCTATGCATATATCTGTGTGTTTTGTATGTAATGTTTGTATGCCCTAGAATAACATGTTTTACATTTTAAGCATTTAGCAGACACTCTTATCCAGAGCGACTTACAAGATGTGCATAAATACATGGTAGGAACAATCATAGTTAGCAAGAGATCAGTGCAGTAATACAGCGATAGACAACATTGCAGGCAGCTGCGTACCATACCTGTAACACTGGGAAGGTAAAGGTTAGTATTTTTTTTTCTTCACGGGTATAACGGCTAGGTCTGCTATTGCAGAGTTAATAGTGACCCAAATAATATTCCGACCAAATGTCCCTAGGTCAGTAAATTTCGAGTCTATGTTCTTGGCGGGCCACATTTAAATGAAAATGACGTCAGATGTAGCCTACGCCAATGCAAAGGGTAGGAGGCGTTTCCAACTATTTTGTTACAAACACGAATCCGGAGTGTGAAGCTTCTTTTTCGTAGGTATGTAACAGCTGGTCAAAGAAAGACAAATATTTGAAATGTCGATTTAGTTACGAAATGCGAAGTATATGTCGATTATACAATGCCAGGCCAAGGGTATACCTGGGTTTTGTCTTTTTGTGTTTTTGGTTTTGGTTTGATAATTCAGAAACAGGAAGGGTTAGCTTGCTAGCTGGTCGTGTCAGTGAAAACGTGTGTGCGTTAGTGCTCACAAAAGGGTGGCATTTTGTTTAAAGTTAAAGATTTGTAGCCTAATTATGCACCTTCTTTTCTTGTGGATGTCGGCGCAAAGGCAATGCAGATTTTTAGCACACTTGGGAATGCGATGTGTGTAGCTTGGCTAGTTATGGGATCGGCGGGGGGTGGGAGTAGTTCTGGTGAAAAGGTTTGACATTTTTTTTCACTGAAAATCCAAGTAAACAAATAATCAGATCCCATCTCGCTCCAATTAAACCTTTTCGTATTACTAAAATCGCAGTGGAGCGAGACCGCACGTTTTAACCGTATTTGAGATCCGTCTTCTAGATTTTAATTTAGAAATATTTGCTTCATCATTTTCATTTTAAGTAAGGTAGCGAAAGTAAATAACATTTAATTTGCCAGCCAACCACCTTGGAAGGTGCGTTTTGTTTTTCTATTCGGTCAAGCGTCCATAGCACATAAAGCGAACAACTAGCTATGCGCCGTGTTGCCTTCGTTGTATCCAGTGTACGGCTGGAAATACGAGCACAACAAAGCCACGGACTAAGATAGTAAGCTAGCTTTCTATGTACGCGACGATTTAGCCGCGTCCCCGGAATGCCTGTGAACTAACCGGATCATTGCTTGCAATTTCATGGTCAAAAGAGGGTACATGATAAAACGGTACAGTGGGCGTCTTTCAAGCAAATCTATCTATGGCACAATAAACTCGGGTTGCTTGTTGGTGAGGTGGAAAACCCATGGGGAACGAATTCCATCGATCCGTCTTTAACTTGAACAATGGTTGCTTGGTAGCTGGCTGGCTAGCAAATTGGTTAACATTGCGTATTGACAAGTGCTCAATACACGATGCATGACTATTTGCCTAAGGTGAATTGGTACAAAACGTTTACATTACGAATTTAGCAAGGTAGGTAGCTAGGTTAACCCCTTAAGTGTAGCTGACTGTTTGCGCTTGCTAGCTACGTTAGCATTTCCGAATCGGTAACATGAACCCCTCCGTGGTAATCCATGACTGTGTGGCGCCTGCTTGACTGTTTGTGTCTAAAGGAAATAGATGAACGAGAGGGGGGGCGTTAAAAAAAGCTTGCCAATTCCCCATTCACAACGCGTCCTACGAGTGAAACATTGCGTACAACAATGATTGCCGTATGGGCTTGCCTGCAACGAAAAAGAACGTCCGATCAGTGATCTGGGAATCCCGGGCAAGTCTGAGATCCCGCCTCTCGTGGGCGACGGCTTATTAAAAGACTCCACCCTAATAGGCGTTGCACTGGTCGAGTCTCGCGTAATGGTTGGCTAACTTGCAGTAAAAGAGGTCGTGCCAAGGAACAGGACCCGCCCATGACGTGTATGTCTGCCTCCAACAGCGATGGGAGACATGTCACGTGGTTCGCGAATTTCAGGAAGTTAGACTAGGAATTCATTGCGTACACACTATTTGCACACACCGAGCAGGCGACAAAACACAATACGCACATATGCCCGAAATAGCAACTGCAATAAATATCTATCAAAATTCAGTTTGCAGAACGCTGCGAACTGTCTACAGTTCGTGTCGCCATCTAGTTACTACGCCGTTCAGCTAACTAGCAAAATAAAACCATGCCTGTGCCTCAGACTGCCTTCGCTATTAATTTCTTAATAGTTAATTCTATTTCAACAGTTTGGGCGAATATTCAGTCCACTTTATTTTGCACGTATTACTGTTTAGCGTATCGCATGTGCAATTTAAACTAGCGTAAACAAATTGAGGTGTATATCAAGATGGACAGCTGATAACACATTTTCAATATGCGTCCTTACCTCCGTAAATAAATACAACGGCGAAAGAATGGAGGACGGTTCTAAGCGCATTGTCGACATTACTTTGTAGGCGGAGCTTATCCGATTTGATCGACGCTTTTGGCCAAAATAGTTGGTATTTTTTTCCTCTGTACGATAGTGAGTACCTATCAGCTGCTAGGAGTTTCTGAAGCCCCGGTTTAAGGCGGTGTGTAAATGCGTACGAAAAGACTGAGTGGCGGATTAAGGTTCGGCCCCGTTTCGAGAAAGAGGACGCCTTTTTCCTTACTTTTGAGTGACTTGACAGATGGCCAATCAGAAACATGAGACTTTTTCCCCCTTTGCGGCTTCTTTCGAGCGGCGACCAATAGTGTTTGTAATTGGGCGGAGACAAGCCCACCTTCTCGGAGCCACGCCTCTCGACCAAGAAACGAACGGAGGTTGTTTTCTGAAGAGAATTTTCCTTTTGCGGTCTGGTACTTGGGTTGCTTATTTTATTATTTTGCCGTTTTAAGTTATTTTACCCATATCATTCAATGCGTGTTCGTGTCATTATTAATGCAGCGTTTTTAACCCCCGAAGATTTTTTAGTTAAAAAACATACAAATTGCTAGCCAGCAGTTTTTTCTGTTCAGGTCGCAGTGTTACGAGGAGGTGAGTTCATTTAATTTATCCGACCTGATGAAACGAAAAAAATATTAAGTATGGAGTTAGCTAGGTATGTAATTATAAGCGTACTAGCATGGGCACAGTCAAGCTAGCCTGCTAGCTAGGACCTATTGCACGACTCGAGCAGGGTTAAAATGTGTAGTTGGCTAGCGCTACATGTGCAGTGTACACATTGACTGTATCTGTTAGCCAGCTGGCTAATGTTATTTGCAACATCGCAATGAAGTGTTGGTAGTACGCTTCTTATTCGGCTGACTGGCTTGGTAATTGATACGACTTTTGTTTGCGTTTCATCGCGATTTATTGAACACAGAAAACTGTATGTTGCAAGGCAACTGAGAACGCATTACTTCCACCGGTTATGTTCCGGTGGCGGGTACTAGTTGGAAAGATCGCTTCATCTGGTAAGTGCTACTTGAGGTCGGTGCTTACGATTTGTGACAGGGCCCCAAAGCCAAGGGGAAGGGGGAAGGGGATTGGCCATTTCTTTCATCGGTGGAGAATAAAAACCGCGGCTAATTTTATTAGCTGGTTAATGTCAACAGATGGCAAGGAAGACAGTTTTGATTTTGTTGAAAGCAATTTCACTCATTTTAAAACCTTTAGATTTGTGTGAAAACTGTTGCCGTATGACTTGCTAGCTAATGTCGTTAGCTTGCTAGCTAGCGCTCAACGTTAGCGAGCCAAGCTCATTCCATGGACTGGCTAACGTTAGCTAGCTAAGTATAGTGCTGGATGGCGATCACAGACTATTTAAGAATACAGTTAATGATAGTATTAACAAACTGGCTATGCATCAAATCAACTGTTCTATTGAACGTTAATCGCTTAGCATGCGACATCGGGAAAAGTGTCAGTGGAATGCTGTTGGTAACGTTACCAGCTAGCTAATGGTCCAGACGGAGATGTAGCTTGCGAGCACGCTAACCGAAGCTAGCCAAATAGCAAGCTAGCCAACGAACAGTGGTGCTATGCTTTATCCTTTGACTGCTTCTAACTAGCTGGCGATATGCTTTGTAAGTTACTCAGACCAAAACTCGAATTTCAGATGGGTAGCTGGCTAGTTCTCTCAATAGCCGGGCTCAATTTATGACACCAGCTTGAAAATTGTGGCTAACTAGTTAGCTAACTAACTTTTGAAAATGCACAAAAAGATAAATAGTGCAGCTTGATTGTAATCTTTCAATTTTCAACTCTGGAGCCATCGGCCTTTGGTTTGCATTTCTTAAGAAATTGTTTCTTGTTTGTTTTCATCCACGTTTTCACGAAAGCGTATGAGCTGTGCAGTGGGGCACACGTACACAAGGCAGTGTTGCCTCGATGACGTAATTGAGTTCTGCAGCATGGATGTTTTCTTTGGCCGAAGTTTGTTGCTACCATCGGGCAAGATTTATGTGCTGTTGCAAAGGTGTAGTAGAACGCACCACGTTCTTGTCGAGATGCATCTTACCACGCGTCGTCAAACAATATTAACACAACAACGATGAGACTTTTGGTTAACTTTTCATGCAGTTTTATGCATTTGCAGACACATTTTTCACTTTTAATTTTAATGTTATATTTAGCATAACATTTAACATACAGCAGGGAGATCAAGACGAAACGGAACTCTCCCTTTTGCACCAAATCCTTTGTAGGTATTATTTGTTCTTGCTTCTGAATATACTGAGTTCTTTTATATTTCTATTAAAAAAACAACACTTCATGAATTCAGCTAATGTTGAAGAGTCATTTTATAAGATAACCTCGATCAGACTTTTGGTGCAGTTTTAAGCATTAGCAGGCACATTTGCGTTGCTGTAAGGAATTCAAAAAACATTTTTTTTACTTTTAATTAATGTTATGTCTAGGATAAATTATATTTAGTATAGATATTACAATTCCACAGGGGAATCAAGACAACTGAACTCTCCCTTTTGCACCAAATCTTTTGTAGGTATTATTTGTTCTTCTTGTTCTGAATATACTGAGTTCTATTTTCCTCCATTAAAAAATAACACTTCAAGAACCAACTAATGTCAAAGAGTCATTTTATAAGACTACCTCATAATGTGGAAGTATTGCATAAACAGTGTCTTGGTCCAAAATATAGGCATGGTTTAAATTAAGTTGAATGGTTTTGATTTTTAGCTGTGGTCTTCACATCTTTTTACAATGTTTGAGAAATATCTCAGATGTTGTTGAATGAGGGAAAGCTTAAAAAAATTATGCAACAAACTTATTTTAAAATGAAAATGAAAGTTAAAAAAAAAAAAAAAACATTCAGTATTTGTTGTGGCTAGGAAGCCTAGATCCATGACTCATCTCCACACAACCACAGGCCATGCATGAATGCAAGATATTGATGTGTGAAGAATGTGTATGACCCCGGAAGGAAGAGCGTTTCACACACGTCAGGACACTTTGGCAGGGCTCACAATAAATGTGCCAAACGTGAGACTGGTAAAACAGTGTTGTGATAAGTTTTGATGTCATGCTTTGCTTCTACATTGGGTGTGGCCTAGTAATTGTTGAATTGAGTACCATGAGACCAGAAATGGGTGGAGCTACCAGTAACCACTTATTTGAACCAATCATTGTTTTGTTGTGGAGAACAAAACATTTTCATTGGTTCAAACATGTCAGTGATTTACAGCTAATTGTATCTCCATCCATTTTTGGTCTCATGATACCTCATTCTCTCTTCACTAGTGTGACCAGATATGCAGAACCTGGACAAGCAGTTTTGCACACATACACAAACCATGCCTGATGGACATGCCAACTGCTGTGAGAAGCTATTAATTCTGGAAGAGTTTGGCCCCCATGCTGGTTTGGGCCTCAAACCTGTTAGAGTAAAGCAGTTTACTTGTGTCTACATATGATTACAAACTAGTGTTTAAAAGTAAGGCTAAATTGGGCAATACTGTCAACAGTTGGGCGAGTCAGTGGGTGAGGATGACCGCTGAAAAAAGGAACAGAACTTTCCATTTTTAGTGATCCTGATTTAAAAACCTTGGTAAACCTGAAGTTTAGCCTCCCTTTTTCAGTTTTTCAAACTGTCAAGGACAAAGGTTATGAGCAAGTGGAAAATAACAGCCTAATGTCCTACTTGTTTAAATCCTTTATAAAATCACATCAATAATTCAGTAAGTCAGTATAAGTCTGTTTCACTGGTATTTTGTCCACAAGTATGTTTTTGCACCCTACAGGTGATGCTGAGTGGTAATAAACTTAGTTTATTGATTGCTTTGTTTTGCCAACTTCTAAAAATGTCCTTTGCATGGACCCCATTCTGAATGCTGTGATCTGTGGTTTTGTAATATGTATACAGTCTCAGCTCCAATGGAGGGACAGACTTTCTTTAAAATAGTGTGTGTGTGTGTGTGTGTGTGTGTGTGTATGACTCTGCTCGTCTGTGCTCAGGTTCTGCAGCCCCCTCGAGCATGAGGTCACAATGAAGCGCCGCTTGGAGGAACAGGAAGCGGTTTTCGCGTCCCAGCAGCGCCGGCTCCCAGTGAGCACCGAAGGCTTCCAGCACCGGGTCCTCGCGCCCGCGCCCGTCTACGAGGCGGTGTCCGACATGCAGCCCACCGCTGGCATGCAATACTCCATTCCCCCCGGATACCAGGTGAGCCCCGCCCACTACTGTCCATTACACACCACCTCCCCCACTCTAATGCTGTGATCTCAGAGGGAAATAACACTCCCACTGCAGAGCAGTTTGATGCACTCTAGGTCTTCGTAGAAACAGGTGAGTGTACTGGGTGGAAACTTCCAACAGGTGCCTGGAAGACCTGGAATGGCTCAAAATTCTGATTCCTGTCTGGATGTGGATGGAACTGGTTTGTGTGTGCCAGTGTGAAGGGGCCTTTATTAATGAGTTTTCCTCTCCCACAGGTCCCCACTGTGGCCCAGAGCTCCGGAGGACATGGCCACGCTCCCAGCCCAGCTGCTCACGGCGCTGCACATCACCACAACCCTGCCGTTCAGCCCCATGGGGGGCCGGTGGTGCAGAGCCATCCCCACCCCCCTGCTCCCCCCGCCCCCTCTGCCCCCGCGCAGGGACAGCAGCAGTTCCAGAGGCTCAAGGTGCGAGATCACTCCAGAGCTGGACTTCACTGTCTGAGTGTGCAGTGTTCCTCTCTCTCCTTCCCTGTTTGAACTGCCTATACACAGTTGCATTCCACTTTTCATAAATAAATAAATTATAGTCAGGGGGGGGAGGCGGGGCAGCAAACAGAAATGCATGAATAGAAGTTATCAAGAGACGACTGTTATTCTGCTGGACATTGTTTAACACACTTGATATTTAGAGGGGTGTTGACAATCAAGACCCCCCAAAAAAGTGAGCCTCTACATGAACTGTGCGTAGCGTTGCCTTCATGTGGAAGGCTGTGCCGTTCTGAGCCAGCAGGTAAGTTTGAAGCCTGAGTTTGCTGGCGATCCTGGATCTTATGACGGATGAAATGGTCACTCTTGCCAACCCACTCGAGAAGAGAGTAATATTAGTCCACGTACACAAGAGCATTTGGCCGTATCCCACGCTTCCATCCTGTGGCTGCTCTATGTCTGTACATTAAATCAGAACACAGCTCCTGTGTTTAGTGTCTGGTTGAGTTAAAAAGAATAGAAAGGTGAGGAGTCATTTGCTGCCTCTTTCCCCTTGTTTGAAACCTCTGTGGCTCCTCATTGCCATGGCTGCAGCGATTTTGCGATGTGTTGGGGAATTGGCATGCGTTTGCATTACAGTGCTCCGTGCTTCCTCTCAGTCAGCTCAAAGGAAGGTTAGCGTGGTTTGTCATTCTTTTGTTATATGTGATCTAACTGCAGAGGTACATACATTCCTTTGTTACAGAAGTCTCAAATCCATGCACTCAAAGGGCCAGAAACATAGCAGAAATCCCCTGCCAGAAACCTGTTACTCTGGTCGGTCTTTAGGGTGACACCACATGTCAGGATAAGCACAGGAGTTATACTTGTGATGGCACAGGTGTGGAAGGTGGCTGTGGTGATGGGACAGGTGCATGTGGTGATGGTCCAGGTGCGGAAGGTTCTGTGTGTGCTGGTAGGACAGGTGTGGAAGGTGGCCGTCTTCTCCATGTCTGCAGGTGGAGGATGCCCTGTCCTACCTGGACCAGGTGAAGCTGCAGTTCGGGAGCCAGCCACAGGTCTACAACGACTTTCTGGATATCATGAAGGAGTTCAAGTCTCAGAGGTAAGGTAGTTTCACAGAACCAGGCTCTGCTGGTCGTGTCTCTCTGCTGGTCTCTCACACCCTGTACAGGAGCTGTCCTGACTCTGAGGCAGCAGCATTGCTCACATGGTTGAGCTGCTCCTTGTGTGCTTTTTGACAGTTGCACAGCTGTTACAAGCACGTTAATCTCAGTTCAATGTCCTCTGACCAGTGAAGGTCAAATGCATGGAAGTGTGTGTTGGCCGATTGTGTGATCTCTGCAGTCGAGCGTTTGCTGAATGTTTTAAAAGGAAAGTGTATTCCAGTGGAATGTTTGTTTGAATAATAATGATGTGTGATTTGTGTAACCTGTTTGTTTTGTTTTTGGGCATAGCATCGACACCCCGGGCGTGATCAGCAGGGTGTCCCAGCTCTTCAAGGGTCACCCGGATCTCATCATGGGGTTCAACACCTTCCTGCCCCCCGGCTACAAGATCGAGGTTCAGACCAACGACCTGGTCAACGTGACCACGCCGGGGCAGATCCACCACATCACTCCCCACGGCATCTCCGTGCAAAACATCCCAATCCAGCCCCCGCCCCCCCAGGCTCCGTCCCAGCTGCCTGCTCCCACCACCACCACCGCAGCCCCGCCCCCGCCTGTTCAGCCAACGCCAGCTAAGATTAGCAAGGTGAGCTATCCAATCAGAGCAAAGGGGGTGGGGCCTTAACAGCTTGGTGGTATTTTTTCAGTCCACATTGTGTGTGTCAAAAGTTCGGTGCACGCACACTGAATGCAGGCGTTTCATTTGGCAAAAGAAAGAAAATTTGGCTTAACTTTGTGTTGAGCCATTTTTGTGTGGAAATGTACACAATATCATGATAGACGTTTCCATCATAAGACTATCAGCCAATGTTGTGAAGTTGTCGTATGGGATTTGAGTAGGATACGGATACAAGTGGGTAATGGATAAAGGTAAAGCTCCGGTGTTTGTTCTCCCTGGAAGAAACGCTGATGTGTGGTTTGCGGTTGTTTGGTAGAAACGCTGATGCGTGGTTGTGGTTGTTTGGTAGAAACGCTGATGTGTGGTTGTGGTTGTGTTTTGGTGCAGCCGCTGCAGTCTCCGGTCCTGACTCCCACCAGCCAGCCCAACCCCTCCATCCCGCCGTACGCCTCCCCGCGCTCCCCCCCAGCGCAGCCGCACACGCCTGTCAGCAGCGCCCCGCCCCTGCAGAACAACCAGCCGGTGGAGTTCAACCATGCCATCAACTACGTCAACAAGATCAAGAACCGCTTCCAGGGCCAGCCTGACATATACAAGGCCTTCCTGGAGATCCTGCACACTTACCAGGTAAGAGCGAGTGCACACGAGCACACACACAAACACACACACACACCGTTCTCTCTCTCTCTCTCTCTCGCTCTCTCTCTCACAAACACACACACACACAGTTCTCTCTCCCTCTCTCTCTCTCTCACACACACACACACACACACACACACACACACACACACACACACACACACAACACTACAAAAGTTTTAGAACACCCCCATTTTCCCAGTTTTTACTGAAATTTAAGCAGTTCAAGTCCAGTGCATAACCTGAAATGGTACAAAGGTAAAAGGTCAAAGGTAAACTGCCAGAGGTAAAACATTTTTAAAAAGTTTAGGTTTGCAAAAACTGAAAAATAATGTACATTTCAGAGTTATAAAAAAAAGCCCCTTTTCAGGGAACAAGTAATGGGTTAACAACTTACAGCTGTTCTGCAGCAATGGAAGTGAATTAAGCCTTGAAACTTGATGCAAACAACACCTACAGGTGTCGCAACGTTTGTTGGTTACTTACAAACCCTGTCTGTATAAAAGCAGTGTTGGAACAGGCTGTGTTACTACACCCTCTGAAGCATTATTTGGACAATATTGCACTGCAGGAAGTAGTATATTGCTATCATAATGGTGAGAAAAAGGCAATTAACAAAGGAAGACAGACAGACCATTATAACCCTTAAAAGTGTAGGTCTTTCCTTTAGAGAAATTGCAAAGAAGGCCAAGCTGTCAGTGAGTACAGTTTCCTACACTATCAAAAAGCACTTGGAAACTGGAGGAAATTCTGACAGGAAGAGGTCTGGCAGACCCAAAGCCACAACAAAATCAGAAGACAAGTTTCTGAGAGTCAACAGCTTAGATAGGTGGCTTACAGGACAAAGCTTCAAATACAGCTTAACACTGGTTGAAGTAAGGAAGTCTCAGTTTCAACTGTGAAGAGAAGACTTCGAGCTGCAGGTTTGACAGGTCATGTGGCAGTAAGAAAGCCATTGCTAAGATGGCAAAATAAGAAAAAGGGGCTTGCCTGGCCCATGAAGCACTGCCTGTGGACTACTGAAGACTGGAAGAAGGTCTTATGGACCAATTCATCTAAATTTGAAATCTTCGGTTCATCACGCAGGGTTTTTTTTGTTTTTTGAGTAGGCGAAAGGATGGTTCCTCAGTGTGTGACACCAACTGTCAAACATGGAGGAGGAAACGTGATGGTCTGGGGCTCTTTTGCTGGATCCAGAGTTGGCGACTTGCACAGAGTGACTGGCACCCTGAACCAAAAGGGCTCTTTGAACCACAGCATTTTGCAGCACCATGCAATACCCTCTGGTCTATGCCTAGTTGGTCAGGGGTTCATCCTACAGCAAGATAATGACCCAAAACATACCTCCAGGCTATGTCAGAACTACCTTAGAAGAAAAGAACAAGACGGTAGGCTTCAAATCATGGAATGGCCAGCACAGTCTCCAGACTTAAACCCCATTGAGCTGGTTTGGGATAAGCTGGACAGAAGGGTGAAAGAAAAGCAACCTACAAGTGCAACACATTTGTGGGAACTTCGGCAACAGTGTTGGGAAGAACTTTCCAAACAATATTTGATTTCCATTGTAGAAAGAATACCATGAGTGTGTTTGGCTGTTATATCAGCAAAAGATGGCTGCTTAGATGAGTCAAAAATTGTGATAAAATTTTGTTAAACAAAACAATTCCATGATTTTTTTTTTTAATCTCCAAGTGTTTCTTTGTTCTATGCTTTAATTTCAGAGTAAATTGAAACATTAAACTGTGTAAATTTCAATAAAAACTGGAAAAATGGAGGGGCTTTAAACCTTTTGACAAGTAGTGTACACCCTGTGCTCTATCATACAAACACATACACCCCCTACTATCACACACACACACATACTCACACACCCTGTTCTCTCTCACACGCACAAACATACACACCCCCTGTCCACGCACACACCCCACCTACCCCCACACACCTCCCCTGCCCCCACCACCCCATACATACACACAAACAAACCCACTCTGTCCACACACACACACACACACCCTGTCTGCACACATGTACCCCCTGCCCCCCCTCCCACGCACACACTCACGCACACACTCCTGCCTTTCCACACACAAGCATACTCCCATGCATTAGCTCTGGAATGACCTTATGAACTGTCCACAGTTACCTCACCTGTCCCGACTGCATCACGCCATCATGACTCCATCATGGCTGTCTCCTCACTTCCTGTTTCCTGTGCAGAAGGAGCAGCGGAACGCCAAGGAGGCGGGGGGGAACTACACCCCTGCTCTGACAGAGCAGGAGGTCTACGCCCAGGTGGCCCGGCTCTTCAAGAACCAGGAGGACCTCCTCTCGGAGTTCGGCCAGTTCCTGCCGGACGCCAACAGCTCGGCGGTGAGTTAAACACCTCAGACCAAAAGCTAATTTTATTTAGCAAATAGTTTATAGTTTTTATTCTTAGCAGGTAAATGTGTTAAGAGTTTTCTTTGTTTTTTAAATAAATCTTTCTTTAAATTTGAGTATTTACTCTGAAAATAGAGAATACCTCCTATATTAACAAAAGCCAACAAGGCCAATGACATAAAGTAGCATAAATTCAATAATAAATGGATGACTTGATAAGCTGTGAATAAAACACTAATAAAACTGTCTTTTCCGATCGTCAGTGTGGTCCCTTTTCCCAGCTGCTCAGCAAGACGACAGCGGAGAAGGCGGAGTCTGTGCGTAACGACCACGGCGGCACCGTCAAGAAGCCGCAGCTCAACAACAAGCAGAGGCCCAATCAGAACGGCTGCCAGAACCGGCGACACTCTGGGGTCGGAACCACGCCCCCTGTTAAGGTACCCGCCCCCCATATACTCCTCATGTGCAGCATGATAGAGGTTTAGGGTTACGTTTGTGGAATGCTCTTCTTTGAGAATGCGTATTGTGAAGGGAGTTTCTGTCAAACGATTCCACAATGCCATTCTGAATCAAGTGAACTCAAGTATGAGGGATTCTCCCTCTCCTCTCTCTCTTTCTCTCTCTCTCTCTCTCTCTCTCTCTCTCTCTCTCTCTCTCTCTCTCTCTCCATCCACCTCCTTCCTCTCTCCTTTTTCTCTCTCTCACAGAAGAAGCCTAAACTGCAAGGCCTGAAAGACCCCTCCCAGGCAGAGGCCAGTAAACATGGTGTCGGCACAGAGTCCCTGTTCTTTGAGAAGGTGAGTGGAGCCCCCTCTTGGTCACATTGTTGTGCTCATTGTCACTCTTCAGTGCTCTCCATGTAAATGCGGAACACCAAAGGTGTTTACGAAGCTGTGTCATTGGGTTTCAGGTTCGAAAGGCCCTGCGGAGTGCCGAGGCCTATGACAACTTCCTGCGCTGTCTGGTCATCTTCAACCAGGAAGTGATCTCCCGTGCCGAGCTGGTACAGCTGGTACTACCGTTCCTGGGGTGAGTGGTAACCAGAAACGGTTTGGGAAACACAGTCAACGCAGTCAGGGAAACATGGTCATGACAGCACAGTCAGGACTAAATGGTCATGGCAGCACGGTCAGGACTACATGGTCAGGGAAACATGGTCATGGCAGCACGGTCAGGACTATATGGTCAGAGAAACACGGTCATGGCAGCGCAGTCAGGACTACATGGTCAGGGAAACACGGTCAGGCTGCTTCGGAAAACTGCTTCTGAAAGGATCTGGTTAAAGGAGAAAAACATCTGTTATTTTTATTATTAGCATAATTGTTATTGTTATGGTATATTTAATTGAAGCATGAAAATGAATGCTGTGGTTTTTGGGGGTAAAACGGTACAAAGTGATTCAGATCACCCCAGGGAAAGTGTTTAGTTGACTACTGAGTAGACACCTCTTATAAGGCTGATTTAATAACTAAGCAGGCCAAACAAACACCGTGGGTATTTCTCAGAAAACAATACGAGATGCCATTCAAATGATCACCTCTTTTGAATGCGAATCAGCAGCATTTATTTACACTGGGTCAGTGAGATCAATGCAAGAGGTATTTGGAATGTGATGTGTCGTCATCTCTTTCACAAATGTTCAAGATTCAAGATTTTTATTTGTCACATACACACACGGGGTGTGCGAAATGGTAATAATGATGATACTGATGAAGAAAGCTGAATACAGTTATATACCTTATTTGATTCCCCACCTTATATTTCTTTATCAGCACTACAGGGGGCAAAACAGTTTTTGTTAAGCCTAATTCATATACAGGCAGTTGCCATGGTAACCAGACGGCTGTATTGTGGCCCGTCCGTGCAGGAAGTTCCCGGAGCTCTTCACCTGGTTCAAGAACTTCCTGGGTTACCGTGAGTCGTCCCACATCGAGAGCTTCCCCAAGGAGCGCGCCACCGAGGGCATCGCCATGGAGATCGACTACGCCTCCTGCAAGCGGCTGGGCTCCAGCTACAGGGCGCTGCCCAAGAGCTACCAGCAGCCCAAGTGCACCGGGAGGACGCCTCTGTGCAAGGAGGTGAGCGTCGAGCCCGTCTCCCAAAGCCACAGCCTTTTTGCTCACATTTACATCCTATCCAGAGCCACTTACACAGTTTGCATTTCTTTACATACAAACCATTTATACAGCTGGATATTTGTACTGAAGCAATTCAGGTTAAGTACCTTGCTCAAAGGTACAACGGCTTCTTGTAGGTAAAGAAACTGCATGCCCTACCTGGGAGTCAACCTTGCAACCTCTTGAGTTACAAGCCCAGTTCCCTAACCATTATACTACACTGGGCTTTATACATTTCATTTATGAACTTTATCAAATTGGAACCCTGAGAAGAGCATTGGTTCCAGGTTCTGCTCCGTTTTGTGCTTCACAACCAGCTCAGTTTAGCTCCCAACTGCAGTAACTGCAGTTCCCTGTTTTACCATTAGATGGCCAATAGGGTTGTCTGTCATCCATGCCAAAATGAGACTTCATGGGTGGAGCTGTTGTGTTATCAGTGACTGAACCAGTTGTAGTGTTTTGCTCAGGACAGCAAAGACTTGATTCATTTGAAACAAGTCAGTGATTGACAGCACAAGGTAGCTCTGAAGCCCAAGTGTTGCCATGGAGAGGCAGGTCCAGCTGGGGTCTGTCTTTAGGGGAAAGTGCTGCGCTCTTTCTATTTACAGGCTTCTCATTGGTTCTCAGGTCCTGAATGACACGTGGGTGTCCTTCCCCTCGTGGTCGGAGGATTCCACCTTCGTCAGCTCCAAGAAGACTCAGTACGAAGAGCACATCTACAGGTGTGAGGACGAACGCTTCGAGGTGAGGAGGAGCCACGCCCTCGTCCTGCAGATGAGACCGAATCTCCCACACATCTGCATACCTGTCCCCCCACACACACACACCCCCACACCTGCGTACCTGTCCCCCCACACACATACACACACACACCTATGTACTTCTCCCCACACACACATATACTAGTTCCAACTCAGTGTCTCAAACACCTGGCGTTAAACAGTTAGTTGCTGGAGTTGTCAGCTTTTTAGATTTGAGCTGTTGAGTGAATTTTTACCTGCTCTCTCTCCCTGCAGCTGTACACACACACACACACCCTGGTGTACCTGTCCCCGCACACCACACACTGGTGTATCTGTAACCACACTCACACACACACACACACACACACACACCTGTGTACCCGTCCCAGCACTCCTGATGCTGCTTTCTCTGCCTGCAGCTGGATGTGGTGTTGGAGACGAACCTGTCCACCATCCGCGTGCTGGAGACTGTGCAGAAGAAGCTGTCGCGCATGTCTGCAGAGGAGCAGGCCCGCTTCCGATTGGACAACACCATGGGCGGGGCCTCCGAGGTCATCCACCGCAAGGCCATCCAGAGGATATACGGCGACAAGGCCTCTGACATCATCGACGGGCTGAGGAAGAACCCCGCCATATCCGTCCCCATCGTCCTCAAGAGGTGAGCCTCCCTTTAACCACCATGTTATGATAATGTTATTATGATGTTACGATGGGTTAATTACACAGGGTATAGACTAAAGAGAAGTGTGTTGTGATGTTAATGTTATTATGGTGTTATGATGCATTTATTACACAGGTTAAAGACTAAAGAGGAGGAGTGGCGAGAAGCGCAGAGGGGCTTTAACAGGATCTGGAGGGAGCAGAACGAGAAATATTACCTGAAATCCCTGGACCACCAGGGCATCAACTTCAAACAGAATGACACCAAGGTGCTGCGCTCCAAGACCCTGCTCAATGAGATCGAGAGCATCTACGATGAGGTGAGGCTGCGGTTCACAAATGAGTGGTTAAACAAACCTTATTCAAGTTTTAAATTCGTTTGTTTCTCTGCATAAGAAAATTATGATCATATCAAATAGTGTTTGTCTTCAATGCACCAATTTGTGCCTTTTTGAAAAATGTATTTGCTGTTTTATAATTGTTTTAGTCATATTTACTCTCTTGATTGTTTGTTTTTCTAACTAAAATAACATGCAGTACCCTAAAATGCCTTGATAACCATGAGCAAAGAAGGCTGTACAAAATAAACTGTACAGGTAATGAGCTATATTGTATGCTGAAATGCTGTACTTGGGAAATTATATTTTATAGTAATGCAATTGCTCAGAGAAAAAATATTTAAATTAAAGTCATTTTAATTAAAGTAATAATAATTCTAATTGTCATTTTTCCCGGAAAAGATATCACATTTGCATATGAAAAATGAAAACTAAGTAAATTAAAATGAAAAGCAGTTTGTCACCGAAGCAGATTTGTAGGGCTGACCCCATTTAGTCGACTGGTCGATTGTTTGGTTGATGAGCTGTTGGTCGACCAAGATTTGTTTTGGTCGAGCAGTCACGCGAAATATATATATATTTTTAAATTCTCCACGCAGCATGAGACACCTAGATTCGCGCCACAGTTTGGCGCGCCTGTCAGTAGGATAATGCTGGCACTGGTATGGCAGTGACAGTCCTTCACTCTTAACATAGCTAGGCCTATATATGTTCTTTTTCAAATTATATTAGGCAGTTAAGGTAATAGTAATGTTGTGAAACTAATAAAAGTAACATTTTATAATAAATGTGTTTTGCTAATTGTATGGTTTATATATTTATAACTAACATGCGTAACATCCCCTTTCATGTAGCCTATATTGTATCCTTCTTGTTTTAGGCACGCGAATGTGCATTTTACCTTTGTACATTTTAAGCATTTAGCATACGCTCTTTATCCAGAGCGACTTACAAGATGTGCATTAATACATTGTTGGAACAATCATAGATTGCGCAAGAGATCGCAGTGCAGTATACAGCGATAGACATCATTGCAGGAAGCTGCATACCATACCTGTAGAGAAAGGTTCATAAAATTATTATTATTATTTTTATTTTTTTGTGTATGCACGGCCCCTCATTTTAGTTGTAGCCTAAGATTTGCCTACAGTTAAGATTAGTGATATAGGCATACTTTAATTACTCATTTTGATATAACCTAAGAACATAATGTCAAAGAAAAAATCTGGAGTATGGCAGCATTTAGTTTTAGTTGCGGACGATCCAAAAACGTGGAATGTAAACAAGCGCGTTTTCCAAGGCAGGGTTTATCGTTAATAAAACGAGGAGCAGCCTTTTGCCAAAAAATGTGGACAAGCTAGTGTTCCTGTGCCATAACATGAAACAACTGGGGAAGTAGGCCATCGGATGGTCTCCGACTCGAGTAAGTTATTTATGTTTAGTTTTAGGCTACAATTTAAGACATTAGGCTTACATTTTTGTTAGCTTTTGTTAGGCTTGTTTGTTAGCCTATTTTTTAGCCAAAGAGATTTTAAATCCAAATGAGACCAACCTGGTTAATTAAATAAAACATAGCCTACGCATTAGAATGTGTTATGGTTGTGGTCAAATAAAAGCATCAGCCTATTATGTGGCCATACCGCAACTTCACAAGCGCAACGGCAGAATCTGCAAGGGCAGCATGAGCTTGGAACTGAGACGTTTTTTTTCTTTCAGGTAATCTTGAATTTCGGCTCCTTAAAGACCTCCTAAAGTCATTAGCCTATTGTTACTCATTTGTGTCATTCACTTAAGAAAGTTATAAAACACGAGATAAGCGCAGTGTGCATATAGTTTTATTTATTAAAACAAATAGGGTGTGTCATATAGAAAAAACTTTTCGACCAATTGAAAAAAACGAATGACTGTTAGTCGGCCAAGACTTGTTTTAGTCGGGGACAGCCCTACAGATTTGTTAACACCATTGGCACTGGCAGGATTGTGAGTTAAAGTTTTGATTTGTGGGGTGACTCCAGACCTGAGAAAGTTACGTTATGAAACATCTCACATTTTCACAACAGTAGATATGAATGACTGCTATGATGGTATAATGACATTACAGGTGTCCGTTAGTTTGTTTCTTTGAAGTCGTTATTGTGCACGGGTGCCAGCAAGTGTAGTCTCCAGGAATGGCTCTGTGTTTGAGGGAGGCAGGAGAGGTGTGGCATGTGCTCTGCTCATCCCTCCTGTCCGTCCGTTTGTCCTCCAGCGGCAGGAGCAGGCATCGGAGGACAACTCGGCCCCGCCCAGCGGGCCTCACATGACCCTGATGTACGAGGACAGCCAGATCCTGGAGGACGCCGCCGCCCTCATCATCCACCACGTCAAGCGGCAGGCCGGAATCCAGAAGGAGGACAAGTACAAGATCAAGCAGGTGGTGTACCACTTCCTCCCCGACCTGCTGTTCTCCCAGCGGGGAGCGCTGTCCGACCTGGAGGAGGAGGAGGAAGAGGAGGTGGAGATGGACGAGGGCGGGGCCAAGAAGCACAATGGGGTGGCGGCAGCGGCGGGGGCGGGTGGAGGGGGCGGGTCCAGTCCCACCAAGTCCAAGCTGCTGTTTGGCAGTACAGCGGCGCAGAAGCAGCGCGGCGCGGACGAGGCCTACAACCTCTTCTACGTCAACAACAACTGGTACATCCTGCTGCGGCTGCACCAGACCCTGTGCGGCCGGCTGCTCCGCATCTATGGTCAGGCCGAGCGGCAGATCGAGGAGGACTGCCGCGAGAGGGACTGGGAGAGTGAGGTGCTGGGCTTCAAACGTGACAAGAACGACAACCCCGCCGTCCAGCTGCGCCTCAAAGAGCCCAGTGAGTCCCACAGATACCTCTGACCTCTAACCTCTACACCCTGCCCTCTAAACTCTGACCTGTAAACCCTTAACCTCTACACTGTTACCTCCAACTTCAACACCCTTGACTTCTACACTCTTACCTCTGACCTCTACACCCAGACCTCCTACTTTTGCCCGGCACTGTCAGCCCTCCTGCATCGGTGGTTTATGTTTAAACAGTTTTTATGAAATGCATCACGCGTTAAATTATGTTCTTAGAAAAAGACCAGCAAAGGTTTCCTTTTTCTTTTTCTTATTTAGACCTTGTTATACAGTAAGCATATATAACATTGTAAATGTTTCACATGAAATGTATGAATTATAATCTGTTATCAGTTAAATTGTTATAAAAGAACACATTTCATTTAAATGAATGTAATGCATTTAATTTGTAAGGTGTTGTAGCCAGGCTTTGTTTTTAATTGAAACACGCTTTTGTTAAATGAACACATTTAATTTGACTCATTGTTTTGATCTATGCTTTATCCATTGAGTTCTGATGCTACATGTAGCGCAGGTGCTAAACTCCAGCCATGGAACTGAGCCATAGGGCTGTCTCTTGCGGATGGAGAGTGAGTTCTCTCGCATCTGTTTCAGGTGTCATTAGTTTGAAGAGAGTAAAGGCTGATCCTGTCAAACTCTCGGGTCTATTGCACATTTCCTTGGTTTCCATTTCCATTTCCGTTTTAAGCATTTAGCAGACGCTCTTATCCAGAGCGACTTACAAGATGTGCATTAATACATGGTAGGAACAATCATAGTTTGTGCACAAGGTCAGTGCAGTAATACAGCGATAGACATCGTTGTAGGCAGCTGCATAACATACCTATAACACTGGGAAGGAAAAGGTTAGTAATTTGTTTAGTTTTTTTGTTTATTTTTAAATGAAAAGGCAGGGATACATATACAAGAAGTGTTGAGCAAGTCGGCAGTGGTGATGACAGTAGGCTAGATGTACAGAATTCAGTGGTAGTGGATTTTGAGTCTCTTCCGTCGCTATGTGGTGCTATATTCTCGATTGTTCTCCCAACGCGGTTCGAGAATAGCTTTAACCCGTGGGCCCCTCTTGTGTGCCGTGGCTGCAGTGGACATCGAGGTGGAGGACTACTACTCGGCCTTCTTGGAGATGGTGCGGAACCTCCTGGACGGGAACATGGACGCCTCCCAGTACGAGGACTCCCTGCGTGAGATGTTCACCATCCACGCCTACATCGCCTTCACCATGGACAAGCTGATCCAGAGCATCGTGCGGCAGGTCAGTCCCTCCAGCAGGGGGCGTGAGGGAGCTCCGTACACCCTGCTGTGTCCCGCAGCAATGACCTGGCTTGACCCGTCTGACGTAAACTGAGATATCTCCCACTCTCTCTCCCTTGCTGTCTCTTGCAGCTCCAGCACATCGTGAGCGACGCAATCTGCGTACAGGTGACCGACCTGTACCTGGCCGAGAGTCCCAACGGGGCCACAGGGGGCGCTCTCTCCTCACAAGCCTCTCGAGCTACCCCCGAGGGGTGCTACCAGCGCAAGGCGGAGCAGCTCATGTCCGACGAGAACTGCTTCAAGGTACGGCCCACGCCAGGGCACTGACAGGCACACGCTCTTCCCCCTTTCCTCTGAAACAGTAGTTCAGTTGTGAAATGGCTCTCTCTCTGTTCCTCCCTCCCTACCTCCATCCCTCCCTCTCTCTGGGCGCGTAGCTGATGTTTATGAAGAGCCGAGGGCAGGTGCAGTTAACTGTGGAGCTGTTGGACACGGAAGAGGAGAACTCGGACGAGCCCCTTGAAGCAGAGGTACCCTTACCCAGCATGCACCTGACCACCAGTGACTGTTCAGTGAAAGGCGTGACAGGTGACCCATCGCTGGTGTTTTTATTCACAGCGCTGGTCCGATTATGTGGGCAGGTACGTGAACTTGGACTCCACCTCCCCAGAGCTGCGGGAACATCTGGCCCAGAAGCCCGTGTTTCTCCCCAGGTGAGCTTCCGCTTTTCTTATCCCAGTTCAAAGTAACAGGGTGGAGCAGCAGAGCACTTCTGTAGGTCAGTTATGCGTTTCCTTCGCTGTGTAAAACTACAGCCAGGTGTCTTTTTAGTTCCTTTGTGCTTAGTGCATACTCTGCAGTACGCTCCTTTTTTAAATGATTGATTCTGCGAAAATACACATTTTCCCTTCTGAGCTGTACGGCACACCTGTTTCGTTATCAGAATAATTCACCACGGCTGTTCTGTGGTGATTTCTCCATAAAACGAATAACAAAAGCCCAACCTTTAGGACCTCCTCCTTCATTAGGAGCTGTCCAATCAGCATTGCTCTCACTCACTAAGAGGAAGCGGCAAGCCCTGAAGTCATCAAGGCTTGAGCAGCAGGAGAGACTTCATTAGTTTAAATGCAGATGGATATATGTATATGCATTAGTCATTTATATTTAGTACATGTATATTTTATGCAGCGCTTTTCTAACGTGGTGTACAGAGCACTTTCCAAAATAAAAATAACATGAAACAGATAAAAGCAGGTTGCGATAGACATACAAAAAATTCTTATAATAAATGTAATAAAAACATTGTAAACTATTTTAAAAAAGCATTTAGAACACTGAGTATTAAAGATAGCATGCATAAATAATGTTAATACATTTTATTTCTATAGCACCTTTCTAACGACGCTTGACACGAGCCACCTGAGAAAATACAACTTCACAATAAAATAAAAAAAGGACAGTCAACACATAAAAAGTTCATGGGTTAATGAATAAACCAATGAGGTTTTAACCTTGACTTAAAAGTAACCAGGCTTTTAAATTCAGATTTCTTGGCACAAGGTCCATCATTTGAGTGCTGTGAAGCTTGCACCTGTAGAGGGGGTTCTAAGCTCCTCTTACACTAAATCACCAGTAGAGGGGGCACTGAACTTTGTTTACAAATTTAACCAAGATCCCTCCATATTACCCATGCATGTCTTGAAACCTTTTCCTTTACATATATATATATATATAAACCCTTCCATTTTTATGCATATATATATATTTGATATATATATATATATATATATACATATAAAAAGCCCCGTTTAGTAGCTATGCAGATGAATATCAATGTATATTATTTTTATTTCCATTGAAAAACTAAATTAAACGACATTAAACTTTACCTCTCTTTCCCCCCCAAACAGGAACCTCCGTCGGATACGAAAGTACCAGCGAGGGCGAGAGCAGCAGGAGAAGGAGGCCAAGGACGGCGTGAAGAAGTCCACGGGAGAGAACACGGAGAACCTGAAGTTGGAGAAGAAGTCCACAGAGAACGCGGAGAACCTGAAGTCGGAGAAGAAGTCCACGGACAACGCTGAGAACCTGAAGATGGAGTGCATGTTCAAGCTCAACTCCTACAAGATGGTGTACGTCTTCAAGTCCGAGGACTACATGTACCGACGCACTGCCTTGCTGAGAGCCCACCAGGTAAAACCACACTTACTCTTCTCCTTATCACTGATTACTATTACTACTAGTTATATCCTGTTTCCTCTTCTCCTTTCGGCTGTTTAGTTACTTGTTTTAGGGTAGAGTTGCAAGGTTCAGTAGCCATGTTGAGTAGCCCTCCAGGCTTGAGTAGCCCTGGTTTTCAGAGTCTCTCTCTCTCTCTCTCTCTCTCTCTGCAGTCTCATGAGCGGGTAAGCACACGGCTGCACCAGCGCTTCCAAGCCTGGGTGGACGGCTGGGCGCGGGAGCATGTGACGCGGGAGATGGCCGCTGAAAACAGCAAGTGGCTGATGGGAGAGGGGCGGGATGGGCTGCTGCCCTGCAGCACCACCCGCCAGCCTGAACTCCTCCACTTCAGGAACATCAACAAATACCGCGTCAAGTACGGCCCCACCCACAAAGCGCCGTAACCCCCCAGCCAACCTGGAAAGGGAATTTTGGGGGGATGGGGGTAGGGGGGTGGGGGTGATGGAGGATTCAAGACTGGGGAATTGATGTTCTGGGTCTGGGGTGGGGTGTGGGGGGGGTGGTGATCATCGACAAAGTCATATGAACGGCATGGCAGAAACAAAGCTGGCCTCTATATGTGTGTGGGCGGCGGCTGGGTCTGTTTTTAACAGCATTTTAGCTGTACCTGCGTCTGCAGGCCCGTGGTGCCAAAAGAGGGGAGAGGCCCCCCTGTTTGTCCTGACCCCTCCCCTGCTGACCCCGCCCACCCCTGAACCCCCTCTAATCCCGGTGGACACTGCCCTACGTCGATCTAAATTCACAATAAGCCAAGTTCACAGGTCTAGATAACATCTCACTCCCCTTTAAAGGTGTGTGTGGGACCGTATACAGGATGTAGAAACATAATACTTGCAGGATGTGGTTTTGGCCATTTTCAGCTGCACTTATCTCCTTGCTGGGGGTGGGGGAGGGATTATATATCCTGTTTTGGACAGGCTTGGTCATTTGTACAGCCGTCAAAATGGTTTTCTTGTCTGAAAGGAAATTAATTGAAAAAAAGGCACTCCCGACTACAAAAGCAGGGGTGGTATGATTTTTTTAATAGAACGGTTTAGGTTAACGTGCACTTAATTTGGAATACGAGAGGGGCAGAATCTTCATATTGCCTTGCCCGTAACTTAACAGAGTTCAAAGAGACCAACGGTCGATGGATGCCACAAGCTATACCCATTGCTTCGATGGCCTAATATCCTATCACACGAAAACAAGGTCAAAGGAAAAGGGTATCATTATTATTTTTTTATTTTTTATTATTACCTTTTCAAAAGGCAGCATTAAAGAAACCACAGCCTGTCTCACAAAAAGGACTCCACACGAGGTAAGGAGAGAGGGGCACTACAGCGTTTGATGTAAAGAGAAAAAAAATGTAAAACTACTTTTCAAAGAATCGAGTCAGACCACTCTGCAGTTTCTTGCCTCAAACTGTAAAGTTGTACAGCTTGTGAATGTCGGTTTATGGCATATATGCTGGTATATGTAACCGCAGCTAACCCTGGCAGCCCACTTGCTGTTCCTCTCCTTGCCGATACACCAGCTTGTACACAAAAAATCTGAACAATAACAATGGACGATCTACACACTGATTACACATGTAAATATAATGTACATAGTGTCCAACCTTTTTATTACAGAGAACTGCGTTGATGTGCTAGTATACTTTACCAGCTTACTGTGGACTTATGTGAGAGGTGGCTAAAGTTAGTGTGTATATTAAAAAAAGAAAAAGAAAAAAAAAGAGAATATGCCAGACAGTTTATTACAGTTTTTACCAAAGGGAGTTGATAATGATAGCTGTTTTTTTTTCCTTGTGTGTTACTTTTTTTAATAGTAAAAAAAAAAAATCTAAAAATGTTTGTTTGAAAACGTAGAAATGTATCCAGGATTTTTTTGAAATGAAAGTTTTTATAAAGTACCTTTTCATGAAATTTAATTTCTGAGTTGGAATTTGGCTTTTTTATTTCAAGGCAATAATATCACTGCCCCCATTTCGGATATATTGTACACTGTTTGGAATTCTAACAACAAGGCTCGAACAGATACATGTCTTGTATGTTGTCATTTGTTTGTTTTGTTTTGGTTTTTTTCTTATCCTGCCTCCCCCCTCCCGCACCCTGGATAGATTTCTGCTGAAAATATGCATACTTGTTTTTTAAACAAAAATAGTCTGAAAAGCATGTCTGTCCCGTCTGTCCATCAAAGCCCCTTTTTTTGATAAGTATTTAAAATGAGGGTAATAAAAGTGTGGTTTGTAGCAGACCCTGTGTCTTTGGGCAGTTTGTCAGAGTGGTTGTCAGGGCGACCTGGTGTCTTTGGGCAGTTTGTCAGAGTGGTTGTCAGGGCGACCCCATGACTTCGACCAGTTGTTTAGAGTGGTTGTCAGGGCAATCAGCCGGGTCAACCAATAGAAAAGAGCTTCTCTTTTTATTTTTCGGCACAGACTAAAGTGGTGAGGTGAAACGCAGAACGGAAACGAGTTCTCATTGAGAATGGGATAATTGGAAGACGTGTTGTTTCCGCAGCTCCATTCGTGCTGTAAGCAGCGCTACCTGCCCTCCAAATTCTGGCTTCTCAGAAGCAGACAGTTGCGAAATTGGTGCAGAAGTCCAATCCAATAGTAAAGCATCAAAATGGCAATATTTGATTTCAGGGACAAACATCTGTCCAGACAGACAGACAGACAGACTGGGGGTCAGGGGTTGTGAGGGTTGATCTTTCCATCTGCTCTCTGAAGTATGAAAGTACGCATTTCTCACAACAGAGAAGGGCAAAATGTTTTAGCCACTGCCCTACACAGAAAATTGCACTTGAGTGGTATGTGTGTATATTAGATGATAGGCCCTGCTGTTTGAGCAGTGGAATCGCTGGTTAACCGATAAGGACAGGGTTTCCACACCTCTGATGAAGAGCCCTCCGCCACTTCAGGCCAACCCGTCAGCTTGCCTTTTCATCCCAAGGTTTGTTGAATTTGGGTTTTGTGCCTTCCTAGCATTTTGAGAATTTGAGAAAACCTGGCTATTTTTGAGATCCTTTTTTGTTCTTCACAGGTCTAAAATACAGATTGGTTTAAAATGAATTTGCCCTTGTGCTTTGTCCTCCATCATTGAATTATATAGAATGTATTTTTCTTCTCTCCGTTTTTGTTGTCTGCAGTGAAATTTGGAATGGGTGATTTCCACATTCCAAGTTTGTGTAAAACGTTCTTCAAAGTAACGGGCGGATTAGAAACTTGCAGAAACTTGAAAGAACAAGCAATACACCATCAGTAAGCTGTCGTGTGATTTGTAGATATTTTTAATGTTTCTTTTTAACTGTTTCTTGTTTTTTTTGTTTTGTTTTGTTTGTGAACCACTGGCACATGTCACTGTGTCGATCCACATAGATTTTGTACAGATCCGTTTTTAGGAGATAGAAAAATCAAGCAACAAAAACACACAATACACAAGGCAATCTGCCGAAGTATCCGTAGTCATAGATTTTTAAGTGTTTGTGATTTACCTGTTGTTTCCTCGTACCATGCTGGAACTTCCCCTTCACGTAGGAGGACAGTTTAGTTTGTCACACTGCCTGAACCTCTCGTTCACTAACAAATTCTGTGGTAATTGTAATATACTTCCTTCCATTTTCAGATCATTTATGTGTTTATGCGATATCAACCACATCGAGGTACGTACTTGGAATAAACAAGGGGTCTAGGTGCTGATGCAATAAACTGAGATTATTGTTTTTGTCACGGCTAAAACTTTTTCCTCTTAAATGTGTGGAAATTGAGTCTCAGACAGTACTAAATTTAGACCTATTACCAAATGTCAGTTGAGAATATCAGTTGAGAGAGATGCCCCATCTTTGATTTCACATTGATTCTGTCAAAATAATTTTCACCATGGTAAACTTTTAAATCCCTCTTACGCTATGCTTATTTTGTCTTTTATTTCTTCTTTTGGCTTCATATGCCAAAAGGTGATTTCACCACGCGTTACGTCCCAATTTCATTTTCAGAAAAATGGGAGATCTTCAAAGTCTGAATATGGTGCTAAATTATAGGTTCCGTTTTGCCGTCTTCAATATCAGACCTGTGAAGCTTCTCAAAAGATGTAAAAAAAACATTTTTAGTGAGGCGAGAAACTTTGACTGTCTTTAGGGTGAGCTCCGGAACGCAAAAGTGGCCTGGTCAGCCAGTGTGTTTTTGGGTCATCTTGGTGCAGTAGATTGAGACTTCAGTTCGACATGTGGAGCTTTGGTGACAAACCCATCTCAGCCCACAGAGGACAGGGGGGGTGTCAAGCAAGAACATTCCATCCAGCTGTGGAAGTCTCCCACAATAGCATTGAACAAGAGGGCCTGGCTCCATAAAGCTAGTTCTGATGACTGCCACCAGCTAAAGACAATCTTGGACAAGCTCTTGGACAGTTTTGTGCCCAGGACTGTGGTTTTATTTTTATATTTACTGTATAAAATATAAAAAAAGAGAAAAATGGATGGGGCGCTAGCTTGTATAAAAAAAAAATGCACTTGTTAAAGACTGCTTTTTGTATTCCATTTTTTCTGTCCCCTTTGCCACCTCTCCACAAGATTTCTATACAATGTTGTATACTTGAGTGTAGTGCAGTATTTGCCATTAAAATATTACTGAAATAGTGTAGAGCAATGAGTGTTCTCTTCTGTTTGTGTCTGTGCTGTTCGTTTACCACCTTTTCCTCACTGTTTTAGTGTGCTGTCAAAGGGCATATATTTGAGATGATATACTCACTACACAACCACACAAGCATCTATACAAGCAGTCTGGCACTAAAGTCACTGTAGCAGAAATTGGTGGTTTTCTTTCACACTAATGCAGAGGTGTCCAATCTTATCCGTAAAGGAGCGGTGAGTGCAAGCTTTTGTTCTAGCATGGCACTAAATCATCTGATTCAACTAATCAGCTAATTATGGTCTTCAATCAAGACCATGATTAATTGAATTCAAGTGTTTTAGTACTAGGCTAGGACAAAAGCCTTCACCCACAACAGTCCTTTTTGGATAGCATTGGGCACCTTTCTACAGCACCCCAGTATTGCATTTTAAATTGTAGAATCCCCTCATGCACATAATCATGTGTTTGTTTTTACACTGCTGCATGGAAGTGAATTTAGATATTCAGTGAGGAGTTTCTCACCCCATCAGCCACTTGGTGTGGGTGGGTGTGGTGAAACTGAACTGTACATGGGGTGGGTGGCGGTGAAAAAATCTAAACAGCAGCCCAGCCCTGCATGCAGTATGCTGTCTTGTTGCCACCAGCAAAGTGGTGTCGAGGCCTTTTCAGTCGAAGTTAGATTGTGGACAAGTTCAACTGCTAGCAGTCCTTTAGCAACTGTTTCAAATGGACAAAAACAGAATGCCACCATTGGAATACAGATGTGGTAAAGGCAAATACATAATCTCTGGAAAAGGTTTGTTGTATTTAAATACAATAAAGTGAAGGATCTGTTACAGCGTTCCTATTCCAATCATCCTCAATCATGCATGTGCGCTTGATTACTTTCGTTAGACAAGCATGGATCAGTCTAGGACAAGTGACGTCGAGTGAAAAGACGCTAAGTAACTAAACAGTCGGTTGATTAAAAAAAAACCCAGCAAGACCTGTGCCATGGTTAAATTCTTCAGCATACGTTTAAAGAACAAAGGTCAAATGTGTGAAAATACAGTGGGTAAACTTATAGCTAGCTACATTAGTTACGCGTAACAGTAGTTTAACTAGGTTCATATCTAACGTTAGCTATTTTGAATAAGCTAGCATCACAATGTTAGCTACCATAAGTTCGCTAACGACGGTTCGATAGCTGTCTCAAGTTGTTCTCAGTAACGTCAACCAGAGGTACGATAATAATGAAGATTACATATATAATTTGGTACAAATAAAAAGGAAACCGTGCTGGTGTACTTCAGGTGTCAGTGACAGCCAGGGTACCTATGACACGATGGACCCAGGTCATAGGTCATCCCTCTTACGACAACGCTGGAGAGATGTTTCTGGTTTTTACTCCATCCGAACCCCTAACTACATAATTTGATTAATTATTACGGTGAAATTAACTGACCATGTGCTGGAGGTACTCAGCTACTCACCATTCAGACCGAATACTGAATATTTAGGGTCAGACTCTATCACTGTGCAATCAAGCTCGGATGTAACAAAAACAGAAACATCTGTAGCACTCCAGGGCCAGGGTTGCCTACCTTATGTGGACTAAACTGCAATTTAGCAGCGGACAAACATGCAGCGCGCTTTTCTGACAGCAGATGGCGGTCGATGCGCTGTCAACAGCAGCTCTTTTCTTAAGCGTTGGGAGAGATGAAAGTGTTCGGCGTACCCGTTTTGACCTTCACCAGCATTCCGAGAAAAGGCAAGGTTTGTCATAATGATTTCCAGAAGTGTACAGGAGGAAAGGAGCAATGGGCCTCATGCAAGAACATTTTCGTATTTTTATCGTATCTTTCTCGTATTTCTTTTCGTGAGGTGGCTTCTACTAGTGTTCCACGTCAGATTCAGCAAACGCTCGTAACTTCAGAAAACTCGTAAATAACAACGTAAACATGCTGAATGCCATGTCTTCTTAAATGAGTGTGCGTTCATGTGATTTGTGAATTAGCATAATTAACGCCCCAATAATGCTATATAAGGTTAAGGTGTCCCGCCCCATTTTCATAGTAAAGTCATTCATAACAATGGCACCGAAAAAAACAAGAAGAAAAACTTTACGAGCTCGGAGATTGAAGTTCTACTATCTGAAATAAGTGACCGAAAGCACATTTTTTAAGAGCGTCAACAGTGGAATTAAGGGACCTGTTAAAACCAAGGAGTGGGAAAAATGTGTATTGTGCAGTTAACGCAGTATCATCTGTTGCCCATAGCATCACAGAAATAAAATAACAATGGTGTGATATGGAATTGGAGTCAAAGAAACGTCTAGCGAAAGCAAGGCGATCCATGACTGCAACAGGAGGAGGTCAGGACGAAATCTCCGTTACGCACACCGACGAGCGAATATGAGATGTTTATATTGATATTGTAGTATTATTATACCATAGCCTCAATAGCCAAAATTGAAACGAATGATAATGATATAATTATATTAATTCATTATGAATGATATTATCCTACAATTTGAAAAGAAAACAGTCAAATATAGGTCTACAATGGTCAAACAGGGTACTCTCAAAATGATTATACATTATGAATTCTATAATTTATCGTATATGCTAATTTATATAGGCTATTCAAACTCAACAGTTCTTCTAAGTAACGAAATAGACACAATCCATTAGTCAAAAACAAAGTTGTTTTGCTTTGGAGAACGGCAGGCAAATTGTACGTAGCTATGACTCGTACGACAGCTCTGGACCACTCGTAAATCTTGTTCGTATCTAAGAGAAAATTCTAAATACGAGAAAATTGGTGAATGCGGCAAATTCTCGCAGAGTGATTTACGAACGAATTTGTACTGTACGTAAAAGTGGTTCTTGCATCTGGCCCATTGTGATGCCGTGTTGGCCATTGGGCGCTTGGTGTGGACGTCATTGTCATCAAGGCGGCCTGATCCAATAATCCCGGACAGGTGAGATATAAATTGACCCATTTTGCAGCCTACACATGCATACGGGACCGATTCCTACCGGCAAACTTAATGAGATCTTTTTATTATTATCCTTTTTTTAAACAAAGTGACTTCTACGTGACTACATTCCCGGTTCCCACTCCCATCACCGGTACTTTGGATCAAGTCTAATTATTGCATTATGTGCATTATGAATCATTAATGTAAGCGGCCATTCTGTTTATGTTTGGGATTGCCCCGCAGAAGTTCTGGAAATGAAAAGGCACGGCTGATGTCAACAGGTGGTCGTTTTAGATAGTGCAGTAGAGTAGAACATTTTTCAGCCATGCCATTAGGGTGTGCGTGTGTGTGAGAGAGTTACACGTGGAACTTTATGGCTGCACGCAGTTCAGCAAATGAGTGAACAAATTAAACGGAATAAAGTCATAATAAATTCAGTCTGATTGCATGGATAGTTTTACACCACATTGTGTAATTATACTAAACATTTTTATGATTTCACCAATTCTGAAAGATGGCTCTATTTCCATCCCGGATAAAGACATACAATGCAGGATTCAAACTCAAGGCCAGCCAGTCTGAGACTGCAAATAATACTTAGGGAGATATGTGTTTTTGAGTTGGGGGTTGGGGGTGGGGGGGAATAGGACACAATGCTAAATATGGTGTCTGTACCAGAGCTGCTTTTATAAATGGTCAATGCGAATGAATGCAGTTTGCCTTTCAACTATATTTCAACCTTGCTGAAATACTTGTTTGATAAAGATGTGGGTGAAGCAAGGTCTGACCAACATTAAATGGCATGCTGTCAGCATCCTCTTTACATGAGAGCTTCTTTCAAATTGTGAAAAAAAAGCAAATGGTTACTACACATTACAATTTTAATTTTGTACACTGACCACATTTTCACTGTAGGATGAAAAGCGTTATATACATAATATATATTACATTATTATTACATCTGGTTAACTCTGGACTGTGTAGCAGCAACAATGTATTTCCAGCAAACCAATAATAATATTCAATATTTCCTAAATTAAGTTAATGACAGTCAGTAATAACACTAATAATGTCCCTGGAAGAGTATTAAAATATCATTTTAAATGCTTTTGACAATTTCTTTTGAAACCTTTTTTGAATCGTCAAGTTTAAAAAAACATGTAATAGTGTTCACTAGTTAGGCCTACTGGTAACACGCAGTTTTCTTTTTTATTATTATTTTTTAAATACCTTTTTCCCTGTTTTTCTCCCAATTTAGTAGCCAATTCAACCCTCTATTTATTTTGATTCGCCCTCCCCTCATGAGCCTGCTGCCTGTCCTCCAGGTCAAGCTAATATCCCGATGCCGGCAATGATCCGCCTCCTCCAAGACAGAACTTCGCCCACTGAGCTCGCCCTCCCTTCCCCGGGGCGGACAGCCAAATGCCGTTAAAACGTGGCATTAATTCCAAACATTTCTTAAAGATTATTTTTCATTCATTTAATACTTTTAAATTTGCCGTTTACTACTCATTTATTATGTGCTCATGTAATCAAATCATCCTTGATAAATACTGCCTATAAATTAACTTTTAATTTAAATAGACCTCTTAATCTAATCAGACCCATATCCAGCTCGGTAAACCTGGGAAATGTAATGTGCTGCCGTTTACTTGAGAGTATGGAGGAGGAGGGTAATGATGTTTGTTCTGTATTCTGTGCTGAGAGTAATCAGGAGTCTGCCAGTCTCCTCTAAGCCCTCAGTATCGGTCCGTGCATTCAGAAATGCTCTGTTCTGCTGGTTTGTTCGTCGTTCATCTCGGGCATTTCACAGCATAGCCTGTTTCCGTGGTCACTCGTGGGTCTGTATGGTGTCCTCGATCGTGACCTTTTCTGGCCTGTTGGTCGGCACCTGGACCACAAAGTGGCGCACTATTTCTCGGCCTCCAGCTGTTGTTTCCAGCTCTGCCACAGGAGGATATTTTGAGATCTTGAGGTAGCTGTAATATTCGGTTATGTGATTGCTTTGTGTTTCACTGCTGCCCGCACTTCTGTCTCTGCCTCTTTCGGTTCCCAGTGGGACTGTTGGCTCATCCCTGAAGTCTGCTATGTATGTTGATGGACGTCGTAGTTTATCTGTCCAGTGAAGATCTTTCATTGTGGAACATAGAGGCACAGCACAGAGCCTTCTCCAGTGTACACACAGGAAGTCTGTGTGAAGAGAGCCTTTCATATGTATGAAGTCCACAGCCATGCCTGCCTGTGGAGTGACATAATCCTGTTAGAGGTGTAATTGTGGGCCTGAATAAGCCCTGGCTGACGCTGGGAGAAGCACTCAAGCAACGGCAGGAAAGAAGAGATGGGAACTCGTGAGGCCTGCTTTTACACGCTTCAGCGGTGTCCAATTCTCCCAAATAAAACTGACTTTTTTTTGTTTAACTTTCCAGTGATGCAAAGAAAAATCTTGCCACATACACATCATCTTCAGTGGAAATTTTTAATAAGAGGTTCAACATTCCACCAATACATAAATAAATGCGTAGAGAGGTTCAGATACAGTACCACGGTGTAACTCAATGGTGCAGGAAGGAGCAGAGGCACATTCGTGTGGCATGCCAGCGGTATCATAATCAAACTATGTGAAAGTGTATATTGACGCAGTGGGAAAGCGGGAGGGAAGAGCAGCAGCATGCTTTCTGTGATCAGGGAAAGCATGTTGATAAAGTGGTCAAATGCTCTAATATCATTGGTCTGGCTGTCTGAGGCCTCTTAATTATGCCAGCAGTCCTTATTCTGTTAGGGGGAGTTGTATTATTGTTTTCTATCTCTTTGGGAATGTTTTCCAGCGTGTTGTGTGAGGCTGTTCAGGGTGCTGCGGGGGGGGACTGCGGACGTTGGTGTGAGTTCACACGGTGGATCCTGATTTTTGAAACTGAATGTTCTAAGCGTTGTCATCCATTCTCCCCGCCTGGGTGTGACGTCATCCGGACGATTGACGCACTACTAATTGTCTTACTTTCTCAAGGGGGGATTTCTCACCGGCCCCCAAATCCACGCTCCCATGGGACAGGCAGCAGGGCCTGACTAAGTGGGAGTGTGAGATAAAACGAGTGGAAGGAGGGGAGAGGAGTGGGGGACCAGCCCTGACAGAGGGGCTACTGTTTGGCCCAGCTCCGCATCGGAGGAGAGACCCCCAACCATACCCCCAGGGACCCCTAACACAGCGTACGCAGTGGAATTCACAATCGCTTTATTCAGATGTGTCGGCGGCGCTGAGAGGCCGCGCTCGGTCATTAAATGAACATCCCAGCGTGTTCTGCCCGGGCCCCGTTCCCGCTCCATTGTGACTCACTGGAGGGGAAACGCTTTCTTTCACTCAATATCAGGTCAAAAAGCAGGGAACTGAGGCTTCTAACGGGCAGCCGCGGCATTGAAAAATGGGAACTGCAAAGTGTTTGGGCTCACGAACAGAGCGATGAAACGAAAGCCTATTATCCCGCATGGCAGCCGTGGTAACTCGGACAGATTTTCCTTTTTTGCTGCGGTTGACACGGCTTTCGTTTGGGAAAGGATTCTTGCTGGATTTTTTGTTTTATTTTTTTTCTTGAAATGCAATGAGTTTCCAATGCAGATGGTAAAGTTAAGTCCCTTCAGAACCAAAGCCACCCTTAAGCAAACTTCTCTTTTATCATAGCCAATGCAGTGGAGTTGGTGCTCTCACTTCTCCAATTGTCTTCATCAGTTCAGTTACAGTGGGATGACTGATGAGAGGCTTGGGAACTCCAGGGTTGCATTGTTTTTTAAGGCCAATGAACCGAAGATGGAAACAACAACAAAAAATAGCAGTTTGGATGCTGATGGATGTTCTTAGATTGCTGGTAGTGGTCAGGCGAAGCATTTTGACTGTCCAGATCTCTGACATCACTATTATGGATACCACTGCAGAGCAACCTGATGGCTGCAAAACAACAACAAACAAAACGATCTGACAACCACCCTTTGACATTTGGTAAATTGGCAGAACCCGAGCCCCCAGCCCTTTGGGACGGAGTTGGGTTGGAGTGCGACGCATGCTTTAGCCCTGACTGCAGCAGTTGATAGGTGAGGGACGTATGAATAGTGATGTGTGTTTCTCTAAGCCCTGCACAGACCTGAGCTCCATTACCATCACCATATTACATTATTTCTTTACATGCAATCCATTTATACAGCCAGATGTTTGCTGAAGCAATTTAGGTTAAGTACCTTGTTCAAGGGTACATGAGCAGTGCCCCACCTGGCTATCGAATCAGCAACCTTTGCATTATAAGCCCAGTTCCCTAGCCACTATACTACACTGCAGCTCCACCACAACACTGGCTGCTCCCGGCTCAGCTTTCTGCCCCCCGTCAGCTGTCCAGAACATCAACCCAGGAAGATGCCTGCTGCACATATGGCAGCAAGAAATCCCCAAACTGGCTTCCTGTATCCCGCCTAGCATCAGACAGCGGCTCTCGCTTTAATGTCTTCAAACTAGCTCCACTGTTAACTTCTGCTTGCTATTAGTGAGTCATGCACCCTGGTTGTTTATGCATTTTCCACCCACCCCTACTTCCTGTAATAACTGTGAACGCTGCTTCTCTTCGCTTTCCACATCCCTGTGCTGCATACCCTCCTTATCAGACATCAGAGAAATGGGCTATAATAGTTAAATGTATGTGTACATTTAACGGAAAAATATACAAGAATTGTGGTATTCTGTCACATTAGGAGAGTACAGGGCTATTGTGTACTCAAAAGTCTCAGGGGTCATTGCTGAGATGCCTCATTGCATCTTTATTACCATAAGCTGGGGATTCTTTGTCTAATAAATGTACAAAATTCAGTTGCGGTATGACATTGCAAAATCCAAGGAGTTTCAGCCTCACAAGCAAGTTGAATCGTCCGGTTTTCACAGAACTCTACATAAATACAAGTTTCCCCACATCCACCAGGGAGAGTAAAAATAGATACCTCTCCACTGCTGCTAGGATTGCTTCTGGCCGGTACACAGATGGATAATTGCTGATAATAGATTCCCAGAACCAGAGCAGCCCTCATTTAATCGGTTACGCTGCAAACACGCTGCCCTATCAGAGGAGAGACAGTGTGAGTGCTGTGTTCTCCACAGGCGGCCGCTTGTCTTGCCGCTCCCTCTCTTTTTTTTCTTTTGTTTTTATCGCACTGCCCGGAGTGTCTCAGACACAGGATTGTCCTATAGGAGCGTCTGGATCTGCAGCTTAGCTTCAGCGAGGAAGTATGGCTGTGGTTGGAGCAGCTTAGAACCAGCGAGGAGGAGTGAAGTGTGGCTGCAGTTAGAGCAGCTTAGCTTCAGTGAGGAGGGGTGAAGTGTGGCTGCTGTTAGAGCAGCTTAGCACCAGCAAGGAGGGGTGAAGTGTGCTGTTGGAGCCAGCAAGGAGGGGTGAAGTGTGGCTGCTGTTGGAGCAGCTTAGCACCAACGAGGAGGGGTGAAGTGTGGCTGCGGTTAGAGCAGCTTAGCACCAGCAAGGAGGGGTGAAGTGTGGCTGCTGTTGGAGCAGCTTAACACCAACGAGGAGGGTGAAGTGTGGCTGTGGTTAGAGCAGCTTAGCACCAGCAAGGAGGGTGAAGTGTGGCTGTGGTTAGAGCAGCTTAGCACCATCGAGGAGGAGTGAAGTGTGGCTGCTGTTGGAGCAGCTTAGCACCAACGAGGAGGGGTGAAGTATGGCTGCGGTTGGAGCAGCTTAGCACCATCGAGAAGGAGTGAAGTGTAAATGCGTTGAGAGCAGCCAACGCCTTCAGACTTTGCACATATGGATTGCTCATCTGGCAGGCCCTGTAGGGCTTAACGAGAATCCATCACCAAACATCCATCATGTAGCAGGGCTGTCCCATTGGAGCATCTTAAACTAGCAGCCATTGTCATTTTTCAAAGCCCTCACAGCATGCCTTGTCGAGACCCACAACTCCAGTGTGTTAAAAGTTGACATAATTGATTCATGAGTGAATATAGTGATGAATCAATGTCAGTCTTCAACTGACTTAATTTCTGTGACTTTGAGCCCTGTATTAATTTAAATAATGGTATTTCTGTTAAACCTGTATTTTTATTTATTTATTTATTTTTTGCTCTTGTAGAGGAATGAGATTAGCACAAATAAGTACAATACAACTGTCCTTTATACGATTTAATTTCTGAATTTAGTTTGCAATACTGACAAATCACACACAGCTAACATACAAATAAAAAGAGGGGATTGGGGGATGAGCAGAATGGATGGAGGGGGGCACAGAGAAACAGTTATTGTAGAACTGTAATGATCAACACAGGCTGACAAATAAGTGGTGGTGGCTGTACACTGCATGACTCAGTGCACGTGAATTTCCTATTGGCTTTGAGTACAGGGGCAGGTGGGGGTCAGGACCGAATATCTGTCATCTGATTGTGGTCCTCAACAAAGACAGCGCTCCTTCATTCCCGAACGTAAATCCTCGTGCACACGACGTCATCTGCCCCGAAGGTCTAGATCAAGAGAAAGAGAGAAAGAAGAAGAAAACATAGCAGGCTTTCCATGGTCACTCACTGGAAGAGAAAGGGGGATACTCTTCCGCAGAGAAGGGAGGCATCGTCCCTCTCAGTCATGACCCCGAGGGGTGTGGCTCAAATGAAACGTGCCAGATTTGGCGTCAAAATGTTGACAGATTCAAATCGGTTCAGCTTGATTGCTTTCGTTTTTGTGTACGCATTTCTTGGGGGTGATTATTTTGACCAAAGCTGTCTGTAATTCATCCAAATTCTAGTTTATATTTCTGATGTGAGCCAGCACTGTGCTTGCCTTGGCCTCTCTGCTATTCCTGCATATTTAGTCTGTCTCGATGTCTGACGCGGCCCCGCATATTATGTCTGCCTGCCGCCTTCATATTTCATCATAATCCTTTTTTCTGTGTTGCACTTGGATTTGGATTTCAACAACATATAGATTCCCTGGGTCAATCTTGTCCTGCAATACATGACAAGCTGCCTAATTACTGGTGCCTGATCTCTTTAGTTCTCAGCGCTCAGTGTAGAGAATCTGTCAAATATTTGTGTGCTCAGAACACAAGGAAAAGGGACATTTGTCCATCCATTCAAATTATTATTGAAGAAGCAGGGTCACACCAGAGGGGCTTTGGTGCTGTTGTTACAAGACTTGCCTTCCATACAAGTCAAATTTAGAAGGTTGGAATTTGATTAGAAATTGGAATAAGAAGACACTTTTTTTCTTTCTCAAACTAACAAAAAACATGAACTGTAGCTGTTAAGCAGTAACTCGTGCTTTCTGTCAGCACCCGGACAGCCAATTTGAAGGCTTTTACTGATACAGAACTGATACAGGCTTAAGTAGATGTGTGAAAAATGCACATGGACACATCACATATTTATCTGTGACAACCGCCAATGGCTGCATTCCCTTCTGTCATGTGACAGTGAGTAATTGAGGAATTCTCTGACCACCTGGGACACGCAGTAGTTTCCATAAGAAGCAGAGACCCCGAGCAGCTGCTGGAGGGTGTGAATGAGGAGGGGGGAATGAGACTGGGTGCTTTTCTGACCTGCTCTGCCTCAGCACCGTCACACCCAGAAGATTTATTGGTGTTTAAGGGGCACAGTGGAGCGCCTGCCAACGGCAAGGAGCATCTGTATCCCAGAGCGGGACTATCAGAGACAGGAAATGAGGCGCAGGAAGTCTTACAGAGCTTTGAAGGATGGTGTTAAGATAGGCCATCTGCCGTGTGCACAGGGGCGTCAGGGGAGACATTATAGAGAGGGGCGGGAGGGCAGGCCCAGCTCAACGGCTGGCTGGCTCCACTGGCATCTCCAGCATGATCAATTAAGCACATTAACGCTAGCAGGCACAGTGCAGCCACGGGCTTAACTGTCTTCATTGTGGGATCCCAGCTCTGCTGCCTGCACACCAATCCATTATCTGCATTTACCACTCAAGCCCCCCCCACCACAAACACCACAGAGGTAAACGGGAAACAAGCTGCACAACATGACCATGGGCAATATTAGCCAATAGCCAATATTCTGCCTTTACTGGTTGAATTCACAAGAACAGTCTACACATGTGTGTGTTTTATTTAGTGGCACAATTAGCTAATCATATTTTCCTTTGAACCACCAGTGGTAAGATATACTGCTCTCCTGCACTCCCCTACCTTTGGGGCTGCCATTTTGTGTAGTGTGTGTGTGTGTGTGTGTGTGTGTGTGTGTGTGTGTGTGTGTGTGTGTGTGTGTGTGTGTGTGTGTGTGTGTGTGTGTGTGTGTGTGTGTGTGTGTGTGTGTGTGTGTGTGTGTGTGTGTGTGTGTGTGTGTGTGTGTGTGTGTGTGTGTGTGTGTGTGTGTGTGTGAAAGAGAACAGACGTTCAAGGCTGAGGTGATGATGCAGACCTCTAGAGTGGAGGCAAAGTTTCTTCCTTACTATAACACACATAACACACACACAACATACATACTGTATAACACACACAACATATATATAACACACACACAACACACATAACACACACAACGGACACCACATACATCACATCACATATAACACACAAAACATACATATAACACACACAACATGTGCAAAATAAGTTCACACATATTGGGTCACTAGTAGTTAGGAGTTCAGTGATGCTGTGTGTTACGAGCAGTGGAAGTATGCGTTTCAATCATATCTGTCCTTGTCTTTGGAACTTTTCTCTTATCTTTTGAGTATGTGATTTAGTCATTTCTGTCCTTGTATTTTAGAAGTATCTTTTGAGGTGTTGCTAGTTTTGCATCAACTGTTGGATTCATATATTCTTGACAATTTCTTGGCCATGGTTGGTTTCCGTTTCAGCAGTGTGGGTGGTCTGATAAAGCAAAACTATCAAGACATCATTGTCAGATCGCAGCATCTGCTTTTGGTTTAAGAAACTTCTTTATGGCCTGCTCAGGGTAGAGCATTTATTTTGAAAATGGACTGTAATCAGTCACAAGATTTGCAGGTTCAAATCCCAGGCAGGACAGTGCTGTTGTGCCCGTGGGCAAGGTATAGCTCTGAACATGTGTAAATTGATGTTATGTAAGTCAGTCTAACTCTCTTCAGCATCTCCACTCCGGTCGTGTGTGTTGGACTCTATTTGATCATTCTTCGGCGTACAGTCTAAAAAGTACTTTAGTAGATTTTTTTCTGTTGTAGTGCAGGGCCAGTTAGAGAAGTTAAAAGGGCCAGACCATAGTTTAGAGACCCCCGCAGCATAGGATATTTTTGGCATCAGTTTGTTCCGCCTGAGATTATATTCAGCTGTAGCCTGTAATTTACTCTTGGATCTGCAGCTTTTCATCACAGACATATCAAGCTGTTTTTTGTGGATATTAACTGTAGTGTTTATAGCTGCCAGCACTGAGTACAATCGATGCACAAGCTTGCTAAGGAATTTAACCCAAAACTGCACACAACACTGATTACATTGTTGTCCACCATTCAACTCACTTGAACCCTTTTTCATTAAATGAGGAGTGGATGTTAGGTGTTGTTAGTCATTGGCTGAGCAGACTCCCTTGTCTGGAGCATACTATTACACGTTTCATCTTCTCTGTTTCTCAGGCTCGTCCTACCTCCGAATGAACTCCCAGTGTCCTGAATATAGCCCCTCTCCGCACGGATGTTTCATTACTAGAGCGGAACATTCCTGATTGCCCTCTGGAATTGCTAAGATTTACAGAGGAGGATATCCGCAACACGAATAAAATGGCACCCTCATTTATTGGTTCCATTTACTGCCGTCCATGTGGGCTGTAAAACTAAATACTGCAGATGTGTACAGGCAGCGCATTTTCTTATCACAAACAGAAATGAAGGGAGGAGGACAAACATGGTTTTGGACAGGGGCGCCTGGCAGGACCATCATGGCTGGCCTTCCTGATGCACGATGCCATGGTAAGTGTTGAGAGGGAATTGCTGTAACAAGCAGCCTGGTATCTAGTCAAAGCATCGCCACACTGTGGTAACATTTGGCATGGTTTACGGGGTGTTAAATTTGTGGTTTTGGTGTGGAGTAAAAACTTGTGGTGAATACAGCAGATGTGACGTGCAGTGTTTCACACCACTACTGCTTGCGCCAGGCGGTCGGAAGCTCTTACCAGCACCAGCTCGTCGCCCCTGAGCTCTCTGGTCCAGTAGGTTTTGGGGCCGTCTCCGTCCAGTAGTGTCTGCTTGCAGTACATCTTGTTCTCTGTCTCCCATATAGGCAGGCTCTGCAGGACGAGAGCGAATCAGAGCGGGGCGTGCTACCACACACACACGAATACATGCACACACACATAGGAACACTCACACACACACACACACATACAGCATGTAGTATCTAATAGATATCAAATTGATATCAGATTCAGCACACGCCGGCCTGCCTGAATCTGTTTCTTATGGGACAGAAGTTCTGTCTCCAAAGCAGCCATGGGTCCCTCAGACAATGCTCAAGGTCCTGAGCACTTCATTAACTCTGTTCCTGGAAGCTCTGTTTTTATGAAGGTTGATCCTCTCGATATTGGAAGGTCAACCACTAAAACAGATTTTGATTTAATAATGTTTTACATTTATGCAGAAACATGCTTTTGGGGGATTTAATCAAATGCCATTTCCATAATGTAAACATAAATGAGGATCAGACAGTTGTGTGTTAATTAGAGCAGAAGTTGTGGTTCTGTGTGGCTCAGTAGGTAGAGCACAGCGTTGGTTCAATTCCCACTGGGACCACATGTACTGAAAAAAATGTATGCATTCACTACTGTAAGTCGCTTTGGATAAAAGCGTCTGCTAAATGGCATATATTATATTATATCATATATATTATAAACTCAATAACCTTGCTGAGAGTTATTGAGTTTGTCATGCAGATTTGGACAGGGTGATCCTGTTAACCTGATTTATTCTTGTTAATGTACTTAATCCTTTTAATTTTAATACAAAGAAAGTTGATGACCTTGACTAGTTTGTCTAGGCACTGCATTTCTTACATCCAGCTTACTCCAAAAATTTAGAAAACTCTGGGCCAGATTTACTAAGATAGTCATAGCGCAAAGACGGTCGCTATTTTGTTGCGGCTATTTTGGGGTCGCAAATAGCGACGCATTAACAACCAATTCACTATGAGAGGTTCTAATTACGCAATCAAAGAAATTAAACAGCCTTATTCGCAGTTTTGTGGTAGGAGACAGAAACAATACGGCACACTTACACGTCCAGATCACAAAGTGCCAAGAAATGGATACAGAGCAGCGAGGAAACCATTAGATAAAAAGAAAATTTAAACATGCACATCAGAACATTTAGGTCATGGTCAATGAGGTACAGTCATAAAAAAGTGGCATCATAAAAATACATAATTCATTAGGCATAACAAAACAAACAGTAGATGTTTTAAAGAAAATATGACATGATATAATGTGGGAAAAATACACCGAAGGTGGTCCAACCGAGGAAAGAATATTGGAATAAGAATAAAGAATAGAAAAAGATAACCTTGTAATGGGAAAAGGCCACAGAGCGTCTGTAAGTAAAACTGTATTCACGATTCATTATATACCCTCCTGAACACATACGCACAATAAGATAATTATTCAAATTCAGAACTGAGTTTTTATACTGACTGCTAGCTGGTGACAAATTGGTCTAGAGAAATCCTGCGTCCTTCCATATCATTTTTATTTCAAGTTCTAATAAATAATATGTATGCTATATAGAATATGTTTTTTAAATTATGACTTCATGGTCTGTAGATACAGGTATTCCTGAAAATAAAGCTGTCGTGACATGAACCAAGGTACTTTGGAACAACATTTATGATTATTTGTTTTGCATCGCTGGGACAGCAACTGGCACCTCGGAAAGTGCAATACAAAATTGGAATTGTGGAATACTTAGGCAATATCAGTGCTCATAAAATACCGCCTGGTTTCAAGACTTCTACTAATTTTCACACAAAGAGGAGAGTCACAATTAAGGCATGCTTTAGTAAATCAGACGGAATACTTAATCGACCGAATTTACCTAAATCTTCACCCTAAAGAAAAGTTGCAAAGTGACTCAACCCCCGCAAATGACATCCTAATTGTGATTTGACCCCTTGCAACCGTTTTGTAAATCTGATGTAGATATTGCAACCTTGTAGCGACTGCTTTTGTGTTGGAAAAGCTGTCACAATCCTTTAGCAAGTCTGTATCCTCAACTGTCCTCAACTGTCCTGTTATTTCACATTACAGTCCATCAGATTATTTAGGACCACATGGTAAGCTACACTAAAGTCTAGCAGTGCTCTTGTTACATTTCCCACCCTAAGGCATCAGAGATTATATCTTATATCTTTCAATATCCATTGAAATTCCAATTTCCTGCAGTTCTGAAAGCATATTGCATATCAAACACTTGGTAAACATCATCAGACATTTGTGTCAATAAATAAAATAAAAAATATATATTATATATATTATCACTATTTTAATGTAACACATTTGTACCTCAGGCTAAGATCGTCCAAAATAATGTTTACACAAACAAATTTAAGGTTTCTATATATGTCGACAACAATTAAGCAACAAGGTTTTCCATCATTATTTTGTTTGTGTCATCGAGAAAATATGTACTGTATATTTATTATTTACTTGATTGCAGGGCCATCTTTATTTTTCGGGTTGCAACAAGTTATTTCTGCTAACGGAGATATACGGTCCACTTGCACACTCCAGAAGCCCAATCATAACCTCTTAGTGTAACATTTTGATGAGGATCAGGATCAGGCTCTCAAGAGGGTGAAAAGCACCAACACCAGCTGTGTGACTGAATGGTCTTCAGCTTTCACACTGAAAGTTTATCTCTCAGCTCGCAGGATCAAACTGTTAATCAGCATATCAAAGGTGTGGAGCAGAGTGAGCAGCCTGAGTGAGCAGAATATCAAACAGCACAAAGAAACTGCGGTGGAGTTTTCCCTGTCACGCTTCTCTCCTCTGACAAATGACCCACAGAGTGTGATTGTACTCCTTCGTTTTTTTCTCTCTTTTTATTCTCTTTTTATTCTCTTTTTCAGTATCTCTCTCTACTTTGGCTTTGGTGAGTTTTTTTCCGCTGGCGTTGGTTTTCACCCGTCATGCCAGTTTCCAATGGGACTGAACTCGCCAATTGACTGGAACATCTGCTGTGGTTTATAAAAGCGCTGTTTCCATCATCCCTCATCAGAGAAGGCAGAGCGGGATGAAAGTAGAGCACGCTTTGTTGAGTTGTTGTGGCAAATTTGATGTAAATGGTCCTCGTATCCTAAAACTTCCACTTCTAATTTTACTGTGGAAGCATTTTTCATTCAAATGTAAACTGTCAGAGCCCAGTTCTGATAATATGGTCAATGCCTTGCAATGTGGTGATATGGTTAACACCTTGCAATAGCCCATTTCTGCTGTGAACCACAGAAGCTTTTTCCCCAGTCATGAAAACTGACTCTTGAAGAATCAGTTCACAGCAACCATTCCTGCCCAATCTGATTATTTTAGGAGCTGCCACTGTCGGGATGGATTTTTCCTGCACATTGTTGCAGTTCTATTCATACTCATACTAAGAGAGGCCAGATTCTACATTGTTGGCACTGATATATTGCTGCTCCAGAGACTGGTTTCCTGTGACGGTTCTTCCCTGCAATTCAGAAGAGGGTTTTTTGTTGTCTTCCATGAAGCTGTGTGACACGCCTTCCTCTCTGTGGTGAGACTGCAGTCTGCTCAGCAACATCTCTCTCCCCGGGCAGGTGAGTAATGCTGAAGTCTGTCTCTATAGCAACCAGCCAGGCAAAAAGTCTCGATTTGTCAAAGTCCTCAGCCCCATAGGGCAGTAGGTTCTGTGTTCAGTAAAGGGAAAGACTGGAAGATTGCAGATTGGCTTTCACCCTGAATCAGCACTGGCTTTCAGCAGCTAAACCAGCTTGTATAACAGTCAATGTGGTCAATTTTCTTGTGCACAGAATTTTAACCTGTTTTATAATGTGATTTAAAGACATTTTGAGGGCAGAGCATCAATAGCAAAGCATCACTCATATATGTATGCCTGTTCAAGAGCAGTTGGGCACACAGCGACAGGGAACAATGTGCCCGTTGTGAAGTGGAGCCAGCCAACTCTAAATCTCTCTTTGGGAGCGTGAAGATGTGAAACACGATCAGTATAATGTATTCTGTGTTCATCGTAACACTCTCTCACTTCTGTGTTACAATTACTAGCGGGAGGGCCGGCAATTCGTCAGAACTCGGCTACTGGAGTCTTATATTCCATGGCAACCCTCGGCAGAAATAAGGCTGTGTAAGTGAGATGCCCCTCAGATACTCTCCAAATTGGCAGATTAAGGAGCGCTTTTAACCTTGTGCCAGTGTTAACAAGCCTGTGTCATTGTGCCGCCGGCTGCCTTCCCATGTAATTCCCCTTCTCCAGGGGCCCTGGGCCTTGTGGCAGATAATCAGGCCAGTGCAGGATGAGCCCTGGGCCCCAGAGGGCCCCACTTCCTCCATGATGATCATAGGCAGCATGGGAGATTGGGGTGGAAGGGGGGGGGCAGGGGGTGGTGTGCATGCGTACGTGTACTGTCTGCAGGGAGAGGCCCACTTCAAACCTGGCACATGCACAAGCAGCCTTTCCCACCATAATCCCTCACGAGACGCGTTTGGTTTTGGCTCTTTCTACGCTTCCAAACCAACTCAGGTTTTCCTGACTCATGCTCTTTATCCCTTTGCAGCGAGAGGAAAAAACGGAGCCTGGATTGGGCGCCCTCGCCGCCATGTCATTAAAAAAACGAGACACCCCTGTGATTTTCATTCCATGTCTGATTACCAAACTCTTCTGGAGGCAGGACGTTGAATATGATTATTCTGTGCCTGTGGATCCCTGTGGCCCATTGTCTCTCCGTTAGGATTATATTTGGGCCATTTAAAGAAGAAGACCTCAATATCATTCAGTTTATATAGACCAATGCAACTAATAATTGATTTTTTAAATTAGAAACACTTATTAAAGGGTACAACTATGCGTTATCCATGGCCTGGATTAATAGATTCTGATTCACTGACAGCAAATGCCTAAATTGGAGACCACAAACACGAAAACATCTCAAAATATATTGTTCCATTTGTCATAAATGACTTATTAACTCAGGAACAAAATAAATCTTGGCATGAGGGATATTTTCAATGTGACCGCATTTATTTGGGTGTCTGCACACAGGCATTTATACCCACTTTATTGTGACAGTTTAAAATAAATATTTTTAAAGTTAATAACAATACAAGGTTAAAATGTCAAAATATCATTTTAAACAGACCAGCTGTGAAAAATGAACACAGTTGCAATTGTCTTGTAATTCATTTTTTCCAAAAGGAAAAATTCTGAGATTCTTTTTTTTTTTGTCTTTTGGACAGACAAACTCTAATGGAAGCCTGTAAACGTCAGGGAAATATATGCGCTTTGAGACCGCTATGAAATCTCTGTAGATCTATCCAGGTGGTTTGGCGGCAAACTTTATCAGAATTTCTGAGTGATGAAGACATTTGGAAAATAGGAAAGGTTGGCTCCATTCAGCAGGTGTAATGATTCAGTAATATAAAATGTTATATAATTTAAACAAATAACATTTGTGTGATCTTTTTTCATTAAGAAGGCATCATTTACAAACACTGGCTCAAAATTCTTCTGTAGGTGTTCAGTTTTCTTTTTATTTTTTCCCTGATTTCCACTTTCTAGATTTACTTTTTCTCTGTAAAAATGAAAATTTTTGCAGTAAAAAAAAAGAAGGCATGATATTGTAATTTAGACTTTTTTAACCAAAATGGGGTATAATAGGAATATATTAATATTGCCATTGCTGCTTATAATGTAAAATATTGCTAACTGATTATATGTTACTTATATAACTAATTACCTAAACAAATTTGTGACAGCCCTGTAACACTCCTCTCTCCTCAATTGTCATTCTTGCCTTATCTGCTATTAAGAATGGTGAGGCATCCCTTGGAAGACCACAATGCGAGGGTGGGTGGTAATGCTCCTAACATTGTTTCTCGCCTAAAACATGAAAATCAAATGCTGCTGTTTGCACACTAACTAGCCTAATGTTACACATTAGACGTGTCTACTACAGTATCTTGAAGTTATACAATACTAGCGGTAAGAAAGTTGGTTTGACTCTGGTCCGACTCACCAGCATGAAAAAGATAAGATGACCTAACGTTCTATCCTGCTACATATAACTAGCTAAATGTCTTCATTGGAAACATTTGGTTGTGGTGTGCTTGTTGACTCAAGCTGGTGGTGATGAGAGGACAACCACTTCTCTGGTGAAGCTGCAGGGTTTCTTTTGCAAATATCCTGCAGTTTTCTTGTCGGAGATCAACTCCATGTACCAACATAAGGAGCCAATCAGTGGTCATGTCATGTTGTAAAGAATGTTGGCAATAAAATGAGAGACTGAAAAAGGTTGATTACAGTCAAAAATTATGGATTTTGTCATGTAGAAATTGTCAAAATTACAGAACATTGGTGCCAAATGTTTCAACGCTTTTCGGTTCTTGGTAGTGGCATGATTTGGCCGATGCCTTTATGTGCCCAGCCCTAGCTACAGCAAGGCACCTCTGCAGTTCAGGGAGTTTAGAGCAGTTTAGTGGGCCTTGCTTTAAGGCTTTAAACCTTTAAACAACATCATAGTGTTAACAAACATAAGATAGTAGTTAAAGGGGGAAATGCTTTCATGAATTAAAAAAAACAAAATAAAGTTGTTGCTTGGGATAAATAATTGCGGTAGGTACATTCTTCATTAGGGTGGGAACTTTTCTCTGTAGCAGTGTTTCTCATGTGGAGTTGATTCCCTGTGGTGGGCTTGTTTCTGTTTAATCAACCCTTCCCTAATGCGAAGCATTAACCTACATTAACCTCACTCACATGAAACATGCTTGTCCTTTTGCATAGCTTCTAAACTGCAGTGCACCTCAAATAGAACCTGTTTTCAAATAAAGTTTTCAAATAACATTTTTCAATTCAGTTTTTCATGTTTCATGAGGGGGGTAAGTAAACAACTGCAACCTTTTAAATTTCTTATATTGTTATTATTTGAAAATGTAACATTTTGCAGTTATGTATTCCCTGTTTTAAAAATAAAACCCCCAAAATATGGTGGAAGGACAGCATGCTTTTATTGATACTCACGCCAGAGGTGTGAAAGTTGCCCCCAGCTCATTCAAACCTCACCTGCACCCCACCCACCCGGTGAACAACTTCTGTGAACAACTAATCTCCAGCTAGTGTGCAGTGGCACCTCTAGTCTCATAGTTACTTTTTATGCTACATCTCATCAATTGATAAGGCCATACAAATAGTTTTTACTAATGTCATTTCACATTATTATGTAATAAAATATATTTTTATAAATAGCATCAAAGATTGTTTAAATTGAAAGGAGTGCATGAGGCTACTTTCCAATAATAACATTGCATTTGCCTTGAAAATATCTGCAAAATGACTAAAAAACTTGAATGGAGCAAACGGGTACTTGTATTTCTTTTTAATTTTTTAAAAATAGAATTTATGTGATTAAGAAGTATAATTTAAGATTTGTTCTTAAATCTCTCTTGGGAATCCCCTGCCATGTTTGTTTAGTTTCCAAGGAGGTTACCTTGGTTGGGATGCCTGGCAAAATACCCTGGACACAGGTCCACTGTGAGGTGTGGTTCTGTTGAATTAAATGTCAGATTGAAGCTGAAAAACCTGCTGTATTTAAATTTTTATGCTGTTTATCTGCAGGCTTCAAATTGATCCCCACTGGGCTTCAAATTGATTCCCACTGCTGAATCATTCAGTTTCCAATCCAAGTCTTGCCTGGGACAACACACCCCTGATTGTTGCATCGCGTGCCCGTCCCACAAGCAGTCCCATTCTTCTCCCCAGTTTGGAATGCGTAATCATACTGTCAGATGCGTCCGGCCACTGCATAGTCTTCCGTCATATCAGGAGGGCACACACACACACACACACACACACACACACACAGACATGAGCACACACATCCTTTGAACTGCGTGCAGTTAGCCACCACTGCTTTCCACCAGCTGAGCGGCACAGTCACTGCACCAGAGGACTGCACACCTGACAAAACTGCACCAAGCAGGTCACAAGCATTTTATCGACCAGAAGAGGCGCTAGTGATTGATGATGTGGGGGATACCTTACCAATATAAACCCTCCCTCCCTGGTAGAAGTTACAGCCTATTAAACCTCATGGGCCTAGTAGCCACAGTTGACACTGACATGATCAGGGTTCGATCTGAACCCGTAGGTGTGTCGCAGCATGAAGCACTAGGGCCTCAACTGGATAATCCAATCAGGAGACCCCTGCAATCCCAGCTGTCTTTACAAATAACGCAGAGGGCACTGACAGAGAGAGAGCACACTTGAAAGGAATTGATTGATATGTTCAAGGAAAACTAACGCTCTCTGGTGTGGCTGCTCGTAAGTGGTAGATAATGATCACGGTTGTCGGTTAGGGGCATCGCTCTAGTTCTGTGTGGCCATGCCTTTAGTGATCTTGTGCATCTGACTGCTGACTCTGTACATTCACGGTCCTGCTAATCGCTGCTTTGCCTCTGGCCTGCACTTGTCTCACTGTATCTGTGATGAAACACAAGCCGTCTGTATTGCACTGTATTCCATTGAGAATATGACATCATGCAGGAGACCTGTGTTCAGAGAGACATGTCATCCATCTTGCACATGGCAGCCTTAAATCATCTCCCGAGACGTGATCCCCTTACCAACGAGTTAATGGTGGCGATGTACATTTTTCATGAAACACCTTTCATGAAGGACCTGGAAGCTCAGGGTCTCCACCCCAACCTTGTGCCCTCTGAACTGCCCCCCCCAATCCTTTTACCCCTTCATACCCCTTACCCTGCACTTCCTCCCGTCCACTGTCTCCTCATCGAACTCCTGTCCCATGTGGAAGTTGATCTCGGTGGTGCGTACGGTGGTGGAGGTCTTGATGTAGAACTGCTCCCCATCCTGCCGGATCTCCACATGGGGCTTGGAGGCGGCTGCCCCAGCCACCTTCCTCAGCATGGCGTTCACGCCTAGGTGCACACAGCAGTAGGGTTAATGAGCGGGAACCCCCGTCTGGACAGACCTGAACCCCGTGTTTTCTGCCCAATCCACATCCCTCCTTTTCAACCCCCCCACTCCTTGCCTCTTTTGTTTTCCGGTTAGTGTTTAAGAACAGACACCCCCTGGATAGAATGATGTGGATGAGGAGGCACCTAGTTTGTTGATTAGGATGTTTTTGGGTCTGGTTTTGCACTCTGTTGCATCATGCCACACCCCCAGCCTGTCAGGGCGCATGAGGGAGCCGTGACTGAATCATGCAGACAGAAGCTGTGTGTCGCCTTACCTACAGGGGGCTGAACCCTGTCTCTCTTTGATGCCACACCCCCCTCTGTGCCATCTCTCTACCAGTACCCAGACACCCCCGCCCACCCTGCTTTATCTCGCCTACTGCCTGTCTGTTGCATCGCCCCAAGCTGGATTACTGAAACTGGGTCTGGCTCGGAAGCTGGCAGGGACGTCATCTGGAGAGAAGCGATTCACCCCAGTTCTGCTAGTCCTACTGCCAGTGTGCTACAGGCGCGTTACACAATGAATGCAGGGGGAGCAACGTTAGAGCTGGGGAGAACGGTGAGGGATATCAGTGCAGTGGCACAGTAACGCTCACTCAGTCAGCCACAGAAGATCCATACAAGGATTGATAGAGGGCACTAAAATGAAATGTACATTAGCGTGATGTGTAGATTTCTGTAAAAGCAGGACTCCAGCAACAGAAAATAAAGGGCTGGATTTGTTATTTTTTGTAAGAAAGGACACAGTGAAAAAAGCAAACAGCAGCAGTGAAGAGCATAAAAATGTCGCTTTTAAACTCATCAATCATTCCCCCTTTCTACTTAACTGCTCCTAATATAGGGCCAATACCTTTTGTGTACTTCTCATAATACCATTTTAATTATAACAAAGAGGCTTGTCATAAATACAGTTATTATAGAGAAGAGATTAGATTAGATCATAACTTTATTCTGACCGGTTTTGTATTAATTCAATTGCATGTGCATAAAGGTTTACTGAGGCAAACCCCACTATGTTGGATGCAATTCAATGAAAAGGAATGGGTGATCCTTATTAAAACAGACAAATCCAGCCAAAGAAAATGGTTCAGGAAAAGAAATAAAGTTTAAAGGTGACAAATCCCTGCTGAACACCAGAGCTGGCTATGCTGTGTGTGTGTGAGAGAGAAATGTGTGTTTTGCTATGTGTGTGTGTGTGTGTGTGTGTGTGTGTTTGTGTAGTGTCAATTCAGATACTGTATGTTTGCATGTCTGTGTCCCCGACAGTGGAACTCAACTTAATCTCTCTTCTCATTGGAGCCACTTGAAACAGGTTCAAACATATTGCAGTGAAATGTGCTGCGAGCAGAAACAGTTATTCTACCATTCACAACTACTGCTGCAGCCCAAAGGTTTAAGCCAGATGTGTGTTAGCTCCAGAGAATCGTGCACATGTGAGAGCGTGAACCCCTGAACGCTGAAGGAAAGAAGTCTTGGAAATGTTCAGAATGAGAACTTTGTCCAGTATAAAGACTCTAACCCACGATGCCTTTGATCCAAGCCCTCTCATTAAAGCACTCTTAAATCAGCTATCCTGGTTGAAGCCACTTCAGACTGGTGCTGTTTGTGTTGAGGCTGGAATCAGGGAATTTTTCTTGTTGGAAGTGGTTCTGATGCTTAATTGTAGTGTTAATGGGGTACAAATTCATATTTTGAAATTAATATGGACCTCAAATGAATATGGATTTGGCCGAGGAAGAGGTGCGATAATCCCTAATCCCTTATTTTTTCAATTTCCTCCCAGTTTGGAATGGCCGGTTGTATTTGTGGGTCTCGTTTTATCTCAATGCAGCAATGTCCACAGACAAGTTGCCAGCCACCACTTTTCACTCCACCTGTCCACCAAATGAGATGCACAGTCATTTCATTGGAGGAGTACACTTCATGCACAGCTGGTGCAGGCAGAGAGGATTCAGACAGTCCTGCCTTCCTTTGGGGGGTTGCCAGGCCACAGTCATGTGACACCCTGCAGGGCTGCCGGGCCACAGTCTTAACGCGATGAGCCACCCAGCAGCCCTGTCTCATGCACACTGATTAGATCCTTCCCTCCCTCAAGCGCCACGAAGCGAAGGGCAGCTTGTGCTCAATGAAAGTTTTCAATCTGTGCATGAGAACCTCTGTTATTCATCTCTTATAAATAAATAAAAATGTGGGCCAACAAAAGTTGACTGGAGTTTTTCCAAGTGTCACACCTGCTCCTGCTCCTGTTTCTGTACCCCGTCCAGATCACTGCTCATCAAACCCAGGAGCAGCTCATTCATCCCTGCCTCCAGAGCAGTTTGCAGGAGTGTGCTTTTCCAAGGGTTAAGCATCCCAGGAAACTACATGTAAAAAAAGGCCCACTGTCATTATATGGCTCTCCACCCTGAAAATCAGGAGCCAGAGATCCAGGCTCCCCAAATGAGTGACCTTCATGAGACGTTCTTTTCAGCCAAAGCACTCTCACTGCCTCCTGACTCTCACAACCACTCTGCCAGAATAAAGACCAAATATGAGTGCAGAAGACAAAAGAAGGGGACACAGGCAATCCATCTGGCTGCACAGAGCTAGGGTGACAGTGCTGAAGCATGCCCCAGTTTAATGTTTAACATGCATAATATCCTCTCAATGCGTGACTGGACCCCCCTCCAAAACAATACAATGCCTGTTTAATTGGAATCCCTCCTTCCCAGGATTCCCACCGCCTTTTTCGGAGCGCTCCTCCGACGGGATGTTAATAATTCTTCTCTCCTTTTTTATTTTGCGAGATGGGGACAAGCGAGAGAGAGCGAGCGTGCCTCACTGGAAGTGAGGCAATCCATCCGAGGAGAGAAAAGGGAGGTGTGATGGATTGGCGCGCACATGCAGGGACACACATACACTGCCAGGTTCTTGGAAAAGAAAGGAGAGAGAAAAACAAAACAAAGACAAATGCAAAAATAAAGTGGAAAGGCTTACCGAGGGCTTTCAGGAGTTCATCAAAATTCTCACTGCTCCTCATCTTCCAGGTGCCGGCAAAGTTGGGCATTTTTCTGGGGCCGGTGGTGGAGGCTGTGTCTAAAGAAGAACCTGCCTCTGGCTGCTCTGCTCTCTGCTCTCTCACCAACGCTCTCTCCCTTTCTTTCACCACCTCTCTCTGTCTCTCTCTCCTCTCTCTCTTCCCCCTCTCTCTCTCTCTCCCTCTCTCTCTGTGCCACTAGTTATAGCGAATGTCTTGAATCTGAGTCACAGAGTTCCCTCCCCCTGAAGGACCTGTCCTAATATTCAGACAACCCTCCCCACCCCCGGTGAACAGGGGCCCCCTCTCTGCTGCTCTGTACCCCCCTCTTGCCCCCCACTCGCCTGTCATCATTTATTAATTGTGATTGGAATGTACACTTTATTAATGCCATACTTTATTTCCTCTCCCCACCGTTTTTTGCTGATGGCTTAACTGTGCATCCAGCCGTGTTGGAGGCAGAAAGGGAGACCGTGCTGTGTCTGATGGTATACCACACGTCTATCATTCGATCATTTTTCTGCTTATGTTTATACTGTATACATGCTCGAGGGTTTCAGCCTGACTGCATTTTGATTAATGTACCGCCAAAGGAACACGCACACAATAGAGGGCCAAATAGCCGTACTTCTGATATGCTTTTACAAGCCGCTTCTCATTCCTTTATTTCACACAGAACGCCTCAGAGATGCTACAGCCTTTTTAAAGCAGCTGCGTTTGATCAGGGCCTCTGATCGCATCCAAACTGTTCCGTGCCTCAGTGTTTGCATGGTCCTCTGGTATGCGCATGCTGTCATACTGAACCTTAGCTCTTAGGGTTGTGTTATTTCAACATGCCCAGCACGGTATGTGTCAAGGGCTGAGAGCTGTTCAGAACCTGGGATCTTCATTTTTCAACATGGGATCTTAATATATGCACACATACACATATGTGTGTGTGTGTATATATATATATATATATATTTGATTAATCTGATCTGTGAGCCTACAGCCTTGGCATCCCACCTTGAAGGAGCTTCAGTAAGGGCCACAGAAACGCAGGGCTTGGTGCCTATTGAGAAAAGTGGCTGTGGAGGAGAAACGCTGGCTGTGGTAGAACAGAGAGCCTGTGATGCAATCAGTCCTGTCCTTGCTGGGTGCATTACCTATAGTAACCCCTAGGGCGGTGTCTGCAGCCGAGCAACGCAGATAGACTGGGTCATACACACACTAACACAAACAAACACTGCACCATATCCGTGTTCTGTGAATTTATTTAAATTTGTCATATAAATCTTCCACACACTGTTTGGTTGCTTTGATTCAAATGATCAACTGGGAAAATAAAAACTGAAAACCTTGCAACGCAATTAAAAATAGTAATAGTATAGTTCATTTCCTCTGAGATTTCAGAGAATGTATCCTGTATCTAAATTTAAAGTGGGACTCAAAACCGTTCCGAAACCTTTACACTGTAGTTGAGGGGAACAGGCAAAAATGTATGCCTGCCTGATTTATGCTGTTAATATTTAATATTTAGCTATAGAGACTTCTTGAAAGCCTTCACAGTTTTGGTCCATGTAATTATTGCTTGTAGCAATGTTAATTCAAAATAAAATGCAACACTTCTACAGGGAGTTAATGTCTCTGGTTCACATTTGATATGACAAGTTTAATCTTACATTTCACAAATAAAAATGTTATTAGACATTTTTACTTGAGAAATGTTTGGCCAGGAGAGGATAAATTCAAACAAAGTCCCTCCACTCATTGATTTCTTAGACTGCACTCATTTCAGAATGATATAACAGATACATGATCCTCTGATGCTTGTGTATTTGGGGAGCAGCTACAGCTAATCCCTGACATCCTGGTGCTCTTGGAAGGATTATTGTTATAATTTCAAGATGCTTTTCATTTATAATGTTAATCTTAAGCACATAGCATAGCCATGAAACATTGTACAGATGTTCTATTGCTGTGTACCACTGCAATTTGGTAAGTGGATGATTGCACAATAGTGTAGCCATGTAGGAATAAATGTTATACGCTTGCCACTCATTAACCATAGAGGTAGTTGACAACTGCTGGCTGGAACTTTTAGATGACTTTCTTTTGGGTATATTATTTTGAGGCATCAAAAAAGGACCATCGATAGAAAAAAACTAGGTGAGGATAGGTATAGCTGGAAAACTTCCCGAATAGCTGCTGGAGTGGTGTGTTTATTATCTTTTTAATTCACCACAGTAGATGGAGGAGCATGTTTTTTGTTTTCTTCTTTATGATAGTATCAGTCACATTTGGGAAATCATCAGAGGTTCCCAATTATTATTGTCCAGAGAAGTCCACAGAATGTATATTGTACTCAGGATAAATCAATAAACAAACAGTACACAGGAATTGGGCTTGTTAAATAGCCACATTTATAGGGAGAACTATCAGCTACTTAAAATAATCAATATGAAGAGCCATGCCCTATTACCGGCTTTTGAGAACAGCAGCAGCAGTCTTTCAGTGGTAAAATGATTGTTAATGAAGTACTCCACCATCAGTACGGACTCCCATGGATTTGGCCCTTTGTCGTGAATGGAGAGCACCTCCGTGCATAATTAGTTCACATTAAGGAACGCACATCTCTGAATCAACCCTTAAGTGATCCATGCCTCCATGCCCCTTATGCAAAGCATTGAATTTGGACCGGATTGGAAAAGCGTTATGGCCTTGCTCGTTCTTCATTGACGAGTGCATTGTCTCTGTTAGCTGATGGCCACTCCAAACAGGCTTTCAGTGTAACTTCCTGGAAGGCATATTCATCCCTCAGTACCCCCACCAACGCACAGAGAGACGCCCCCCAGGAGAGAACACGAGGCACAGGTTTTTTGTCGTCGTCTCCCCCCCAGGCTTAATTGGTTCCTTTTCTGAAGGCTCTTCATCAATGTCTTTTAAAAACTGCCTTCCAGACAAGAGCAAGTAATTAATGTACAGATGGGTCCGGGAGCACTTTGTCATGCTCTCAGGGAAGAGTCCGGTGAAATGGCCCAGCGGTTCCCTGTGGACCACTGGTGGACACACTCTGCCCCATCAGTCAATGATTATACCCCCTCCCCGTCCCCCAGGAAGAAATGTGGAGAGAGCTGGTCAAGATGGAGAGATAATAGAGCGCCAGACGGACATGTTTGATAAGTACAAATGTCCTATAAGCAGCTGAACATAACGGATTGTGTTTGTGGAGAAATGACTGTTTTTCATCTTGGATTGTTTTAAGAGACCGAACCAAAACAGAGGCCTGATGATGAGTTCAGGGTGACAGGAATAAAACTGTCTGTTATCGTGGTCTTGCCCCACTCCATACTAGAGTAGAGAGGAGGGAGAGTAAAGTTTTGTGGATTAAATCTACATGCATTTTAGTTCAATGGTTAGGTTGGGGAGTAGGCTAATGGCTCATATGTCAGCTGTAACAGTAGCTGATGAATTACTCTAGGTAATATTTCATGCGCTGTAGTGAATATCCTTCCATCTGTCCTGTGCAGTCCAGTCTGCCATGAGGATGGATGGGTAGGAAAGTGTATCTCATACCAAATGGTTTCACTGCTGTTTTAATGACAGGGATATCCACAAGGATGATGCTGGATCTCCAAATGCCTCTTCTTCAAACGGATGGGCACAAGCCAAAAATGTCCAATTTCCGTGTATTTTATTTATTGATTGATTCAACTACATAAATTATTTGCTTAATTGCTTATTCGAGATGTAATACTTAGTTGGTCTAATCTGCATATAAAAGAAGCAGCTGGAAGACGCATTTCATGTCTGCAGCTACTGCACTTGCGCAGCTGTGTCTGCAGCTCTTGCACTAGCGTACTGTGTAGTTGATGCAGTCGGAGGTCTAGTGTGCTCTCTCCCAAATATGCAGAAGTTGCTGCAGTGATGGGATGAGGCTAAAAATACATATGATGAGGCATTCCATACTGGAGTAAAAGTAAGTCTTGGGCAGAGTGGAACATTTTAAATCTTCAATATTGTTGTTAAAAAATATCATATATGCCATGTGTTCTTGTCATTTTTTCTTGTAAAGAAAATGGTGCAACACTTGATACATGAAGTTAATCCCTTCCACTGTCTTTCTTCAAATGAATCAATATATCAAATACAATCAAAGTATATTACAATCTGTTTTCCACAGATGTGGTGTACACAGTGCTCAGATTCAGATAAGAGACATCACTTTTCTTTGCTTGACATTTTTTTCCTGGTAGAATATTAGATACAGTCAGAATATTCGATTACAGTCTGCCCACCAACATGGTCTAATAGTTCACATCCATCTTGGTTACAAAGCAGTTATAGAGATGTGACCTCATGTGTCACAATGTCACCTCTGCACAGATGCAGCCAGTGGCCCAAGTGACAATGCACTTACAACTACAGGGGAGAGAGGGATGTGTGAGGGAGTAACTTTCATTCATTTTTAAAATTTACATTTTTATCTCTTCAGAAGCTGAAGTCTCATATGGACGTCCTGAGAACCAGAAACTTGAATGCTTTACTAATTTACTAAATAATCTATTGCTTCGATCTTAACGTTCCCATTTCATTTACCATGATCATGCCCATTCCATTCAAGCAATTGTAAAGTGTTTAAAAGTGTTTCTTTGCTTGTATGATTTATAGAGACTGTGGAATGTGTGTGTGCTTCCAACAATATTTATTATTTACACTTTATGAGCTGCCTTGCTCCTCTTCCATGTTTCATATTCTGGAAATTGAAGAACCTGTATTTTTTAAAATACAGCTGGACAGCTGGTGAGCTGCAGGCAGACTGCAGGTGCCCATTTTGAGCAGAAGAGTCACAAGTGCTGCAATGCTGGGATACTGGCCACAGTCGGCACTGGCACAGTCAGGATTCAGTTACAATGAGCCAAGGGCTGCTGTTTTTACATGGATTACCCCCTCCCTCCCTCACACACACGCCTAATTATCAGCATAACCGTCTCTGAATCATTTTGGAAAATTACTCCAAGATTTCCTTGGCAGCTTGATTATGATTCAGAACCACCACCAGGCTCATTAATACATTAAATGTATTAAAGCACAGTGATGTAGGCTTCTGTAATTGTATGGAAACATGGGAATATGACCATTTTATAATTAAGAATATCAACTTTGTCTGAGAAAATTAATTACTTCCCATATACACATTTTGTGAACTTAATATTTTTACTCTTCAGCATGTCATCCTTAAGTCAAAAAAGGTATAAAGTATTAAATAACATCAGAGGCGTCCTTGTCTGAAAGCGACAATAAGACATTAATCCGCAGGGCTCTGTATGATTGGATATGCTTTTCAGGGGAAAATGGCTTCCATTGAAAATCTATTTTGGGTTTTGGGTGCTGCAGAATGTTACATAATACGAGCATTTGCTTCTGTGGTTTGCTCTAACAAGGGTTTCAATCTTGACATGTTCCGCAACACAAGAAAACACAATCTTTATGGAAAATCTTACGGGAAGAGGACAAAAAGATGTAACGTTCGCGGTAAGAGTGAATAATATGGCGCAGGATCAATTACTGTGGTGATTTTTGTTGTCCCCTGGCCATTGAAAAGGCAATGTTTGCTGTCTGTCAATGCTGATTGTCAAAGACATTGATCATTGGCTGCACCCTCTTTGCCTGAGGTAATAACGCCTTATGACAACGGCACTTAATCATAGCGGCACGGCACACGTAAACCAGTAAAAAGATGTAACTGCGGCGGGGCAACTCTACTCATAAATCGAATCTTATTAGCTAATGTTTCACTTTGTTCCTTTAACCACAGGTCAGAGCCTTTGATACAATTTCTCATTTAAAAATAGATTAAGTTAAAGGTAAAAGATTGTCTTCATTCATATTTCTTCTTCGTTGTTTCTGCGCCTGCTGATCATGCTGATGTATACATATGGAATGGATGAGTCCATAAACCTGGTCACCTCTGAATTCGAATATAGTAATTATTTCCCCTTGACGAGTTCACTTGTTTTACTATTTTTTTACCAGGTAAATACACTTGTTCTGTTACTGCGGAAACTGGGCTATGTTGTGTTCCCAGAATCCTTAGCGCGCAGCTGTCATGGCGTCTTACTGCTGAGCAAAAGTCCTTTGCGGTAGCGAAATAATATAACGCCAAGGACCAGCGATAAATGCCGAATATACTCAAGGTAAGATTTCCGAACTGTTAGAAAATAATGTGCCGTCTTCCCAGTTCGGATAAACCAGGGAATAACAGTTCTGCCATTCTGCATCGTGCATCAAGCTAAGACTGTGCATTACACGCTTTATGACTGTGAGCTAGTTAGCGCTATTTTCTTTTAGCCCTTTTGTTATATTTCACGAAATCTATGTTCATGGCTTTTCAAAACTCAGCTAACTAGCTGGTTTTAACGACAATTGAAGTGATTTGTGTTCCAGGAAACCCATCGTTTCTCAAGAATTTGAATTCAATCATTTGAAAAGACAAAATGACCACGCAGGTAAGTTGAACATTCTTTCGGAAACAGAAACATAAGGCAATGACAGGAAACTGCCATCGCGGATGATAATCAAATCGCTCGCCATTGATTTATTGGACACTTTGGTTGAGAACCACATGTCACTTTATTGTTTGTAGCTTTTCAGTTTGTTTTGGTACATTTCCTGACTGATGGATACGAAATTAAAAGCATAACTGGGTAGCCATCCATATCTTGAAAATAATCTATTTGCTTTTTTTCTTTATTGCAGTATAGCATACTGTTCAAGCAAGAACATGGTAAGTGTCTTTAGATTGAAACGGTAAATATAACTGGCTTGGTAAGCATAATAATGACTATTAAAGTCTTCATTGACATTACAGTAAATAATGAATGTTCTCAAATAATGTTTGCATTTTTACTATTTGTGCTATGTTTTTGTTGTTTCTCCCTCTGAATATCATTAGTCATGTTTAGTACTTAAAGTTCATTATTCCCTGTACCACAGAGTACGGTTCTGTGAAAAATACAGATGGGCTGTTGATGTTTATCTTTGAGATATTATATGGTAGCACTACTTATTTCTGAATGCTGTTTGGTGTATTTTTTGTCCAAAAAGCTCACGATGACGCCATCTGGACTACGGCCTGGGGTCAAAACGAAAAGGACCGCACGGAGACCATCATAACGGGGTCCCTGGATGATACGGTCAAAGTGTGGAAATGGTAAACTGCTTTGCTTTAATCATCGTGTGTCCATTTCTGGTGCTGTAATCACAGTGTGTCCAGGGTTGCCATGGTTTGCATTGGCATTAGCATTCATGCACATTTATTAGCTTAGTGTCACCACTGTTTAAGGGCCTGCTTTTTTGTTATGTCCTGTGATCTTTATCATCCCCTCCACCCCCAGCTGCCCATGGGTGATTCTAATTTATATGTACATTTTTGCTGGTGTAATCAGACCAAACATTTAAAAAAGTGTTCATTTACTGCACATTTTAAAGCTATTTTTTCTGCCTCCCATGTTTGAAGCCAGTGAGCCTCCACTGGGTCTAGTCTGGTCTCCTAGTCTCCTCTCAAACTCAACACCTTTGTTTAGTTCCCAGCACAGTGTTTTCTCAGGCTTGCCCGAACCTTCTGTGTTGGAATACGGGTTTCCCTCCCCTTTCCTTGGTGTCTGTATCGCTCTGGGACGGCATGACCAAGCATTGCAGTGTGTCTGTCTGGAGTAGATGGTGACATCACATCCAGTCAAAGACAAATGTTTGATTGGTCCCCCTTGTAAGGCCTCAGTGTTTCCTGATCAGTGAGCTGAATGTGACGTGGTGGTTTAAGTTGCATTATAATTCTATCCCAGCTCAGGCCAGCTAGTGACTGAAAAATAGGTCTGAAATAAACAAGCTTCATATCCGTGTCTGTTTTAAAAAAAATCGTTTTGTGTTCTGTTTTCCCTGTAAAGATGGCACTGCTGTGTTTTTCAGCCACTTGACCAGGACATCATTTTACATGAGGCCTGGTTCTCAAATAACCATCCTGATTAAAGTACAGTAAAAACAGATGAAACAGACCATACTGGTTACAGTTAACTGGAACGGCAGCCAGCAGGTATGGCGAGTTATGAGTGTGATGCAGGTGTGCCAGGTTATCAGTGCAGTGTAGGTGTGGTGGGTTTTGAGTGCGGTGCACGTGTGGCAGGTAATGAAGGCTTGGTGACGGTGGTGAATTCTCTCTGCAGGTCAGATGAGAAGCTGGAGCTCCAGTGGACGCTGGAGAACCACCAGCTGGGCGTGGTGTCAGTGGATATCAGTCACAATGGCACCCTGGCGGCCTCCAGCTCTTTGGACGCCAACATTCGACTCTGGGACCTGGAGTCCGGGAAACAGATCAAATCCATGGACGCAGGACCAGGTGGGGGCCCCCCTTTAGAACCTCTGCTCCTGAGATCCCTCCCACACCTGCATTTGTTTCTCCGGGGCCTTGTGTAGACGGTTATTTTGGGCAGTAGCAGCTCTGAATGTACACTGTGCTACACCTCAGACAGGAGGACAATGGTCTTTGTGTGTTGAGCTCTGAGCCTGGGAGCCAATGTTAAATGAGCGCCTCCGTTTAAGGTCAGATTGTTCTGTCTCCGCAGATTGAATTGCATTCTTCCTTTCTAGTTATGTGCAGTGTGTAATGGCTGTGCTGGCAGCAAGGTCAGACCAAACCGCCTGGTTACTCGGTGAACTTCTTCAGACCAGAACTCGGGGGATTTTCCTCTGTGAATCCACCTGTCACATGCTAGCCACCATCTATAAGTTGTTTCAATTTCCTATACACTGTTCCGCCGTGGCTGTGGGTTTCTCTGTAATAAAATATGGTGTTAACCCTGCTAATGCATAGCTGCTTGAGCCAATCCACCAACACGCAGTTTCCACTCAGTTCGCTGATCAGCTTCTAGTGTTCTTTCCATCCCTGAATAAGGAAGTGGGTGTTGGCGTTATCGTTACCGCTATCAAGCGCAGAGTGAGATGGGACTCTTCCTTTTCCTGTTTACAGTGGATTCCTGGACCGTGGCGTTCTCGCCGGACTCCAGGTACATCGCCACAGGGAGTCACCTGGGCAAGGTCAATATCTTCGGCGTGGACAGTGGGAAGAAAGAGCACTCCCTGGACACTCGGGGGAAATTCATCCTGAGTATCGCTTACGTAAGCATCATATCCACATTTACACCTGTGCACCCATCAACCTCACTTACTTATACATTCATATCCACATTGAACATGGGTCAAAACCATCCAGAACATGGGTAAAAATCATGCGCACTGAAGAGTCCAAATTGAAATTGTGCGTTCAGTGAAAAACACGACTGACGGGCCTAGGGTGGCTCATTCGGTAAAGGCACTTGTCCAGAGTGCAAGTTGCCCACTGCGGCCGGGGTTCAATCAACCTCTCGGGCGGAAATTGGCTGTTTGCTCCAGGGGTTGGGGGGAGGGGGAAGGAAGTCAGCATGAGCTCGCTACATGCACAGAAAGCTTCACTGTGTATCGTAATCATGGTTGATGGCTTGGCGAGCTCCGTCTCGAAGGAGGCAGTTCGGTGCCTTTGTCACTTCCGGTCCCAGGGTAGTGGCTGAGGTGTAGTTGCAGACGGCAGGCTCATGGAGGGGGTAATTGAAACAATAAATTGGTCACCTAAATCAGAGAAAAATGGGGCAAAAATCTGAAATAATTGTATTTATTTATTTTTAAAAACGAATGACTATTCCCGTGCCAATACTTGGAAAGAGATATAAGAGCGCTCAGTTAATTGCCTCTTGAAAACGGTAATGATTTATGTAACCGAGTGCCTCAGCTTTGTTGAGTGGCTGAGTGCAGAGTCACGCAGATAACACTAACCAAACTCAAGAGTTAGATTGCCAATAAAAGTCCTGTTTATAATTCATGAAGCTGGAATGTTGCAGGGAAATTATATTAAAGCACTCGTATAGTCTGAATTATATTATCAGTATTACAGTATTCGTTTGTGTGTGTGTTTATTTGCGTGCATGTGTGTTTGCATGTGTGTTTTTGTTTATTTGCGTGCACGTGTGTGTGTGTGTGTGTGTGTGTGTGTTTGTGCACATGTTCGTTTGTGTGCACGCGTGTGTGCTCCTCTTCAGAAGCATTGTGTCATCTACAGTTCTTTGTTCTTTTGTGCCATTTTCCTCTTTCAGAGTCCTGATGGAAAGTATTTGGCCAGTGGGGCGATTGATGGAATTATTAATATTTTTGATATTGCAACTGGAAAACTTCTCCACACGCTGGAAGGTAAATTAAATTGAAGAATTGCTGTGTCACATCCCAGTACAGGGTAAGAGAAAGGTAAAAAACAAATGTTTTAAAAATGTAAAAAACTGACGCACACATAACAATACAAATATGAAAACAAACAAGCATACATATACAGCGACTAAAAACAAACACAAACAAAAAATTGATAGACGTAAATGAAGGCTTCTGGCGGCTATGATATAGTGTGGGTGCATTTTCCTGGTGTGGTTTAGGTCCACTCAACCCCTTAGAGGGCAAGGGAAATGGCAATAAATGCAAAGCCATTCTGAGTGATCGCCTTCCTATGGTGAAGCATTTCTATTCTGATGGGAGTGGTCACTTCCAGGATGACAATGCTCCATCCACAGGGCACGAGTGGCCACTGAATAGTTTGATGAGCATGAAATCGATGTAAACTATATGCCATGGCCGTCTTACTCACCAGATCTCAACCCAACACTTATGGGAGATTCTGGAGCGGCGTCTGAGACAGCATTTTCCACCACCACCAATAAAACATCAAATGATGGAATTTCTCCTGGAAGAATCTACACTTGTAGAATCTATGCCAAGTGGCATTGAAGCTGGTTTGGTGGCCCAGTGCCCTATTAAGACACCTTATGCTGGTATTTACTTTATTTTGGTTACCTGTATGTATGCACATGGGTGGAGTATATTTCTGTATTTTATATTGGTAGAATGTATTTATTTAATTATTTATTATTGTTGTTTTGTTTATTTATTGGATTTATGTATATTTTGGATATAATTGTGCCATTAATTCAGTGCTGAATTGGTAATGATACAAGTATCTCTGCCTAGATGTCTACATTTTGGGTTAGATTTTTTTTCTCAGATTTTCCATATAAAATTGGGCGTGGTGAGTGGTTTGATTTTGTTGTAATTGCTGTAATATGATATGAGAATATTGTTGATATTTTTGTGAGTCTTCATGATAATATCCCGTGGATCTTTAATAACTGGGATGATGGATTTCTCTTTCTCCTCTGAGTTGGTTACCTAACAATTTTCCACATGTATTGCTGTATTCAAAGTACTTGTGTCTAAGTCTTTGTGTAGTAAATTGTGTTTTCTGATTTATAATTTAATTACATTTAAATTTAGTTGCATCTTGTTCTGCATTAATGTTCTCTGAGTTCTGTTCTGTTGTGGTGTTTGTGAGTTTGCTTTCTAGTTTGCTCTAGATTGCTTTCTATTTCCTGATCTTTCTTTGGTGGAGTATGAGATAATTTCCTCTCTCATTACTGCTTTTGTGGTTTCCCATAGCAATGTGGATGTTGTTTCTGTAGAGTAGTTTGGTTCAATGAAGGATGTGCACTCTATCTAGTGAAATGGGTAATGAATTCAGGGTCTTTTAGTAGTGATGTAGTAAAGCGCCATCTTGTGGGTGGTTTCAGGTAGATTTCATTTGTGAGAATAAAACTGCTTCATACACGTGGTCCGATATGATTTGTATGAATTTTGGAATCTTATTTTCAGAATGATGGAGTTACTAGTAAGGATAAATCAATAAGTGAAGAAGATTTTTGGTAAGGTGCAAAGGTGACCGTCAAAATAAAGGAAACACCAACAAAGTGTCTTAATAGGGTGTTGGGCCACCACAAGCTGCCAGAACAGCTTAAATGACAACAATGATAATAATGTTAACAGCAATGACAATACTAATAATAACAATAACCCCACATATCTCTGATATAGGGAGTTTTATTTTGCAGTTAGCTAGGTTTGTGCTACTCTCCTCTGTTCTCTGTGGAGACCTGAGTTTAGTCTAACTGCAGTGAGCTTTGCTCTGAACTATGAATGCTAAATGAAGGTAAGCGCATTGCTGTTAGATTGAAACTTGAAGTGTTGCATCGGCCATGTGTAAGAGGTGCGCGTGTTGGTTGCTTGTTGTTAAATGGCGAATCGTGTTCTGCGCTTGAGCGCTCCTCTCATTCACGTTTGGGTTGTTTCCCATCGAGCGGTTTAGTGTCCCATCAGTCATTTGTGCTGTCTTCCTCAGAAATATGCAGATGTTGAGTGTGTCCGCGTCCTGGCGCTGAACATGACTGTGTTTTGATTGATAAGGACGGAGTGCACGCGGGAGGCCAGTGGGGACATGTGATGGCAGTCTGTTGTGTGTTAAAACAGGCTGTGCGGGCGTAGTTCTGCAGTTTAATCCTCCTGTCCTCTCAGGTCACGCCATGCCCATTCGGTCACTGACGTTCTCACCAGACTCCCAGCTCTTAGTGACGGCCTCAGACGACGGCTACATCAAGATTTACGACGTGTGAGTACTACATCAATCTGACATGCTTTTACGAAGTGTCCATGCTCTACAGTAAATCTGAAACGATTTGATGTTTGTGGTCTGGCCTGGGCGGGCCCTTGAGTCTCATTCTAACTGACGTCAATTACAAGTGATTTATATATTTTCTAGGAGTGTCATTAATTTTACTGCACCAACGGTTTACCCTTGCTCTCTTACTGCAGTCTAGTCTGTTCCCTCTCATAAGTTTGAGGTCCTGGTCCATAGCATCGCTAAGGTATACATTGCTCCACTCCAAGGGGGAGAGAGAATTTTTGTTGTATTACTAATTGATTACTCGGATCAGTTTTCATAAAGAGCAGAGGTACCCAGTTTATATTTTATTTTATTTCTTTAATATTGGTGTTCCTGCCTGAATGTGCGAGAGAACTGAAGGACTCATTTGTGCACAAAGTGGTGTTTAATGCAGCACTGTGAGCTGCGGTATTGTTCCCAGTGCCAGGGTGTTACAGTATGGGACTGAATCTCAGCATGTGTCGCTAGGAAACGCTCAGGTGTTGATTGGCAGCTGAGTGTGCGTTCCTGAGAAACGCTCAGGTGTTGATTGGCAGCTCAGCATGTTGCTAGGAAAGGCAGGCAGTGCGGTATAATGGTTAGGGAACTGGGCTTGTGACGTTAAGGTTGCGGGTTCAATCCCCAGGTGGGACACTGCCGTTGTACCCTTGAGCAAGGTACTTAACCTAAATTGCTTCAGTTAATATCCAGCTGTATAAATGGACTGTAAAGAAATGTAAACTGTAAGTCGCTCTGGATAAGAGTGTCTGCTAAATGCCTGTAATGTAATGTAATGTAATGTAATGAAAGGCTCAGGTGTTGATTGGCAGCTGAGTGTGCGTTGCTGGCAAATGCTCAGGTGTTGATTGGCACATGGATGCTTTTACAGGCAGCACGCAAACCTGGCGGGTACGCTGAGTGGGCATGGGTCCTGGGTGCTGAACGTGGCCTTCTCCCCCGACCACACCCACTTTGTCTCCAGGTAGGCTGAGATTTCCTCCTCCTCCGACACCCCCCTCTGTGTCCCTTCAGTCAGCTCATCTCTACACCTGCTTTTAATGTGCCTCCCACACCGGAGGCGAGAGAAAGGAGGTATGCTGATATAAAGTGTTACACCTGCTCCAATTCAAGAGTTGATGGTGAAGCGCAGTGCAGTTAAATTGAAACTGGGTCTGAATGTTAAGTGTGTGGATTCTGGGGATTGTTCCAGCTCCTCCGATAAGAGCGTGAAGGTTTGGGACGCCAGCTCCAGGGCCTGTGTGAACACCTTCTTCGATCATCAGGACCAGGTGAGGAAAACGCTCAAAAGCCCCAGAACACTCAGTCACAACCCCATCTATACCAAACTGAGCCACAACCCCATCTTACCTGGACAAACTGAGTCACAACCCCATATATACCTGGACAAACTGAGTCACAACCCCATCTATACCAAACCGAGCCACAACCCCATCCCTGGGCAAACTGAGTCACAACCCCATCTATACCTGAACAAACTGAGTCACAACATCTACCCCATCTCTTACCTGGACAAACTGAGTCACAACCCCATATATACCTGGACAAACTGAAAACCCCATCTATACCAAACCGAGCCACAACCCCATCTATACCTGGACAAACTGAGTCACAACCCCATCTATACCAAACTGAGCCACAACCCCATCTATACCAAACCGAGCCACAACCCCATCTATACCTGGGCAAACTGAGTCACAACCCCATCTATACCAAACTGAGTCACAACCCCATCTATACCTGAGTAAGATGCTCACCATCAGCCAGGTGAAGACGTGTGGCTTCTAACATGGCAACTGCTTCCCTGCAGGTGTGGAGTGTTAAGTACAATGTGGACGGGTCCAAGATCGTGTCTGCAGGAGACGACCGTGCCATCCACATTTACGACTGCCCCATGTGACCCCTCTCTGTGGAAACGGTACAAGATGCTCCACAAGTCACCGACCACCGTTTAACCTGTGCCCCCGTGTCCAGCAGGATCTCCCATCACAGGCACTCTGTCCGGAGCAGTCCTGGGATGACTGACCACAAGTTCTCTGTATCTGGGAAATATTTATCTTTTTTTTTTTTTTTTTTCTTGCTTTTTTTTTTTGTTGTTCGTTTTGCTTCTGGCTGCAAAAAAAAACAAGGACAAGCCATCACGTCCAAATAAACATACTTTAAAATCTTTATGGGTCCTGTTTCGGTTCACCGGTCACATACAGATTCCTTAATCGTTCATGTCACTGTGATGTCATAATTTTACAGGCTGAAATGTTTTGTTAAAAGGAGACATGGCAGTCATTGAGCAGATCTGTCTTTAAAAGGATACGCTGTGTACACACAGAACGGGGCATGCGTTTGATTTATTTTGTTTTTACATGAATACATGACTTGATAATCTGTCACAAAGCCATCAAAGAGGGAGAATCCTACTCTATTGGAGCTTGCTTGCTCTTACTGGCTTCCTCAGGGGTGAACGTGACTTAGGATCTCTTAGTGACATCATTAAAATACGTTTAAATCACAAATGTAGACATAAATACATTTTTGCATGTGTGTGTAAATTCGATGTCCTGGAATCCATCTGATCCGTGATGAGATTTAGGCATTGCCAAATTAAATGAATGCTTCTGTGTGAATGTGATTGGCTGGTTGCAAAGTACAGTAAGAGTGATGTTTTATGTCCAGATATTGATTCTCACTTGTGCTATGGATGGCTTGAACACCTGTTCCTTACACACTGTTCTTACTGGAATGGGAAAGTAGAACCTATGAGTTTAGGCACAGATACTCTAGACCACAGGTGTCGAACTTATTCCATTGAGGGCCAAGTGTATGCAGGTTTTTGTCGCAACCAATGCACTACACCAGATGATTTCACTAATGAGCTCACTTCTTCAACAAAGGAGTGGAACTAATTGACATCACCTGGTGTACTGCATTGGTTACAACAAAAACCTGCACACACTCGGCCCTCGATGGAATGAGTTTGACACCTGTGCCCTAGATGGTCAGCTCCATATCCTTCACATCGAATGTTACGTCTTGCTACCATTGAAGCTGAAATGTTCTAATTTTATGCATCCTGTCGATTTTAATGGAGGGGCAAGACCAAGGATAACACCGTACGAATGGCTGCTCTGTCCTTGGACATGTCTCTTCATGGATTTCATAAACTAATTTAGCCCCGGAAACTGTAGTTAAGAAGTAGAGTGGATGGAGGGACACGGGAGTTGAGCATCTAATTTGTCTATGGAATTGGTTAAAGGCAGGGTTCTGTGCTGTTTTAACATGCATGTACAGATCAATTACAGCCATTTAGATGTCTACACCTACAGTTTTCAGGTTGAATTACAGATGTTCTCAATTGAACTGTGGATGTCTGTACTTGTATTTGAAAATGCATTAAAAAAACATCAAACACTTAATTAAATTACAGGTATGTGTAATCGTCAATGTCGTCCGCAATTCAGCCGAATATCTCTGAATCACTTGTAGATGTTTAGAACTTGTTGCCCATAATTAGTTCTGTTGTTTCCAATTTCCAATTACATTTTACTGTTAAAATGGCTTGCCATGTCAAGGCTATATCAATGTCATATGCCAAATTATAAGCGAAGATCCTTTCATAACTTAATTTAAAGGCAAGTTTCACCCACAAACACACACTGAAGAGGTTTCACATGTACAATTTTATTAGGTTGTTATAGTAACAAGGTGTGCTTTGGGAGATCATATACACAGCTTCAAACACGCTGCAAATTATTACTTAGCGAACGCATTAAAGAATACAGCATATGCACAACTTAAAAATGTGAAATGTATGACTGTAGGGCTAAGAAACTAGAGGAAGTAAATGCACTGGAAGAGTGCAGGCAGTCTGGATGATAATGGTGAGTGTATGGACACATTGCACAAATAAGGATATGCTATCTACTTTAAATCACAATGTTAGAAAGACTTATTACATCTTAATCTCACTTCAGTTTAGTGTGCCCTCTACTGGGTGTGTAACATTACTGCGCATTATGAAGTGCCTATAGGCAGGGGTGCACATAAGTGGTACGCCAGTACACATTCGCGTCCTCAAACGTTAATTGCGTACCAAGCAAGACGACAAACTTTTGAAACATACGCCATTAAGTTTGATCAGTCCATCACTGGAAAGTGAATTAACTTTGTCGTCTTGCTTGGTACGCAAATTAACGTTTGTATACTCCCAGGCTGGGGTGACTGGCTCCAGTGCTTGACAGGACAGCTGAAATTTGCTCTGCTTCAGTTCCAAACTATTTATTTGAAGATCTTAGTTGGAAAGTAAGTCACCTCGCAACTGCAAAGCATAGCTCACTTTATAATCTGAAAATACAAGCCACTTCAGAGAACTACTGTAGTTCCGTGTTACTGTATGTTTCTCCACCCTCCCCAATTCTGATCTGACCGTAGCGTTTTTACATTCCTTTGATGTAATTATCTACATGGACAAGCTTAATGTTCCAATTTTTTTGGTCACCAAAGGAAACATTCATTTCAAATAGTGAAAATTGGTTAAACATAGCCTTGCAAAGGATTTCAATAAGCAGGTTAATCTCAGAACAAAGCGCGTGTGAATGTGTGAGTGGACTGTATTGGTTAATGTGTCTAATAGAGCCTTTGTCAAAAGCCCTAAAAGTAATGAAGCTCCTCCACACCTTGTACTAAATCAGACATGCTGCACATTAAAAATCCCTTTGAGAAATGTGTGATTCATCAACACACAATTTCTACTATTCTAAAACCTCACTTTGGCCCAAACACTCCTAGCTCCATATAATTATTTTTCTTTTTACATCCACAAAATCTTTTTTCCAGAGATGCGACACCCCTTCAAACATGGCCCCGCCGCCTTGCAGTCATGGTACGTCCCTCTTCAGTTTCATCACAGGATGAAAAGCATCCACAACCACACTCATATCTGACTGAATTATTATATTGTTCCCTGTACACTTCACTCCTGCTTCTGTGGTTTACTGTGAGAGCCTTTGAGGAACGCACACCCCTACGCTCTCAAAACACTCATCCGCTAAGGACTGAGCAACACAACTCTTATTTTGATTTACAGTGCTAATTGAACACAGCGCTGGTTTACAGTTGGTTCTGTAGGGCAGCGGTTCTCAACCTTGGGTCCTGGAGTACCCCCATGTGCGCTGTTTACCTTCCAACCAATCTCTTGATTCATTAAGCTTGTTGAAAATGTGTTTCTGTTCCATGATTTTGCTTTGTCTTCATTTTTCACACAAAAAATAATTTAGCTTTAGGTTTAGTTTCAGTGACCAGGTGTCCACACTTTCAGCATTTAGGATTTCAGCTGTAGGTCTATCAATAAATTAAAGTTAAAAATGTAATCTCTTTCAAAATGAATCATTTGCCACATCACATTAGAGAAAATGAAAGCAGTATTGTCTGAGAACTGACTGGCTCATTAGAAGTACTAAAATAAATATATAATATTCGTTTTTTGTAACAAACTATTTCTGACACAATGTGGCATTAAGAGGGTAACATTAAATCATCTCTCATTAGACATTAAAAATCAAATTATTTAATTGATTTAATTTAGTCTAATTAAAAAAAACATAATTGCAATTCCTTTATAGTTGGGACAAAAAGCAGCATACATGGAGGTAATCCAGGAGTTTGAGAACCGGGATTAGGAAGGTATGGTATATAGGGAGTATGATCACGTAAATTTGGGTTCTGCTTTCCGATTAATCTGGTTCTAAGTTCATATCTGGAAAACACATCAGGGAAAGACAAAGGGCCCCTTTAGGCTGGTCAGTTTAACCATCCTTTCAAAGTTCCTCTGCACATCTTACATTGTACATTAAGGTCTACATTACTACTGCAGCATGATGTAAAACTATTAACAATCTATTATATTTATTCTCTTGTGTAATTTATGCGTAACTGAAATCTCTTTTTCTTTTTTCATTGAGTTTTTACAAAAATATACAGAGTCCTCAGAGAAAATGACTCCAACATTCAGGGGAAAAGAAAAAGGAAAAAGGAAAAACCCCCGCCCTCTCCCAACACATAAAATAAGGTAAAAACAGCCCCCTCCCCACCTCCGTATGGAAACATCGCAAGGCAACGGCGATTTAAAAGGCCAATGGAAAGCACAGGATGAGGGGACCCTGGGAGGGATAACTGAGGGAGGAGAGGCATTGCCTTGGCGACGGCAGTCCCCGGACTCCTCTACCAGTGTCTGGAGTCCACCAGTTCTGGCCGCAGGCTCAGCTTCTTCAGAGTCTCGTACCCCACTACCATGACTATGGCGGTGGGCGTGGACGAGATGATGCGGGCTGAGAGCCCCTTGGTCATCCCCCAGAATCCCTCCTCTGCCAGCAGCTGCTTAAACGTGTCAATGACCGACGACCTGCCCTCCACCTTTCAGACAGACAGACAAACACAGGGTATTATACTGCAAATGGTAACTAGATTTCATTAAGGGATGTAAATAACACTACAATTGCACAGGGGTTTATGCAGTTGTGGAACAATACAGTAGTGCACCTGGAATGGCTCACACTGCTATGCATTTGGAGTGTTATTTACATCCCTGCTTCAATTAAACGTCCCAAAACCACCTGGGCCTTGATGTTACCTTCAAAGTTCTCTGGAACAACTAGGTGAGTATGAAAGCAAGCAACCCTGGGAAAGCTCTTGGTTGGACGTCGCAGCCATGCACCAAGCAGGTGGCCACGGGAAGGCATAGAGGGCATGAGAAATGTAACACTTTCTCCTGGGCAAGCTGGCAATCGGCGTTACCTGCACTCTAGCCCGCACCACGTCCATGGGGTTGGTGACGGTGGAGGCGGTGGCGGCTGCCAGCGGCCCTGCCATGGCCTGCAGGATCAGATGTGGGCACTCGCTGGGCGCCAGCTTGGACAGCTGCTCTGTGAAAACAATTCCGCCCAGGCCAAGCACATGGTCACACACTCTCACTGTGACCAGTCACAAATAGCAGCACCATGCGGGTAACACACAGACACCTCCACACAACTTCTCCTGCCAACATGTGTGACTGATAACAGACGGATATCAAATATAACTGTCATACACCATTCGTTTCACCCTGTAAAGAACACTATGCTGACTGGATGCTGGTTAACGGTTCAGCTGTGAGCAGTATACAAGAAGACAGACTGCAGGCAGACGCTGAGTGCTGCGATTCATAAGTAAAATGTTAAGGCCACCTGGGGCTGTCCAGTCATTTAGCTTCCAATGTTTTTTTAATTTTATTTTCCCCGTCTTTCTCCTCAATTTTGAAGCCAATTATACCTTCTACTTATTTCAATTAACCCTTCCCCATGAACTCGCCGCCCGTCTCTATGGGCAAGCTGCTCTCAGAGGCCCGGCGATGATACGCCTCCTTCGAGACGGACCTCACCGACTCCCTTTCTGGAGACGCCCTTACATGCTTCATAGTGAGTTTGTGCCGACCACCCCCCCCCCAGGGGCTCCCTCAGGGGCTCACACTCGTACAGGACCAGACAAATACAGGTCCATTAGACCGCTACGCTATCCACCGGCCACTATGTTCACTGAAATATAAATTGAATGCCAAGGCCATTTATCATGGAACATCTCAGGGTAAAACACACAATGGGCTTAGAATTACATTTTTAAACAATTATTTTTAAAACGTTTTTCTCCCCCAATTTGGATTGGCACGGCACTGAGTCAGGACTGTGCCGTCTGCACACCAGGAGCACTGCAGCTGAAGCGTGTTCACTCCTCCCATGCATTCACCTGTGAGCCAGGCCACACAAGTAGTACAGGAGAGCTTGCACCAATCAGAGGAAAGGCGTATCTCTCACTGATAACAGGTAGCAGCCTGTTAGGAGGATCGAATGCAGTGGTAATCCAGGAAACCCAGGCTGGCATACACCTGCCATACCCTTGGTGGGACAAGGCTAATTATGTCCCACTGTTGCATTTGCTAATTTGACAGCAAGCTTGTAGAAGGAATGACTGTTACAAGCTGATTCCAGAATGGCAGGGAGCTGTAAACTGTTTAAGATGCCGTCTAAAACCGCTGGGTTACTGACCCTAGAGCATTTATCAGCTCGCAACCACTATAGTTTATCTCCAGTACAGACAGCATAGCACAGATGAAAATATGCCTTTGACCTAACTCTGGTACAATATACTGGATTCACTAACATCCATGTAGAAAACTATACACTGTACCTGCCAAACAAATAAATACAAATTATTTATTTGTAGTGGGAGAGAGAGATTAAATCTGCTGCCATGGTTAATGAATAGGACGCTTCCATGGTACCTGCGTAGAAGTGATAAAAAGGCCACCAGACGGCGCTGTTCGGGATGTATGTCAGGAGGGAGGCCACGTATCCTCGGTAGAACCCGCGGAAGCCGTCCACTGCGAAGATCTGCACGATTATGTCCCGCGTCTGTCCAAACGTCATCTTGGGCTTGACCTTGAAGCGCGTCAGGTGCTCGCCCTGGCCCTGCATCATCAGCTGCTGCGACACCACGTCGATGGGCACCGTGATGCTCTGCGCCACCAGCGACGCCGACCCGCCCGCCACCAGCGACTTCACCGTGTTGTTGGTGGAGTATCCGGAGACGTACTTCCTCACCAGCTCGTAGGTGGTGATGTAGCCCTGGCCTGAGATCAGCGTGAACGTGTTGACCATGAAGCCGCGGTACAGCCCGCGCACGCCCTCTGTCCGCAGGATTTTGAAGAAGGCGTCGAATGTCCCGCTGTACAGCGACTTCCCCCTCTGTACCTGCAGCCGCGTGCGGATGAGCGTGGCCGGGTACACTGTGGCCCGGATTGTCATGGTCATGAACACGCCGAAGGAGTAGAACTTCCTCTTGTCCAGGTCCTCCCACTCGATGATCTGAATGTTGCGCTTCTGCTGCATCCTTGCTGCCCTGAGCCGCCCGTCATCAGAATATCCGCCCCCCACCGAGCCCTGAGGGGCGGGGCACAGAGCGTCAACGAGGCAAGGAAACTTGCATACTCTCAAAGGCAAGCTTAAATAATTATAATGATGATAATAATAATAATAATAAGTCATTTAGATGATAAAGTCCTGCAGCTGAGCTGTGCAATGCCCTCATTGCAGGGATGCACCTCTCCCCTCCCTGCTGCTTTGTAACCCACAATCACCCCTCAGTCCCCCCAGCTGAGCCCCAGTCACCCCAGCTGAGTCCCTTAATTCCCCATCCCCCCTCAGTTGTGTGTCACCCCTGCAGGACTACTGACATGGTCAGCACCGACACAATCAGTATTGGATTCCAGACCCTGGGGTACGTCAATACTAGCCGTAGAGCTGGATGTACCAGATTTTTATTCTGTTAACGTCTTCACAAATCTGGATCATTTCACCTGGCAATTTAAATGTTTCCGCAACTTCAGACCATTTTTGTGGAAAGGGCCTGAGGCTGTTTCTGGCCTTACCAGTAAAACTGGTTGCATTATCCTGTAGACACCACAAGAGATTCTCATGCATTTGAAATGTATTAATTTGAAACTATTGATACATTTGAAGATCGTATCTTTTGAAAGTCTGTCCATGACTTTTAAGAAGCAGCTTCAAATTACTCAATACTTATTTTTTTTAAAGGACCAAAGGTTTGTATTGGGTATATATTATATACAGTAGGCTCCATTTCTATTCACACCCTTGGTAAAGATGAGCAAAAGAGATTGTATAAAATAAATTATATAAGTAATGAGGTATAATTTATGTTCCAAACCTACATTACTAATACAATTGTTGAGAAAAACATATTTTGTTTTATTAATAACATCTGGATCACAATTATTCACACCCCTAACTTCTTTTAAATGTGATCAAACAAAAACAAATCTTATATACAACTTATTTTAAGTTTATTGGAAGGTTATGGAACTATACAGTGTCAGCAGCTTTCCTGTTTCACTAGGGTATAAAAGGGAGGGAACACACATTTGAAATACTGTGGTCAGCCACATCATGGTGAAAGGAAAGAACTTCCTGAAAGCATCAGACAAAAGGTTATTGACCTCTACAGATCACTAAAATCACTAAGAAGTTAAAGATACCACTTTCCACTGTTGTGTCAATTATTAGGAAGTTTAAGGCCACTGGAACAGTGACTAGCCTGCCAGGTAGAGGATGCAAGTCTATCTTGCCCCCACATGTAGTGAGATGGTTCAAGAGGCAGAAGTTCAAGGGGCACAGTTCAAGATCTGCAAAACAACCTGGCATCTTGGGGTTAGAAGGTGTCTAAAGCTACCATTCGACGACGCATGCATGACAATGGCCTTTATGGCAGAGTTACAAGAAAGAAGCCACTTTTGATGACAATTCACGGAAAAGGGCATCTTGAATTCGTCAAACTACATCTGAACTACAATTGGAACCATGTCTTGTGGTCAGATTAAACAAAAATTGAGATTTTTGGACATGCACATTAGCGTTATGTTTGGCATCCAAAGAATACAAGTAATGTTGAAAAGCACCTCATGCCTACGGTGAAACATTGTTGTGGATCTTTAATGTTTAATGTTTGAACTCAAAAAAGCAGTCCACAAACGTCAGCCCAAGAATCTGAAGGAACTAGAACAATTCTGCATGGAGGAATGGTTGATGAGACCCCCAAGAAGTTCCATAACCTCGTATGACTATACAGAAGGTGACTACGTGCTGTTATAATGGCCAAGGGAGGAACCACAAAGTACTGATAACAGGGGTGTGAATATTTGTGATTCTTGATTTTTCAGGGGGAAAAAATTCAATTTGTGAACCGTACGATTGTGGTTCGTGCCAATGCATTATCATTAAAGAATATAATTTTCTGAAAATGTTTACCATAAAATATACCTCATTACTTACATAGTTTATTGTATACGATCTCTTTGGTTCGTTTTTATCAAGGGTGTGAATAAGTAAAGTGTACTGTGTAAAGAAGTTAAGATTAAGAATTTGTGATTTGCGGTGACACGCTGCCATTGCAAACCATTTACCACGCTGCCATTGCAACACTTCCCAAAGCCAGTTGAGATTATAAATATGCAGTTAAGTCATTGTCATTGATTCTGTCATTATGTTACATAGTTTACATGCTGTGAAAACAACTTATAGAATTTAATAATTCCGCTTACACGCGAATTCCACGTGCATCAACATGTAAAACAAGTTATATTTCTTTAACGTGCGTCGGCACCCTTTAAGTAATTCCATTTCTTGCGAAACATGCTAATGTAACACTGTACCTTGTTACTGGTCAGAGGAAAACTGGTCCAACGTACAGTAATTTGGCTATCTCCGACTTTCTGTTCTTTGAGTGTTCTGACCGTGCGCACAGTAACTATCGAGAACGAATAGCCACATTTCCTGTATACTCAGCTCTTCTGTTTTTCTATGAATGATTGTGCTCCACCTCAGCGCCATAGTAGATCACAATCGTTCCAGTGGGTCTGGACGTTGTAGCAATGTCCTTGCGAGCTTTGAACTAAATCCGCCAATGATATACCCCCCATTAATCGGACTGCTCTATGTCTACAACAGCTGACAGTTTACAACAAACTGAGGTGAAATAATGGAGGATATCGAGAAGTGCACACCCATTTAACTATCTCACTGCAATGTCCATGACTAGCTAGCTGATTAATTGCCCTAGGTTGATCGCTAGCATTGCACACAATGACGGCACAGCCGACCTCTTGCTAAATAAGGAAACGTTCACTTACTGTGTCACCTAGGTGTCTTCGTTAGAGACGCATTTCTCGATTTTACGTTAGGCTACATTGTACAGAATAGATTATATTTTCTAAAAAGAAATAAAAAGCATCAACAATACAGCATTTTGGAATGCCTTGGCCTAGTTTTAAATTATGGTCAGGTCCGTCTCTGAAATGTCATACTGCTCAACAACCAATGTGCGACCACTGATTCTGACGTAAGACCAAAGTTGAAAGGTCAGCGCACGCTTTCGACGCATGAGTTAGTTGTTTTTCTCTTTGCTTAGAAAGCGCGCTCATCTGCAATTGGTGTATATGAATCACGTAGTACGTTAAACCAATCATTGAAGAGTGCGCGCAGTGAGAACGCCATCATATTCCTGTTATAAAACGTCCTTCGAGAATCATATACCTGCTTTTGAAGATTGCAGTAATAACAATTACACAAGTTATATACTCAAATACCTAATACACGATAAATTATAATGTGTACAATCTCATAGTATCCAGCAATATTTATTTGGACATTTTAACTTCATAGTATTTTGAGCCAGTGGGATTATAAATGATAAGATTTGTGGGTGTCATTTAAAGCTTCCCACAACATCAAGCAGGAAGATAGGTTAAATTCCTGTGCTAGAGAGGTTGCAATTCTCTGCATGTCCACAGGGTGGGGATGGAGAACCAAAGATTTTGTACATCCTTAAATACTGTAATTTAAAAAAACTGTCCTGGCTGACACTGTACTGTTGGAAAAATGTGTTGCATGCTGGGAAGGCAGAGTCACCTGTGTATTACCTGTCCATCAGTATTCTCTGGTTCTCTTGTACAGATGATTGTAGTGAGTGCACTTCCGGCCTGTGCCATCAAGCATTTTACATTTACATTTTACATTTTAAGCATTTAGCAAGCCACTGCAACTAGTCCAGAACGCTGCCGCTCGCCTGGTGTTCAACCAGCCGAAGTTCACCCCTCTACTCTACTCTCTGCACTGGCTCCCCATCGCAGCACGCATCAGATTCAAGTCACTGGTGCTTGCTTTTCAAGCGGCCAGAGGTACTGCTGCCCCATACCTCCAGTCACTCATCACTCCCTACACCTCCAGACCCCTCCGCTCCGCCTCCTCTGGCAAACTGACTGCCCCATCCCTCCGGGCGCCTGGCAGCCGCTCCTCGCGGTCTCGCCTCTTCTCTGTCCTGATCCCTCGCTGGTGGAACGACCTTCCGCAATCGGTCAGGACCGCGGAATCACTTGCAATCTTCCGCAAGAGACTCAAAACCCACCTCTTTAGACTCCACTACCACTGAACTCTGTCCATCTAGCTAATTTGTCGTCACCACTGTTTACTTGTTCTACACTATGCTCAAAAAAACAAAAACAAAACAAAAAAACGCTAACCTTTTCCTTCCCAGTGTTACAGGTATGGTACGCAGACGCCTGCAATGATGTCTATTGCTGTATTACTGCACTGATCTCGTGCGCTAACTATGATTGTTCCTACCATGTATTAATGCACATCTTGTAAGTCGCTCTGGATAAGATGCTAAATGCTTTCTAGCTAAATGCTTAAAATGTAAAATGTAAAATGTACTTCAGGTGTATCCCTGCACTGAGAGGATTAGTTTATACACAGAAATGCTGCAGAACAATCCAGTGACAAGTATAAGTCACCAAATCATAATAGTTAAACTGCCATTGGTTTTTGGCTTTTTGAAACTTTGATTGAATCCTAATTTTGTCCAATTTTTTTTTTTACATCTTTTCAATACAATACACACACACCACCATGACACCTAATAACAACAAGGACCACAATGGAAATGCGTGACTTTTCTGTGTCATCCTTGATATGTCTTTTTAAAATGTACATGTACATCAGGATGTATCCATGTATTGTATTCTTTTAAAGTGAAATGTCAAATAAACTAAACTAAACTAAACTAAAATTCCCCCTCACACTCAGTCATCTCTAAAGTTTTATCAAATTCTTTTAAATTTCTTACATTTTATACTAACATGTGGGTGTTCTTTGCCTACTTAAGTTGAATGCACCTTCTGTAAGTCGCTTTGGATAAAAGCGTCTGCCAAATGGCTGTGATGTAGTGTAGTAACGGGAGTCATTGTCTTAAAACATTCCTGAAGAGCCCTGAATTCAAACATCTGAAACATCAGGGAAAAGGTTCACTTGATCTACCTGCACTTAAATGATCTGACAATCTAAAATCTCACATGAAAAGACTCACTGCTCCTGCAATACTATTTATTTTGATCAGTTGTGGTTGGTGTCTATCCTTAAGCCATTTAAGAGGGACTGTGTCCCTAGTAACAGTACCCGGGATACAGTTTTACCATGGTTTCTACACAGAGTGCAAGAGAAAAAAAATCCTATAAGACTGGAACAAAATGGGGATTTCCCAGGAAACATAAAGGAAGGACTAAGGTGCCTTCACAATGCGAAAGTAACAGTGATGAAGCCTTGGAGAGCTGTCACAGCTACTTAAGAGAATTTCCTGCCATCTGATACAGTGTCAGCAGCTCCCATTAATCTCAGTGAATGATGTAACCCAATAGCATAATGGACAACACTTTTATAAATTGGCCAACACTTCAGTGGAGTGGATGATCTTCCAAACCCTCGTGTTGAATTTCGGCTGCACCGTGTAAAATATAGTGGGAAATCTGCCCTAAATCTGGGAAATTCTGTACAACTGGCTTTAGTGTCGAAATATCACCTATGTGAATGCACAAACCTTTGAAAATCGTTCCTGAAATTAGTTATTTTTATGCTGAAAAAAACATTTATCCCATGTTCATGTCAATGTAGTGTCCATAGCTAGAATCATCAATAGCTAGAAGGTACTGTCGAGCAACAAATGTGTAACAAGCTGTGGCTCTTTGGCGGCAAATGGAAACAAGGAAGGAGGGGGGGGAAATACACTATCTGGCATTTTTATTTCACATGGATGAAAAGAAAAAGCATAAATGGCATAATTGAACTTTGACACTGAAATCAATGTGTAATATGTATTGTACATGAACAAACCAAACAGTTTGAGAAGCCCAAAAATATTGTTTAGATTGTAAAGCAGAAGTAAATGTTATTAAATTACTTGGTACATAATGGTCTTAAACAGCTTTATGGATTTGTGCTCTTCCTTAAAAGGATTTTATATCAAATACTTGGGTGAAAGCTGTAGTTTAATGACAGTTTAATGACAGGGTGTAAGGAGAGTGTACTGAATGTTGTGCTTTCTGATAAATACATTAAAATACTACTGAATGGTCTTTGTTATGAACAAACAATGGGAGAACACCTTTCTATCATTCACTGTGAGATGCATCTTACCCCAAAAGTGCCAACCTCTCAGTACTGTATAGGTGGGGTATTCTCGTCCAACCTGTATCTCAAAACATCTTATGTTTTATCTGTGTCTGTGTTTATCTGTTATCAGTGTGCATTTTATCTGTTTTTTGTATTAATCATTGGTTGGCGTTGCGATTTGTGAGTAATCTGGTGTATGACCTTGTAATGTAATTCTATCGGTTGTAGACTTGTTTTAGTGTTATTTTGTTAATTTGATGCTATTTTCTCAGTTTGTTGTTTGTATCGTAGTTGTTGCTAACAAGCAATCTGTTTAGTTCTGTGCTTGTGTGCATGAGGAATAGTGGGCGGGACTCGTAAGTACCTGGTTCCGGTCCATTATTTCCAGCTGGTAGTCGGCGCAAATTACCCCCGCATCCGTATTTAAGCACCTTCAGTTCTGGTAAGCGGCAGCCTCACCTTCCTTGCCTCACCGTACGAAGACTCAATGTACAAAGACGTAAGAGTCTACCTGCAGGAGTCAGTGTACAAAGACGTAAGAGTCCACCTGCAGGAGTCCACCGAGGGAGGCCAGCTAGGGAGTGTTAGCCGCACGGTAAGCACCATAATTGAACTCATCTACTAAATCTTGAATACATACATCTTACACCATGTGCAATCTTCCAATCGCAGTCCATGTCTCCTCTCCTAGATTCCGTAGAAGGATGGCTGCAACTCACACCCGCAACCTTTCCAATCTGATCCACCCTCCCAGATCCACCGGTGTAGACTTCATGGTAGCAGGTGGACTATGGAACTGCCAGTCCGCTGTTCCGAAGGCTGACTTCATCTTGGCATAGGTCTCCCTGCACGGCCACCCCTGCTGCCCATTCCACTGCCTACACCTTCTCTCACACTCAACGACCCACAGGTAGAGGTGGAGGGACAGGTATACTAATCTCCCTCCTCCTTTGAATATTATGCTGTCACTGACAATGTCCCATGTAAACTGCACATTATTGTTCTGTCCCGGCATGTATTTCTGCATGCCTAACAGACATCTCTGCCCGTCTGTCCACCCACCACCTGAAGCTCAACCTGGAGAAGACCGGGCTGCTCTTCCTCCCAGCAAAGAGCTTGCCAGTTATTGATGCCACACAACTCCTGGTCCAGGCTTTGGTTATCTCACGTCTGGACAACCGCAATTCCTTGCTGGCAGGCTTACCAGCCTGTGCTATCAAGCCACTGCAACTAGTGCAGAATGCCGCCGCATGCCTAGTTTTCAACCTACCCAAGTTCACACATGTCACTCCACTACTCACCACACTGCACTGGCTCCCTATTGCAGCATGTATCAAATTTAAATCACTGGTACTTGCATATCAGGCCATTAGAGGAACCGCTCCCTCTGCCTCCTCTGGCAAACTGATTGTCCCATCCAACTCTGGATAAGAGCATCTGATAAATGTCTAAAATGTAAATGTTATCTAATGCTAAATGGAGCCAAATACCTCTACATAGAAATATTGCATATAGATATAAAAGCGTGATGTTAAACCAATAACCATTTCCATTTATAAAGTCATATTATTAAAAAATATTTTTCTAATCAGACATTATGACCCAACTTTGCTAACTTTTTGTATGAGTACTACGTGTCCCAGAAATCTTTGCGCAATTAGATCTGTTTCCCGAAACAGTGATAGCCTTGGATTGGTCATCAAAAATGCAGAGGCGGGAAACTATCCATCTATTCGTTGATCTAGCTGTCACAATATCCGAATTGCGGTACGTGGTTGCGTCCAGTATCTATCTTCCTGTGTTACCGCCCTTACGGTTAGTGAGAGTGAGGGGCTGAGAACTGAGTAGGAAATATGATTATAATTTAGCTGTAAGACAGAAAAACGTAAACGCAATAGCCATACAACCATAGCGAGTTAATGCACTTGGGCTCGTCCGGAAGCAATACGTTTGGGTAAGAACAAAATTAAATAATGTGTTGAGATTGTTTTAGCTGGCTAGCAAACTACAGTGAGCTACTTAGTTAACTGGCTAGCTTTCTAGTGCTAGCCATATTGCAGTCAGTGCAGCTGGTTTGCTGATGATTGTAGCGCTACTTGCTGAGTGGTTGTTCGAACGTTATATTTGGGAGCTGGCTAGCTATCTTCATGATCGAAAAGGTTGAATAGGAATGTATTATTTTCATGATAACTGCGGTTGCTGAGCTAGCTAGTTATCTAACTAGCAGGATTGCTCTCTGTGTTAGAATTGGTTACTTTCACTGTTCTTTTTCCTGCTGTTGGGTATAACGTTAGATTACCAGCTATCCATTCTCTGTTCTACTTCCATTTGGTGACACGCATTATTACCTTCCAGAACAGGGTTGCATCGCTAGCTGCTGATGTTTTTCCCAGTTCGGAAAATGTTGGAAGATTGCTGCTAAATCATAAAGCCAGTCCACTAGCAAGTTAGGTTAACTAGTTGGCTCGTTACTATTTTACTATATACAGTAATGCACCAAGCTATGATTCCCATCCGTTCAATTGGTAATTAGCCAGCTATCAACCAATATCAAGCTAGCTAGCTTTTTAATGTTTTGCAAATAATATTATGGAGTTAGACTGTTAACCTGCTATCTGTGGCTGGAATTGAACATGCATAGCTAATTGTCGGGCCAAATATTTATAAATATTTACCCCCCGCCTTGTTGCAAAGTATTCTTACCTATTAATATTGTTATGTAACATTGAGTTTCTACCGAAACGGTACAGAATTGTATTGTATCCATTGACATGGAGCATGGCGGTTCTAAGCGGCTAGGGGCGAGAATGAGCTATTAGTTAGGTATTGAGCCATGTTGTTTTGCTTGCGAACTGGTCTAGAAATGTTAGTTGGCAGATAGATTGCTAACTAAACTATTGTTTCCCTTTGGGACTGATTTGATGACGTATAAATTGATTGCAACGCGGAGTCGCATGCTTTTAGGTTAGCGTCTAATGTTAGCTAATGGAGCTGTCTAACACGCTGTCAGACCTGGTGCGCTGGTGTTGAGGGATGCCCCCGTGTCCCCGCCCTGCGGTACTGTAGCAGGTGAACAAGCGGCGATGCGCTGGCCACACCGCAACCCCTGGACAGCAGAGGGGAAAGCGCGAGCGGGCATGCATTGCTAGTGTTTCGATCGCGCGCGCCAGTTTTTTCGATGAAAAACGCAAGAAAACGCGCTTATGGTGTATATGCCGCTGAACCAGGATGACATACTGTATGTTTGATTGAATGGTTGCTATAGAGTCCAGAGTGTTTACACAGTACTCAGTCAGGGAGGTGCTTGTTTTATGTTAGCGGTAAGGGAGGCACGCGCTGTGCTCCTCGGCTCCGCACCCTGTCTTTGTGTCTCAGCGATTACTCGCGAGGCAGGGTTGCGATGTATTCCATGTGTTTATCAAGGATTTTAGCCAAACGTCTCTGTCTCACTATACTGTACTTACTTAATTGTAGTCCGCAGGGGTGTGGTCCCATCTGTAACCAAATGCCCCTTTTCCGGGGCTGGTTTAAATAACCATGCTTGAATGCCTGTAGCTTTGCAAGTGGCGTATTAAATACCATGGGGTAGCTGAATTCTTTAACATGAAATGGCTCGGGTGTGTTACACAGCATCACTGATTCACATGGTATGGCACAGTCAGTCACTTTAGATTTCAATTAAATTACTCTGTAAAATGACAATACACTTACAGGCTTTTCAAAGCTTGTTGGCAAGGTCTTTCAGCTGTAGTGACCACATCTGACTGGGCACTCCAGTTAAAATTCCATCTTCATTTCACTAACAAACAAAGTGATTACCATGAATACTGTGATATGAGGGAACTTACAGCAAATGTTGGCTGTCAAGAAACTTTATAAATAAGCTTCATCAATATTATCAAAATAAACATTTGCTACATATATTTAAGACACTTATAAAAGCGCAGTCCACTGACTTGCCTTGTATAAAATGCATGTCAGCTAGAAATCTGTATGGAGGCTTAGCCATCTAATTAACATTATAACATGGATGACATTCATAGTTGCCTGCAGTCAGTCAGGAGTAAGCCAATGAAACATTTATTCTCTTTTTTCTTTTTGCTGAAGAACAGATTACGAAACTAATCTGCATCTGTCGCAGCTTTTATCAGTAACTTTTCCCACAAAGGCTGGTTTGCATCATGGCTGTGGAAGCTGCACTTTTGTACAGTGAATAATAACATGTGCACTGTGAGATTAGATTGCGATATGTACCATATCGGGACCCTTGCATCCTGATATATCTCAAATAAAGAGGAACGTGTTGGTAGTCCACTCCTGTGTGGGAGGGGGTTTCCTGCATAAATCGCCATCACACAGCTGGAGTAGTTTCTTTGACTTGACCGCAGCGGTATAAACCACAGTGAGATTGACCACAGCAACACAGACTGTGTTGCAGGACTGACCGTGGGAGGATTGACCTTGGAGCCCAAAAAAAAGGAAGCAGGAAGTGGCAGACCCTCAGCCTCTGTGGGCGTGGTCAGGCCCAGGTACACACAAACACACACAAACACACACAAACACACACATGCACACATACCCATACACACTCATATACTCATACATGCATGCATATCCATACACACACACACACATTCACACATACTCATACACACGCACACACACTACACCACCTTTTCTCCAGAATCTATGTGAAAGTACGGTGTGCTATACCCTGATGGTCAGATTAAAGAGAGGGCTGTGCTAAATTTGTAAAAAAACATTTATACATTTTTTTGCGATAATCACACTTTTTGATCTTATTGACTTATCGTACAGCCATATTAAATGCTATTATGCCCAAACTACATATTGTATGAAGAGAACATTATGGGGGATAATATCTTAGTTGTTGGGACTAATTTTCTCCAGGAGTTGAGAGGAGGAGTCTTTGCAAGACCTGTGGGGTAATGAGCACTCTGACCCTAATGAAGAAACAGCATTAGTGCCATAAAACTCTGTCACAGCACTTTTGAAAAGACCCTCTCAGTCCCTCTGTTTTGTGCTTGAAAAGCCGGTGAAAGTAATACGATTTTAAACAAGGGTGGTACCATTGATCTGATGCTAAGTACTTTGCCTTTTTACCTTCTGGATATAATGAGTCTGGGCTCTTTTCGCCCCCCTTGTTTCAGAAGGTAAGTCTATTCCCTAAGCCTAGTTCCCACAGTCAGTGAATGGTGGTGCACTCATCCACCTCAGACAGCTTGTATATTGTGTGCCATAGTGGGTACAGGCAGCTTGTTTGTAGAGTGTCATAGTGGGTATGGGCGGAGTGTGTAACCAGAAGGTTGCAGGTTGATTGCAATGGTCAGCATGGTCGATTACATAGAAATCCATTATAGGCTACCTCTGTCTACTGTAACAGGCTACCTGTTTTGCATGCCTTGTCCGAGTGACTGCCTGTGCGGCTGTGACATAAGAACCACAGCGGCTAGCAGGGTTTAGCTCGAGGCACAGCTGAATGGCAGCATGCCTGATCTGTCCGCGTGGCGAGTTTCAGATGTGCGTACTGGCCACAGTCTTAGTGTCGTCTGGCCCCGAGGGGGTTGGGATTGGCCGTACAAGATTGGCCGGCAGCTTTGCCTCTGTCTCTCGGAAAGATTAGCGACTGGGCGAGAAGGTGAAAGGTCCTGACCGACTAGTGGAACACCCTCACCCGTCACACCTTCATTTTTTTAACCCCCTCACCGCTTTCATGGCCAATTCGGAAAGATGTGTACGAATGTTGCAGGATTGTAAGCAGTGTGCGATCGATAGTATCACTGCCCGTCGCTAGGCCTCCGTCCCGTAAGTAAAGGCGAATAAGGGGTTTATGACGGCACAAACATTTACATTTCTGTGTAAGAGCATTATGTGTGTTTGTGTGTGGATAGATTAGGCTGATCCCTCTCTGGCGGTCAGGGCTGGGCCCTTGGCGAGTAGGAAGGTCTGAAGGTCACTGGGCATTTCCGCTCACTGTCTACGCTTACTAAGGAAGGTTTTATATTGTTAAAGACGGAAAAAAAAATCATTGCAAAGACATCAGATGTAGCTGAGATAACAGAACACTTTGTAGGGACTGTTATGGGCTGTTATCTGACTGTTGGTGGGTAGTTAAAGTGTTTTAAAACATTTTAATGTATTTTCATGATCTGAGAAAGCCGGGGCCTCTTTTTTAAACATTTACATTTGGTTATTTAGCAGACTCTTATGCAGCGAGACTTACAAAAGTGCGTACAAAAAAAAGATTAGGCCAAAAAAGATTCAGAGACATCAAGTACACCCGTGAAGTATGTGTCATTACGTAAGAGATCACATTTCGTTAAGTGCCATAGCAGGAGCACAGGGAGTTTTGAGGATATAGTGTTCAGTCACTTTGGGGATTTCAGCTCACAATTGAGGTAATGGCTACTTTGAGCTAAGATGCAGTTGGAAGAGGTGGGTCTTTTAAAAATATTTCTGAAACAAATATTACTTTTATTGTTAAATTGGCAGTTCATCCAAAATCAATGTAAATATCATTTTCTACCATTCAGCAGATGTACTACACATCTAAAGAAGAGTGTTTAGTGAATTTGATGTCTACACGAACAGCAAATCCACCAAAGGCTAACATACTTAGCATCAATGTCCTGAGAAATGTTTGATTAGAAAATGATAATAAACCATAACAATGTGACAATGTGAACACTGATCATTATGAGTATAATTATATTTATGCATTTTCCTTTGAATGAGCAGAATATTTTTAAATCCTATTGTATGGTTTTGATTTATTATCACACCGTATTGTGTTGTATATTGCACTGTGACCTCCGTACCGTGAAATGTTTTGTATAGTGAGTTCCGCGCTTCATCTCAGCCCTAGTTATTTAGAGATTTTCACTTGGAAAAGCCTCTGTTTTCATTTGATGACTGCTTTTCCTGGACTTTTCCCAGGATTACCTGGAGATTCAAGCGCGCGAGGGGAGCTGTGTGCAGGGAGTGTTCTGTCCTTTGCTCGTCTGTGTCCGCTCCTGTGTCTGACAGGTCCTGGAGGGATTGTGGGGAGCCTGTAGGAGAACCACTTCCTGAACTGACTGTAGCGCGGTCTGGAATCCTAACTCGTGATTCGTAATTGGTAGCATTATTTGCATCCATGGCCGTTCCTATTGTCTCTTGACTCCGCAAGTTTCCTTCTCTGTCATTTCTTTAATGCCGTTGGGGGGAAAGCAAAGGCTGAACACAGGCGCTTACTCTAAAGGGAGACTGTCTGCCCTCACAAGGGAATGTTTTTTGCACATAGTTCAAGTTTCTGTGCCATACATTTTCAAGTTTTGATGTTGGCAACGCAGTGCGACTAGGAACCGCCAATGCTCTGAGTAAAATGTTCTGCGTCCACCAAGCACACTGGTACAGCCAGATACAAACATTCCCCCAACAAAGCTGTAGTCTTCCAGGACTAGAACGTGTTGTTTATTGGGGGAGGGGAACAAGTATCCGTCCCTTGTTTGGAAAGCTTTAAATTGAGTTTTGTGGAAATTTTCCAGGCAGTTGGGAAAGTCTTTAGTTTGACATTTGACATTTGACAGCAAAGAAAAGGAGATTTTTGGCAAGTTGTTGCCCCGAGGGACCAGTTTATAGTTTTAATTCAATAAGGCATGGGTAAAGAGAGCGAGAGAGGGGGCGATGGAGAGACGGGGAGATGGAGAGAGAGAGAGAGGGCCATTGTTTGTATTTTAATAAGAGCTTTCCCTTGTGCCTGCAAAAGTCTAATGTTCTTTTCTGTGCATTATCAGTGTGTGACGAACCCTGGTTGAACACGTGGATCCTGGAGAAAACTCCTTGGACTGAAGCACCTCCCCCCCCGTCGCCATGGCGCTGCCGTTTAAGAAGGACCTGGAGAAGTACAAAGAGATGGACGAGGACGAGATCCTCAACAAGCTGTCTGCTGAGGAGCTGAAACAACTGGAGCAAGCTCTGGAAGAACTGGACCCTGATGTGAGGGAGGGAGGGAGGGAGGGAGGGAGGGAGAGAGGAGTAGAGAGAAGCTGGGTGAGAGAGGGGGGGAGAGAGATGGTGACAGAAGGAGAACAGGAAAGGAAATGAAAGAGATGAGGGAGAGAGGGAAAACAGGTGAGAGAGAAAGAGAGATGGATCTTAGTGAGAGTTGAGACAATGGGGGCAACAGAATGAAAGTGGCAGGTGAGAGAGAGAGACCAGAGGGAGGAAGAGTGAGAGAAAAATGTAGACCAGTGAAAGAGGAAAGGGAAGAGGAGGGTCAATTGGAGGGGAGGTGGGTTTCATTGACTCTGTGCCATACTGTAAAGAGTCTCTCGAAGCTCAGGTGCAGATGTGATGTTTGAGGAGCTTTGAGAATAAGGCCAGAAGAGAGAGGGTAAAGGAGCGCTGTATATTAACTTTGCAAAGCCCCGTGTTCCAGTTTATTTCCCTGTCACAGTCACCAACTGTGAGAGAGCAGTCAATACTACAACAAAAAACATGGCAACAAGAGCAATGTTCCATTTCCTGTCATTGTTTTGTGTGTCCCCCCCCACCTTTCCCAGAATGCACTGTTGCCAGCTGGCCTGCGGCAGAAGGATCAGACCGATAAGACCGCCACCGGCCCCTTCAACCGCGAGCGGCTGCTGAACTACCTGGAGAAGGAGGCACTGGAGTACAAGGACCGCGAGGACGTGGTGCCTTTCACGGGCGAGAGGAAAGGTGTGTCAACTGCGAGACAGTTCCTCTGGGCTGACAGGTTAAAGCAGGATTACAGAGGTTAAGGGTGACGACCGTTGGCTCCGGACTCACCATGGTGCCCCCAGTGTTCTACAGTACACTGCAGTGCTCTGCGTCCGTGCGTGCATGTGGATGAACTTGTAAAAAGGGTACAGGGCAAGTCATTTCAGACCCATTTTACAAATCAGTAGTTGACATACATTGTAGAAAATAGTGGTCCATATGATTTAATTGGTGATTAAAATAAATAAAATCTCTATCCCGAGTCCAGAGTTACTGTTTACACTGTGTTATATTGTGGGATGAGATTGCTCTTTTGCATTTCCTGTGTCATGTAAAGGGATGGATTAAGTAAATGGAGCCTGGTGTTTTCTGCCCTTAGCAACAAATCTAAGGTCAGCTTGCCACAGTTTTGCAGTGTCTGACATTGTAGTAGTGCAAATACAGAGTAATATACCAAATTATTTATTTTCACCAAAATGTATTTCATAAACAGTTCAGGTGTAACAAAAGGCAGGAAGATGTCAGTCTAAGGCCCAAACTGAGTTAGATACTTGTATATTGCCATTGTTTGTGCATCTGAATACAAATTCAGTTAATTCAGTCAACTTTCTGTGTTCAGGGTGACAGCTGTTGTTTTGAGCTGTAAGTGACACGCAGTGCCTGCTGCTGGGCTTGGTTCCCGGTAATTGCTCCTTGCAGCTATATTTATTATTATTTTTATTGATTTGATTATTGAGATGATTATTATTATAATTATAAGTTAATAATGGGCAATAACGTTAGTTGTGCAACAAGGACTCCTGAAACTTGTGGAAAAAATTGGCCGATGCTTCGTCTGTCTGTGTGTCTGTGTGTGTCTCTCTCTCTGTGTGTGTCTGTGTGTGTGTGTCTGTGTGTGTGTGTGTGTGTGTGTGTCTGTGTGTGTCTGTGTGTGTGTCTGTGTGTGTCTGTGTCTGTGTGTGTGTGTGTGTGTGTGTGCGTACAGTGAAGAGGGGAAGTGCTGAGTCATGATCGGCTGTGGCAGGGGCTGATGGGTAAAAGTTAATTGTGTCCTGAAGAGGCCAGTCCTGGGAGCAGAACACAGAGAGATACCATTATTAAAATGGACATAAAAAAATCTGTATATCCTGATTCATCTGGAAAAATCTTCAGAAAAAAAATCACTTCCCTGATAAATGTAAAATTCACAAGCTATTACAAATTCACAAATTTAACTGGGGTGGGAGTTGAGGGTCAAAGCAGCTTGCATGTATGCTTGCTTGTTTGTATGTAGCACAATGCTTCAGTAAGTAGCATCTTAATCTGGTTAAGTAATTTCCAATTATGATTTTTTCCCTTCTTTGTAGTATTAATAGTGACAACTGTGACAAGTCAATGACCCTGACAGCATTTAACAGCTGATTAGATGTGAATGCACTTGTGGCATGTAAGGCGGCTAGATGGAAGAATAAAGACTGGAGATTTGAGAATATTTTATTGCAAGGGCCGATTCATCTCTTAAAAATGTGCGTACTATCTACCCTTATCTTTGTTTTGCATTTATCTTTCCAGGAAAAGAGTGGGTGCCCAAACAAAAGCCAATAGATACACGAGAGGAGGAAGTGACAACCCTTGACCCGGAACTAGAAGAAGCCCTCTCCAGTGCCACTGACACAGAGCTCTGTGACCTTGCAGGTAAAGAGACCGAAGATCAAATCCTTTATTTGTACTGTACCAGACTGTCTTTCAGGCAGAATAAAATACTTCTAATTTAGTGGATCGCCACTTTACGTTCCAACTTGCGAGAAGCTTGTTTAAGAGCACGTGTGTGGTCAGTATACCATGGTGCAAGCTTCTTTTGGCTAGTTTTTTTCTTTTTGAGGCGCAACAGCATCAAGTGTGTTGCGCAGGGTGTAATTTAGATTGTCAGTCAGCTGATCAATAGATTGTAGACTAGTGGGATCCTGATTAACAGTAAATGATTCTTGGAACAGGCTGACAAAGTTAGGTATGGTAGAGGAATTTAGGGAGCTTACTAAGTAGAACACTGGTTTTGATCTAATAGCAGTGGTAGCATGAATTTCAAACGTAATAAGGAAATGGTCAGAGAGCACAGGATTATGAGGAGAGACAACTAGATTGCTAATGCTAATACCATAGGATAAAGCTAAGTCAGTGTATGTTGATGACAATGAGTCGGCCCAGACACATTTTGGACAAAACCAACGGAGTTTCACTAGAGAATCATTTCCATTATCAACATGAATATTAAAGTCGCCTATAATCACAACTTTATCTGCCATAACTGCTAGGTTTGATAAAAAGTCAGAAAACTCTGAGAGGAAAACAGCATAGGGTCCAGGGGGTCTGTAGATAGTAGCTAGTATAAAGATGAAGTAAATGCAGATCTATTATCTACATTAGTCTGTATGGAGCCGAGGAAAGCACTTCAAATGAAGGAATGTGTTTAAAGATTTCTTAGTAAGGCGGTCATGTGTACTCATCAGGTCTAAGCCAAGTCTCCGTCAAACTTAAAATGTCAAGTTTATAATCAGTGATGATCTTATATTTAGCAACCCAATTTTAAGCGTTAGGTTTAGCATTTGCATTACGATGGTTCTATCCTTATCAGATTATTAGGTCCCCACACTGTCCCTAGTCCCCCAGTTGTTTAAGACCGTGTCCCAACATGACCAGTACAGCTGCTTTCCTTTAATGCCCCTTGGTTTCTGAAAGCTATCTCTGTCCCACCTTCTTTTTGATCTCTTTTGCATTCTGGGCCTGCTCTATTTGTCTATTTTTGGCACTCAGAATTCTGATCCTAGGAGCTGCGGAAAAAGTTTGGAACCAAACAGGCAAAGTGCATTGTGTGAAAACGAAAAGGACAAGCTGTTTAAGTTCTATTTACTCGACGGTGAAACGCACCAGCTACTTAAGCATGAAGAGCCAATGTTTTTTTTACTGAGCGCTAAAGACATCCATTTCTGTGTGTGTGTGTGTATGTGTGTGCGTGCGCGTCCATCCGTCCGTCCATCCGTGCGTCCGTGTGCATGCATGTGTCCTCTTCTCTCTCACCCCTGGACTCACACGGGACTCCATGAAAATGACACATTTGCAAGTGGTTGCTATAGTTCCTCGGACCAGGCTTGGCGTTTATTGTTGGTCTGTCCGTCAACATCAACCTGAGGGGTGCAGTAAATGAGACCAGAGCATGTGAGTGGCCTTACTCTCTACTTGTTGTTTTCAGCTATCCTTGGTGTGCACACGCTGGTGACCAGCACACAACGCTATGATGGACTGGGCAGTAAAGGAGGCTACACCAGTGAGTAACAGTGAACACATCACTCGGCACACTGGTGAAATTTCTAGTACAATAACTATCATTCTGTATAGTTACAGTACAAAACTTGGGAGGTGTTTGTCGTGGTTACAGATGTGGTGAAAGGGGAGAAGATGAAGCCGGTGTTCGACGAGCCGCCAAACCCCACCAACGTGGAGGAGACGCTGCAGAGGATAAAGGCCAATGATGCTACCCTGACAGAGGTCAACCTCAACAACATCAAGGTGCCAGCGCCGTTCTGCCCGTCATTCTGTGACACACGTGAATGATGCACCGTTTGCCGTGGTGACCTCACCCCTTTCCTCCTCTGCCATCCCACAGAACATCCCCATCCCCACGCTGAAGGACTTCGCCAAGTCCCTGGAGAAGAACGCCCACGTGAAGAAGTTCAGCCTGGCTGCCACGCGGAGCAACGACCCCATCGCCGTGGTGAGCACCATTGGGGGGTCCTAATGCAGAGGCGTGGTCAACACTTGTATAACACTGGGTCGTGGCCCTAGCTCAGGGGGTGGCGGGGCCCTACCTCAGCCCATTAGCTCAGGGGATCGGGGCCTTTAATTAGCTCAGGGACCCGTGTCACGGCCCCTCCCGCCTTCAAATTCAAATGGATATTTATATCTCAGGGGAAGTAACAGGGCGTGGGTAAATGGAGCTATCCATTTAACAGGTTGTTAGAACAGCCCTCCCAGGAAACCAATGGGAAGGAGGTTTCCCTTTTCCTTTGTCTTTGTCTGACTTCTGTGGAGACGCTGTTTGCGAACTGCAGCGTCACACTGAATTAATTAGTGTCTACCGTCCACCTCTGTGGATGTGGTCTAGTATCCCAACTCGATACAAATTTCTTCCTCCACACCGGTATCTCCGCAGGCATTTGCAGACATGCTGAGGGAGAACAGGAGCCTGAGTAGTCTGAACCTGGAGTCCAACTTCATCACGGGCGCTGGCGTTCAGGCCCTGGTGGAGGCACTGCAGGACAACGATACGCTGGCTGAGATCAAGATTGACAACCAGGTGAGGCGCCTGATGAATAGTGCTCATGGAATAGGGGGAAATCATAGTTAAAATAGGAAAATCTGGTTTTATTTAAAAGGCGATTAATCTTAAGTGTGGCTTTTCTCTCTCTCTCTCTCTCTCTCTCTCTCTCTCTCTCTCTCTCTCTCTCTCTCTCTCTCTCTCTCTCTCTCTCTCTCTCTCTCTCTCTCTCTCTCTCTCTCTCTCTCTCTCTCTCTCTCTCTCTCTCTCTCTCTCTCTCTCTCTCTCTCTCTCTCTCCCTCTCTCTCCCTCTCTCCCTCTCTCCGCTCCCTGTCTCTGGGTTGAGTAGAGGCAGCAGCTGGGCACCACAGTGGAGATGGAGATCGCTAAGATGCTGGAGGAGAACACAAGCATCCTGAAGTTTGGGTACCACTTCACCCATCAGGGCCCCAGGGCCCGGGCCGCCGCTGCCATTACCAAGAACAATGACCTGGGTAAGCCCTCAGACACTGATCCTGAATCAGCCTGTGCCTTTTAAGTGCAAACTGCAATGCCAGTATTGCGTGCAGGGCTCTCTCCCTCTCTCTCTGTGAGCTGATTGGTTAGACTCTCTCAGTGCTGTATTTTGCTATAATCTCTCTCTGTCCTACTCCCAAGTCATGAGGCCCCTTCACCATGTGCGGCTTGCTCCGGGCGTGGCCTGAGTCATGTGACTGTCGGGGACCCTGTTGACTTTTCCATGCTCGCCCCTCCGGGGTATTCTGCCCCTGCAGGTCTCGGATACCCTCTCTGCTTCCTGTGTGCGTGTGTCTAATGGCACCGAAGCAGTAACACGCAAGGTGTGCGGTGTGCTGGACACGCCTCTAACACAGTCACAGTGTAGCTCAGTGTGAACTCAGCTGTGCTCAAAGCTCAGTCCTTCCCCAAACATTTCCCCCTCACCTCAACTCCAATTTCCCATGACCTTTGCCTGCATGCTTGTGCGTGTTAACACGTGTGTGTGATTGTGCATGTGGGCATGTATTTGTGTGTGTGTGTGTGCGTGTGTGCGTGCGTGTGTGCGTGTGTGCGTGTACGTGTGTGCATGAGAGTGCACGTGTGCATGAATGCGTGCATGTGTGCATGAGAGTGTGCATGAGTAGATCTCACAGCAGGTGTGTGTGTGCCAAATCTCACAGCAGGTGTGTGTGTGCGTGCGTGTGTGTGCTAGATCTCACATCAGGTGTGTGTGTGACAAATCTCACAGCAAGGGTGTCTCTGTGTGTGTGTGTGTGTGTGTGTGTGCGTGTGCGTGTGCGTGTGCGTGTGTGTGTGCACGCACGCACTAGATCTCACAGCAGATGTGTGTGTGTGTTAGATCTCACAGCAGGTGTGTGTTGTGTTCCGTTCCTCAGTGCGCAGGAGGCGAGTGGAAGGAGACGCGTAGAGGTGGAGCCATGCACCATACTGCACCATGCCACGCCACATTGTGCCGCAGCACGTGGAGATATTTCAGCTCAACTACAGAGTCCTGTGCCAAATCACGGGCGGGGCAGGGCGGGCAAGGCTTCCTCAAACCGCACCTATCTGAAGAAGGGAAATGACTGGAATGACCCTCTCCATTATTCATGTACATTATTATTATTATTATTATTATTGCCATCCACATAGTGGTAAATATTTTATAGTCTAGTTATTCCATTCCATTTGTTTTTTTCTGTTCTTCCATCAGACCAATAGAACTGAACCATTTGAACATTTGTACTCTGAGACAGGATGAATAGAAAACAGACCTAACCATTAAGTGCTCACAAAGTAGAGAGTGGGATTGCACTAGAGTTACATATTTAGTTTCCATTTCCAGCGAGGAAGAATCACTTTAAAAGCGGTTAAGTGTGAATGGGTATTGGGCAGATTCTGCAATCTGACTTAGACTTCCAGTACAGAACCTGTGTCCGGTTACATGGGGCTTACTCCTGTATTTTTATTTTGTATTTCTTTTTTCTATCATGTCTAATGTAATGAAGGCATCATTCCCTCTCCTGATGGACATTCCCTTTGTAAAAGATCATTGTACATGAAATGGTTCCTCTACACCTGTGATTTATGTATTGGTTTTTTTCCCAGACGTTTTGCAGTTGTACCATTGTGTCAGTGGTAAAAAGACCTTCCAGTTGTAATGTTGTGTCAGTGGTTGTTTGCCATATTAAGAAAGTGTGGGGGTCTTTGTTTCATCGTCCCACATGCATCCACACATGAACACACATACGTACACATACTCGCTTGGTCACACATACACACACACACACACACTCACACACACACACACTCACTTGCTCACACACACACACACACACAAACACATCCTGTGCACCCTGCCTGCCCATGTGCTCTTATTCGTCTCTGTCACTGATACAAACAAGAACCCAGTGATATGTGTGTGTGCGCGCGCCTGTGTGTTTTGGAAAGCACAGAGATAGCTGTGTGTGAGGCAGCCTGTTGGGTGGGGAACGTGTGTTTTGGCTGTTTGTCTTGGAGACTTCCTGAGTTTGAGGTTTAGCCTCTCTTGTGTTTCACAGGCCGGAGATTTCACATTTTAACATAATTTTCTGCTTTCTGGGGAAGGGATGTGGACGCCAGTCATGTCTGATCCAGTTTGACCACGTTAGCGGGCTTTTCCCCCTCCCTTCTTCAAAAACGTCTTTTTAGCTGTCACTTTCCAGAGTCTGTCTCGGAGGGAATGTTCACTAGTGATGGCAGAATGAGGCTTTCTGATGCGACTCAGATTTTTACCAATCATCCCATTTTGCTGTGGAGAATAAGTTATTTGATTCGTCCAAACAAGTCAATGATTGATGACACGTGGTAGCTCTGCCCATCACAGGGTTCACAAAGCCTAGCTTTCCTTTTTCCCCCATTAGTCTTGGATAACCACGTTAAACATGGCTAAGTATGCTAACTGCGCTAACCTCAGCTAAGCACGCTAACTGTACTAGCCTCGGATAACCACGCTCACCTCGGTTAACCACCCTAACTATGGCTACCTGTGCTAACCTTGGCTTGTGTAATCTCGGTGCTAATACCACGCCAAAGACAAATTATTAAATGCATCTTTTCCATTCTTTGGAATTTTTTATGTCTGAATCTTTGCTTCTCTTCATTACCGAGCCCTTCTTTATATAAAAAATGTGAATAAGCACATATTCTCCTTGTGACAATACAAAAGTAATGCAGATGTAGAAAAAAAGAAAAAGACTCACAAAAGTACAGAAATGCATTGACAGGCGAATTTAGTGTAGAACGCTCGCTGAGGCGCAGAGAAGCGTGAGATCTCATTAAAATAGCACGTATGCAGCCTGTGGCAGAACTAACTGGATTGTACAGGGGAATGGGTGCATGCTTTTAACGTCTACACTGTCACCCCTTCACTGTTTTTACATTTCTGTAAGATATCCATAATACATAATACAAACAACATAAGTAAAACTGTAAAATACACATTTAGTTAATCAAAACTTGCAAAAACTTTGATTTTTAAATGTAATTTTCTATTTTTTTTATTTTTTATTTTTTTTGTATTTCTGGTCAGCTGAACATGCCATGAGTTTTGACAGGAATTTTCCTCACCACATGTAAATCAGAGTTTGAGTACTGTACTTGACTTATGCAGTGTCAAATCATGGGTTTTCTTTTTTACATCTTGCTGAGCCATATGGATTCTATGGAATGCACGGATCATATCTATATATGCAGGCTTGAAGTGATGCTCGGCTGTTTTCTGAATAATCTGTGAGATATTGATGTGTGTTATAGGTGTCAGTCTCCCGAATGGTGACGCTTGCTGTATTCATACAAATCTCTTCTCCTGTGAATCACTGTGTGTACGTTAAACCGCAGAGATGTCTAACCTGAATATGACTGCTCTGAACACCACAAGAGCAAACTCTGCACACTGTTATTAATAATATTATCATTATTATTATTATTGTTGTTATTACCGCACAACCTTGGTGGCATTGTATAGTGTAAAACGTACTCAACAATAAATGTATTTACAGAATCTGCTACACTATGCATTTATCACATCATTTTCATTACGTATTTTGATCTGCATTTAAATTTTGATTGATTCGTTGGTATTTTACCTAAATCCACAGCATTCCCAAAGCTTCATCCGTCCACAGTGAACCAAATCCAGAAACCTCCGGAAAGTATTTGGAGTTCTCATCCCATATATGCTGTTCAGCCCTTTTGATCTCTTCAAGCATGTGCATTTGACCAGGCTGAAATGTAACCTGAAGCACGTGGCCCCATCTCCATGGCGATCGTGGTAAAGGCAGGTCCGTATAGCTCAGAAGAATGTACAGGTTGTGTATGATATGAGTTGCTTGTGCCTTTCGGGTGGTCGTGCAATATAATGGATGATGTAATGCAACAATGTAATTTGTCTTACATTATCTTGCATTATAACCCTGAGAGCCTTTATAATCCACAGCTTTGTAGGTGAAGCTTTGCAGGTGCTCAGACACACCTGGAGTAAGGTTTCCGGGCCACCTGCTAGCGTGCGGTTTTTAAAATAGCCTGTGATATCACCAGCAGCCACCAGAGAGTGGATTCAATTTCCATCCATCCCTGGTCATTATGAAAGTGGTTGGAACAATTAGAGCAAGTCAAAAATAGCATTATATCTTATTCCAAGGTCGATGGTGATCACCGCTCAGATGAAATGGTACAGCAGAGATGCCATACTGTGCATGTTTGTGATGTCGCCTGGGATGGACTGTGGCGTCAGTGATGATCAGCAGTCTGATTAAATAGTATACAGAATAGGTGTGCTACTATACGTGTGCGAGATGATCCTTTGCACAAAGATGTGTATTTGAATTGTGTGTAATGAATTAGCACCTGGGGGTGGGGGGGTCTTTGTCCCTGGAAGGTGACTTCTGTCTGGGGAAGGCGGCGGGACACAATGAAGCCATCCGTCTGCAAGGGGGACATCACTAAGTTGTGGCATCATGGAATTGTGACATCACAATGACTATGACATCTCTGTCAGTTTTCCTTAGCACGGGCTACTCCAGATCTTTCTTCTTGTTCAGTCTGACAGAACACGGTTTTGTAGTTTAATCATTGGTCTGTTTCACTTTTCTTGTATGCACGCAACAGCAGCACCAACTAATTATTGGCGGTCTGTGTAATTGTGTGCTGGCAGTCTTGGTAGGGTTCTTTGTCAGGTGATTTGTAAAACTGGAGAGATGCCTCTGGCTGCGTGGGTAGACAGGCCCTGCTTTCTGCAGACCCGTTTAACAGCCGTTTGACTCAAGGATATTATTGTAAATCCTCCAGAATGGGTGCATGGGCTGTAGGCCATCAGTATCGTTTTTAAGCCCTTGAGAGACGAGGCCTGAGGGCAGAACTCAACGTTGGTCTCTGTCCAGAACCATCATTGCAGAATTGACTGAACTGAATGCGTAATCTGAGAGGGGAGTTCGCTGTTCCGCATGCGCACTCGCACAAAAGGAACAGATCGCTCAGTGAGGGGATGTGTCAGGTGACTGGTGGTATCAATCCCCTGCAAACTGAAAAAAATGTCTTTCTGAGTCACGTTTGCGCGTCATCTAAAGGACGGCGCTGTGCGTACGGTAAGCAGTGATGGAAGTATAGGCGTTTATTCGCTCGTTCTTTTTGGAGCCGACTGAAACGCCTGTGACGAAGTGCAGCTCCAGTTTTATACGGCGTTGTCCCTATTTTTTTGTTTTGTCGTTGCTATGACGTCACCCTTCTCCGTATTTTTACAGCTGTGCCTCATCGGTGTGAAACAGACCAGAGGAACCCTCTACTGTCTGTTCAGGGACACTTCATGTTGTTTCAGATTTGCTCGATAGCACCATCTTGTGTCAATAAGAAAAACAATCACGCTGGCTGGTGTCTTTGCGTGCAGTGTACGCGATTTTCCAATAGAGGGCGCAAGAGTCCAGGTTTAGTTGCTGTAAGGCGGTCACGATCCTTACACGAATAATCACTCAAAAGCTGCAAAGTGACAAGCAGCATCTAATTACAACAGGGAATTGTGCTTATTTTATGTGAAATTTCTATGGAGTTAATGTTATTGTTTTCACCGGCACCACAAATACTAATATTTATAGTTCTGTCTCCCTACTATTGAAGCCAAAACATTCCCATTGTCAAGCATTTTCTAAAACTTCATTAATCAAGGGGTGTGTGACCAAGTACAATAATGTGGCAAGAGAAGTCCTGTACTGTCATATAGAACCGGAAACTAGAGTACTACATCTATGTCTTTGTTAAGAAGCAGAAAGGATGGAGGGAATGCAAAAGTTGAGTATTTGGTGGGTCTATACAATCTGTGCTGACACTGTGCGTCCATAGCACAGATGAACTAAACTCCCGTTGCCATGACCAAGTTACAAGGGGTGGGAGGGGGGGGAAATAAAAGCTGAAAAGAGTGGGACTTGACGTGTGGGATTTTGGGAGCGTGTTAGGTGACTGTCCTGTCTCAGGGCCTCTGGCTGCACTGCCCTGTCTCAGCAACCCCTAATTTACAGCAGAAACTTATTTAAACAACAGTTTAGCTGAAAGCCACCCTAGTGGGAAGTACAATTCCTGGGTGCTAGGAGCAACCACATAGTTAAACTAGGACCCTGTAGGTAAATCTGCAGCCACAATTCAGAGGTAGCAATAAGCAATCAATGCAGAAAATAATGCCTAAGCCTAATACAATACATAAAACAAGTAGGTAAATCTGTAGTGTAAAACTAATGCAACTATGTCCCTAAGTTAACAAAAACCGGACTACGGGAGAGGTGCACCCTGAAGAGGTGAGTCTTCAGTCGTCGCTTGAAGGTGGCCAGGGTCTCAGTTGTTCTGACTTCCACAGGAAGGTCATTCCACCATCGTGGAGCCAGAACCGACAGGAGACTTGACCGGGAAGCGCAGGTGCGGAGTGGGGGAGGTGCTAGGCGTCCTGAGGTAGCAGAACGGAGTGGTCTGGCAGGTGTGTAGGGTTTGAAGATCTTGAGGAGGTATGTTGGGGCTGATCCCTTGACTGCCTGGTATGCTAGGACCAATGTCTTGAATTTGATGTGAGCTATAACAGGCAGCCAGTGGAGGGTAGTGAGCAGGGGGGTGACATGGGAGTGTCTAGGAAGGTTGTAGACCAGACGGGCTGCAGCATTCTGGATGAGTTGCACGGGTCTGATGGCAGATGTGGGAAGGCCAGCCAGGAGCAAGTTGCAGTAGTCCAAGCGGGACAGTACCATTGCTTGGACCAGGAGCTGGGTAGAGTACGTGGTAAGGAAGGGACGGATCATCCTGATGTTATACAGGAAGAATCTGCACGCCCGGCTTACCTCTGCAATGTTCATTGATAGGGACAGCCTGTTGTCCATCACCACACCGAGATTCTTCGCGCAGGGTGATGATGTCACCAGGGTGTCACCTAGCGAGATGGAGAAATCAAGGTGGGGAGAGTTTAGGGCAGGAATGAAGATTAGTTCTGTTTTACCCTCGCAACTGCATTGCCATAACAACCACCTGTTCTCCTTTAGACCCACATCATCACTGGGACAACAGCACAATGGGCCTTTGGACAGAGTAAGATCTCTGTGGATTTACATTCTGGTTTATTTCCTTTAATATCATGTCACAGAGAGCACATATCAAAGGCTCTGTGATAAAAATGTGTGGCAGTGAACTTGTGAGGATGTGGGCCTGTAGCCTACAGTTAATCTATGCAGTCTTTAGATCTTCATCTATTTGTCCTGCGTATATAACACACAATTTCAAGTAATCTGAAAACTAGCAAACCAAACATATTCCAACCGTTCCATAATGCCACAATGTTAGTCTATTTATAGCTGTAAAAAAACTAATAAAATCCAAATTACACCTCTTCACACAAGTTTGACAGCACCTGATAAAAGATCAAATTTGGTTCTTTTTATTTTATTGGGATATATACTGTATATAGCTAGGAGTGTATGTGATTACTGATAGATATGCTGTTATATAGCTTTTATACATGCCTATGCTAGGCCCCCACCATAGTGTGTGTGTATATATATATATATATATATACACTAGGATATATATATTTTTTTTTGTGTACAGCTCACTTTTGTCCAAAGACTAAAGTTTTTTCATTAAGAGGGTTAGCTGATTGATGCCTTCCAGCTCATTTACTTTGTAAAATTTCTGCTTCAACAAGTACAGATTATTAAGCCTGAATTGCAACATGCCACTAAAGCTAATTAGCACACGAAATTCATTTCCATTAAATTAATTGCAGTTCAAAGTAGAGTAGACATACTGTGGAATACACAGACTGAGTACTGCCCTTAACCAAACTGAACAACAACAAGAATTTGCACCATATTCTGAGAATGCATTTACTGTACTTATAAAACAGTGGATGGGGCACTGCCTGGGTATACAGTCAAAATGTCAAAAATGTCCATAAAAGAAGGTGCTCTTTGGTGCAGGGTGGGTCTTGGTGAGTAAATGAACCAATAAGAAAAAACCAAGGGGCTCTTTAGTCATGAGAAAATAATAAAATGCTTTTATTACATGGCAAGTTCTCACAAACTGTTAAAAACTATCCTTGATGAAGGCTTTGCCGAAAGGTATCAGTTTACGTTAGAACTTGCCATGTAATAAAGGCATTTAATTATTTTCCTCATGACAAGAGTGTCTTGGTTCTTTATTCTTAGTTCATGCATTTAGTGTACTTGGTTGGATCCCCTTGAATGGCTTGTTTGTCCAGTGTTAGAGCATAGGTAATGCCATTGCTCCCACACACTGTGAGGGAGAGAGGCACTTTACTGTTTTTAGGACTGCTTATTCACAGTAGGGAAACTGCAGAAATTATAAAGGGAAACTGCTCACAGCAGCAGTCACGTTGGAGGGCTTTCTGAGTCATTCTGCGGTCCATGTCTAGCACTCTGGTGTTGCATTATAGTACAACTGAGTACAGTTTTACTATATCACAATCTGGTAATTTGCTGCCTGGTGAGAAAGTCTTTGCTGCTGACTCAATGTAGTAATTAAATGTTGATTCAACTCCCACAGCCTCTCTGATGCTGAGAGTGCATGTCGAAAATGCATGCAGATATACATCCATATACAGTATGTGAATCCATGTGTGCACATTTTTGAGAGGTACAATGTCAATTTGAACTGCATGCATTCAGAGAAAATAAATTTGAAAATTTAAATATGTATGCTATACAAAACAAAGGCTGTATTGACAGCAGCACATTCCCGAGTTATCCAGAGAGTCTTCATATTTGCTTTTAAGTGGTACAGGGGGCCCTCTTTAGGAATAATTGCTCTGGCAGTAATTTTGTTTTTTTCTGCCATTGTTTACGTTTGTGTGGTGCAGAACCACAAAATTATGGGCTTCCATATGAGAATGATAAATTATTTTATTTAACCTGTTTTCAACAATACCACAGGCCCTCTTTGACCAGTGTGGGGTTCATCCGATCACGTGGTGTAACCCCACCCTCAAGCTGAAGTTTCCATGGCACCACCCCACTGCTAAAGAATGTGATTTTATGGAACCCTTTCTCTCTTAAATTAAAGCTATGCAAAGCTATACCAGCTCAATTCTTCTGAGTAAATATCTTGCTTTCTGAGTGATGACTGTAAGCAGTTTACTCAGTCTCTGTTCTCCGGTGGCAAAACTATTCAAGAATTTTTGTTTTTACCTGCCTTTAATTTGCTGTGCATGGCTCCTAATGCATTTTGACACTGGTCCTTGGTTTTACAAGGATTCTGGACAATACAATGACTCTACAAGATTTGCCCTCAGATGGCAAAGCTTAAAAATAAGTCTCAAACACTGCAGTGTTACACAATGTCCTCAGTAAACACGGGCGCTTATATAAAGGGCTAGGGACTAGGGGTTATATTAAGGGACAGGGCATTTTGTTTTCCACACCATTCCTGAGCACAAGGCTGACAACGATAAAAGATTAAATAAGATGACGCAAACTTGTTATTATCTCTACGTTTTATTTGTAGTCTCGATGTATCAAATCTTGCCCTGCCAAGGTCATAGTTCATCACGAAGTAACTACTAAAGCACAAATTATAGCTATTAAAAGGTTGTTTCAATACAGATATTAAACGCTCATTAGACATACAGCAGTTGCAGGTTTCTTGTAATGTGTGTGTGCGACTTTCTTTTTTGAAGACTGGCAAATATCTCAGAGGCATGTCAATTGCTCCTCCATCGACTCGTGATTTTCTCACTCGAGTCTCACACGCAGTGACTATATAGCTCGCAAAGGGACTGCATTCTCACATTCTTTATCGGTAGAGACCGGGCAAGAGGGCCAAGTGTGTGGTTGTTCTTCACACTGTTATCACGGTTTCTACATAAATACATGCATTGTGCTTAACATCTGTTTAACGTGCCTTTTTATTTTTGTAGTATCTGTAGCAGTTTTCCAGTTTGATGATAAGAACACCACTTTGCCTCGCAAGAAAATGCACACAATAGCGTTGAATTCGTTGTCCCTTTTCTGGTCGGCTGTCAGCTCCGGCAGACGCAGCTTGACGCTTAACTGCCTAATCACTGTGGCTTAATTACAAACCAGGCTCAAGAAATGCAGTCTATAAACACAGCACTGCCTAAATGAAATGTCTTTGCGAAAATGGTAAAATAGCATGCAAAAAGCACCCTGACTTAAGTTAAGACTCGACCCATTCCCAATGCGGCTGTCAATAAGACATACAAAACAAACAAAAGTTGTAAACATTCTGAAACTATTAGAGGCATCAATGATGGAACGGGGATGAAAAATAAATGGTCAATCAAGTCACGTGGAGACTGCCGAATCACATTTTGTTGATCGGCATGATTGTTTTATTTGATTTTAGAATAGGGGGTGACTATGGGAGTAAACGGCCTGTTTGATACATTTCCGTAATTTCGATTCTTTGGTGGTATAGACTGCATTTACGCAACTATGTTGACAAAAATAGTAATAGCCTAATGGGGAAAATTATGAACATTCGGTTAATTGCCATATTTTACAGCTCAACTTTGTAAATAGGGTGACATATTGCTAATGATGATACAATGTTATGCATAGCCCATAGCCTACTCTAGACACACATTTCCAGTTCTGCACGAAGATAATGTGATTATACAATATGCAAACTTATTTCTGCCCGCGTGAAAATCTGTATGAGAGCACGTGTCTGTCATATCCGACCAGAGCGAATCATCAATGGTTAATCTCTATTCCCGAGTTATACTAGTGCCAGCCATTTTATGACTACTGATTTAATATGTTGGAAAAAGTCAATGTCTGTGCAGGAGAGAAAGCACCCCTCTCAGATATTGCGCCTCAGAACAACCACAACAGCTCCAAAGCGCATGCAAGTGTCGTTTAATGTTTTTCTACTTCTACTTAAATAAGTACCCCCCTCCCACCAAGGTTTGTTTTGTTTCCACCAGGATTCTAAATGAGCTCTCTGCGAGACTGAGCTACGAGCCTATTCACTGTCGTGTATCAAATTGCATCATTCGGGAAGCATAGTTTCGTTCTCCGTGTCCGTCCGCTTTTCCGCGAAATACTTGGGGGGTACAGAAAAATGCCTCGCTCACATGCCATAATGCACACTCCAGGCGAACAGAGGAATCCCTCAGCATTTTGAATTAAGTGGTGCCTCTTTGAAGTACGGCAGGTCAACTGGCGTATCATAACAGTACGGCCCGATTATTTTTTGAGAATAAGATGGCGGAGTTCTCCCCGGTTCTGCAGCCGCGGGATGGAGGCGGTCGGTTCGGACAGTCGGTCTTTCCCAGGTCACGGTCCGGCTCGGACTCTGAAAGTGAGCTGTCACAGAGCCTGGCCCGCACCAAGACCCGCTCCTATGGAAGCACGGCCAGCGTCACAGCCCCTTTGGGAGAGAAGTACATCGAGCATCGAGTTACGGACCAGGACACGCTGCAGGGAATATCGCTCAAATACGGCGTTACGGTGAGTATATATTCAACAGAAGTATTATGTCAAAATATTTAGACGAAGGGCAACCTCTCACGGCGTAGGCTATCGATGCAGTGAAATGTAGCATAATCGACGTGGTTGCATTTTCATAAACATTCGCTCCAAGGCATTTAAGGCACATTCGCTCCAAGGCATATAAAGCTAACCAGAAAGTGGCGAGTGATAGAATCACAAGCTCAGCTTGCATAAATACATGCAAAGTTAAATACTAAAGCACGCCAGCCACTTTAGAAACGTTTAAATTGACATGTCAAACGTGACATGACATGTCTGTAATAATCAGCCTTCTAAAATTATATTTGCTCTATCTGTCTAGAAAATAGATGGAGAGATATTGACTAGCAATTGAAGGGCAGGCGTGTAACCAGGAAGTAGAACGCTAGAGCTTCAAGGTCTCCCTACATCCTTACAAGAACAGATTTTCCTGAAGCAATGCACATTATTTAATGAACGTTATTTATAATGGCCCATAACGCCAATGCGTTTCTTTCAATGCCTGATCCCTTCGCCAGCAACAACAATCAGCATTATTGCGATACTGACTTTATCAGTAAACTGTCTTTTATTTATGGGGTAGTAGTTTGAAGGCAAAAATCCCAGATTTAGTCGCATAACTATTTCAACCTCCAGTATGGCATGAGTCATCAGTTTATTTTATACGGTTTATACATTCAAACCCCTGTATATATCACAATCTAAGAAAATAATTTCAGCTCTGTGTTTTTTGCCTCTTCAAATGAATGTCTTATTTTATTTGACCAGAGGTGATCCATTTTCTTTTTATTTTCTCATACAGATGGAACACATAAAACGGGCGAACAAGCTCTTTGGCAACGATTGTATATTCTTACGGAACAGTCTGAACATTCCGGTGGTCTCGGAGAAGACTTCCCTCTTCAACGGACTGACGTCTTTGGAATCTCCGGAGAGCGAGGCCAGTGACGACTATACGCCCCGCGAGGGACCCGGCGGGGCTCTGGACGGGGACGGAACGTCATCCTCATCCTCATCACCCTCTCCCGTCAACAGCCCCCAGGACCCCACCACGCGCCCCTCTCAGCCAGAGGAACTTTCGGCCAAGGACTACTTACACAGACTGGATTTGCAGATTAAAATCTCAAAACAGGCAGCCAGGAAACTCAAAGATGAGGATATGGGGTAAGAAGAAAATAGAAAATAATCTCAATATGGGAAATCAAATCTTTATAATATTTCTGTTATAAAGATATGCATTATTTACAACTAGTCATTCCATACACAGCCTGTGTCTGATGCAGACAGAAAATTGAGTTTATTGATCAGGGCCCGTATTCACAAATAATTTTATTTTACCACTAGGAGTACTTCTAAATCGCACTAAAACCTTTTAGTTAGGAGTCCCACCTTAAAACCTATTCACAAAGCTGCAAAGACAAACTCATACTAAGGAATTCCTAGAATTTTCAAGCTAAGAGTGAGGGCAGGGTTGACATCGTTACTATGGATGACGTTGTTTCTCATGAACGAGCTTACTCAGAATGCCCACAGCGATTGGCTGATATAGGGGATGGGTATGGCACGCATATGATCCGCGGATTAATAGCTAAATTGAACCATCATAGAGAAATACAGTTTTTCTGCCGCTGTTACGTTTTAAAGTAACAATTCCCTAAATCTCGATGCAGAGTTACAGTGAAGAGATAGACAACCATGTATGTTTTGGTTTGCTTTGTTTTTCATACTAAATGCCTTTCTGGGAGGCATGTTTTTAGAAACGCGACCGAATTAAATAGAATTTAAACATTAGCGATCTTTAAATTTTTTATTAAATTAATTCAGGCATAAGATGACCCTAGTTAAATCGCCTAAGGCGTACTGAATCTAAAAATGTATTTTGTGAAATTTTCGAATAAAGATTTAGTGAAATAACTTCCATTGAAAAACTGAAATTATCATTCATTTAATTCCTTGAGAATAGTTCCTGGTAATTTTTGGTGGAAACGCGCCTTTGGCCCCGTTATTTTTTTTTGTTGCTGATCCGAAAAATGATCCGATGCACCCCTATTATATTCTAATAAAGATTCTAAAATACAAATGTAGGCTACGTGTCACTGATTTAACATGAAACCAAGAATACTGACTAGTCAATTGGTTACATGTCTGCATCTCGTAAACAATCAGCGGGTATTTATATATAATATATATAATATAATATATATAATATGCTCGCGATTGAGGCGGTACCTTTTTATGAGCTCTGTATCATTCAATATCTCCAAAGTGTTTATGCGATTGCGAGGACGATTGCCGGCAGCAGCCATTTTCGGATCGCTGTCAGTAGGTCTTTAGCGACTTAGAAGTCCTCTTGACTGCTTCTAACTTCTCCTGGACTTAGGAGCTGTTTTTAGCTCTCAAACCCTTTGTGAAATACTCTTATCCCAAAAATGTAGGAGTCCTAAATTTATGAGTGACACGCCCATTATTTTTTGGAGTTGCTCCTAAATTGCGGAGTTACGACCAACTTTTACCCTTAAAATGCTTTGTGAATACGGGCCCAGTAGTGTAAACTTATGTACATAAATGTAAACCATTCAAACAACTGCTGAGATAATTTTTCTATGGGGATCCCTTTTCAATCAACAATTGTGTGTCTAGTTATCGTGTGAGCCAGTGACTATTTTACACCCTACAGTCCACACACAGTACATCAGCAGGTACTGCCCGTGTCTCACACTGATGACAACTTGAAGCCTGTGCGCACCTGGTGTGCCATTCAATGTAGTATTAGTGATGAAAGCCTTTACCGACTGAGCCATTCTGTAGGGCCCATCCTGCGCTTGTGGTGAGCGCCTTTACCAACTGAGCCACTCTATAGGGCCCAGTCTTAGTGTTATTTTTAGTCACGGTCGTTGCTTACGGTACAAGCGTGTTGTACAGTATTTATGGTCCCGTGACAGGGACAAAAGCCTGGTCACTCATCCATGACATCACATTGCACACTGACCACACTTCTTATCCATGACATGGCAGATGCTGAGCAGCGTAACGTCCTAAAACACCGGGTTTGCTTTTTTTGCAAGATCAATGCAGCGCAGCTGCTGTGCAATGCAAAAGATGGACAGATTTGTTGTAGTGTATCAGCATTAAAGTGGATTTGATTAATGGCTGCCGATGGCAAGAAACTTCTTGTTCTGGAGAACTTTGACATTTAATCGGTCACAATGGAGAATAATTATGGCTGGAAATATGTATGGTGTGTGCGTTTGTGCGTGCATGTGTGCATGTGTATGATGAGGGGTGTGATTGTGACATCCATGGGTCATCTTCTGCCCAAGTGAGGGCTGTGCCCAAGAGTTGCAGGTTTGAGCCTCGGTCTCGGGTGTATGTCATCAGCCAACAATGACCAGTAGTCCGCAGTAGCAGGACGCTATTGCCTCATCCCCTCAGGGGGTGGATGGGGTCTCAGCCAGGGTCCCTGGGTGTAACTCTGCTACATATGACTCTGCTAGGGTTATCCTGCATTGGTAGGTTAGAAGTCGGCAAGCAACAAGACAGAAGTCATACCAACCTGGGCTGTTGAAAAGAGGAGGGGTTAAACTTCACGAGGTAAGAATGTGGGCAGTGTAGAAAACACCATTAACTGCAATGGAATGCACATTTTTTAAGACCCTGAAAATCGCCTGATGCTAGTTATCTAACATGCATATATGGCAACCTAAAAAATGTGTGAGATTCAGTTGTTTGTCCAGAAAATGCAGGATTTGTCACATGCGTATTGGTTTCTAATTAATATTGATGTTGTGGATGGTAATTTCAGCTGTGTGGGAGTAGTTAAGTGCAGAGATATCCCTGTGGAGCATGGGGCTGTGGCTTTGCAAAAGAACTGTAGAAATGGTCTCAACATTAATGGGTGGATGACATCACTCAGACTCTGTGGATGAGGCCTTACGTACCTTATCTCTGCATGATTATTTTTCTATATGCGCAGAAATATTATAATATAATAATAAAATGCATTGTGTCCTATATGTATTATCTTAGTTATTTATTTTGGTGTCCTTATAGTGACCTATTTGTATAATATAGAGTCACTTCATGACAACAATGTTGTCAGGAACAACTTGTTCTTGTGGGTAGTTGAGGAGGGAAAATTCTGTAATCATGTGAGAAAACAGCAGCTCTAGATAGGATGAACTGGGACTGCACTATATTACCACTATAATACTACTATATTAATACTATGATACCACTATTATTACAACTAAAATACTACTATATTACCAGTATGATGCCACTATATTACCACTATAATACTACTATATGACCACTATAATCCTACTTTGCATTAGACATCCCTTCCAGGGCAATTCACAATTCACTGTGGTGCACTTCCCTGCTCATACAGACATTTTCTACACTTGGGATTCAAACCAATAACCCTCTGGGCCAAACAGACAGTTCAGCACTCTGGACCCCTACACCTATATAGCTGCTGTTTTTCTCTTGCACCTAAAACTATGGACTGCAAAACTGTCTCACTCTCAATAGTAGCAGACCACTGAAAGCCTCAGATTGAAGTTAACAGCCGATATAGTGTGATGGATTGAGGAGAACCAAGATGCAGATGTAAAAGAAAATAACATTTTTTCCCCCTCACAGGGATAGTGAGGAGGAGCCACTCCCTGCGTCATCTTACCAGGAGATCTGACAGGAGGAGGCGTGTGTGGTGCACATTCATGCAGGAGCAGCAGTTACGTACCCAGACACCATTCTATTATTCTAGCTTTTACATTTTTCCTGTTGTTTTTTTTATTCTTGCTTTAACCAAACCATGATGAGGACTTCATGTCCGTGTGTTTGCACTGAAATGTAAACTTTTGCCTTTAAAAAAATGTTAATTATTATTATTATTATTATTGGTTAATTGATTTTCATTATGATGTCATATGCATGTGAGAACGTGTGCTGGAACCCAGGCACCCATAGCTCTATATCCACACTACAAGTTTCTGGGCCCATGACCCATGGTCACTTCCTCCTGGACTTCTTATGTCACGTCCCCTGAAAGCAGAAGAGCGTTGTGTCTGAGGGTACTGCTCCCCGCTTAAACCAGTTCCCAACCCTGGTCTGGTTCTCATCACACCCATCTTATGCTCAGCTTGGGGGCGGGGGGGAGCTGAATGGGATTTTATTTATGCTGTAAGTATTTTAATCAAGGGGTTTCCAAACTGTGGAAAGAGGAGTCCACAGAAGAGTCCCAGGGGGTTCCTCAGCATTAAGAATATTTTGGTAATATTTCCATGTTTGAATATATTTACAGAATATACCTGGTTTATTGCAAATAAAATAATTGTCATTTATTATATATTCGCATTGTACAAAATGCATGTGTAACATAGATTCCCAGTATGAGATGTCCCATTTTACACATGCCTCCATACACTACTGTGTTAAATGGCCACTGCACTGCAGCCTGTAGTGGGTGCTGGGAGCCCCTGGTTTGGGAACCCCTGATTTAATCAACAACTTCAATATTCAGAGAGAGGAAAGGGATGTCGTGAGTACTCCCCTCAGCATCAGTGTTCTTCCTTTCTCTAAAGGCTTACCTTCAACACACCCTAATAAAATTCTCTCCTCAAGTATTCTATTTAAAAACTATAGTCTTCAGTCTTCATGAGCTTAAAAAAAAAGACATACAAATGTTCACTTGAAGCTGTGGGTGTGTGGAAGTGTGTTCATTTTTACAGTTTGTTTATTGCACTTTTTGATTTTTCCTATTTTCAAGATTTTGAAGGGACCGTTCTGTTTTGAGGTGCAAATGTGTTGTCCTTTTCTTGTGTGGCAAGTACAATTTAAACTCAATATATTTGGTTGTTTTGTGCTTTTATAGTTCTTTGGTTTTGAGTCACAATAAATTCATCTGTAAACGGAATTCTTCTGACTTTGTTTATTGTACATGTCCAACCTTTCCTGCTGGCATTTTTTATTGTTGTAATCTCTGTGTGATGAGTGTATGTGCAAACTCTGTGTGATCATTGGCTGTGCAATCTCCTGTTGGCTGTGACCATATTCTGCATGCCTGTGGGTCTTCTGTAAAGAATGATCATTTTGTCTCTATATGCTGTTTCATTTCTCTCATATTGAGAAAAAAGCACTCCATAGAAACAGGAGAGCCATGACCTCTGACATTATCGGTATACAGTAATTGACAAGGCTTTTGCCTGTATGGGACGCTCTTTCTGTTATGTGTATTACAATAGTGTAATTAAGTGTAATACCGATAGTGTAAAGTGACAGACCTGGATCATGTCCTCCACCGATGGTTCTAAAATCTCTTCGGCCATTTGAGAAAACATGAATCCTCAGCCAACTGGTCTGTGGAGTGGTGAGCATATTTCTGTCTGAAATGTACTGTACTGCATGTGGGTTCATCTTGAAAAGCAATGTGTGTTTTGGAAAGAATTACCATTACGTGGGCCAAGTATGTGTGCTGTGTGACCCTTCAATTACCCTATTGACATTGTAAACTCTTATGATCACTTAAAATGTGTTTTTCCCCTGGGGTAAAAAAAAACACGTGTATATATATTATATGTATATGTACACGTGTGTGTGTACCATAAAATGTACACGCATGCATCAACTCTGATTATGTAAATTCCGGCTGGTAAAATTAAAGGAAAGTTGTCAACAATTAAATACTTATTGTTCAGCCTTTATGAACAATAAAGATGTATATACACCATCAGAACATAGTATCATTCACAGGCATTCATAACTGTTTATAACTAATAAAATGCTGCAGAGCATGATGCATTGCTTTGCGAAATGTAAGCAGCTCAGGGCCTACGCTTCTTACCTGAAGCAGGTTAGCATACTGAGGAGAAGCCACCAGCATGACCAGTAAGACCTGGAGCAGGTCAAACTGCTGTACCCTGGGCGTGCCATTCCCATCCCTGTTATGTAGCTTCATGGAGGTGTTATATCTAGATCAGTGGTCCCTAACCTCAGTTCTGGGGACCCGCTGTGTATGCTGGTTGTCATTCCAACCATAATTACAAACTCTGAATTGCAACTGGCTGTTAATTAGACACTTTGCATTTCTATTCAAGCATGATTTATTCTGTTAAGGCCATATTACGCCAGAAATAGCAGTGCATGCCATGAACAATCAGTGTCCTATATTCACATCCCAGGGCCGGTGTGTATCAAATATCTTAAAAGTTACACTTACGACAGCTCCTAAGAGCTTATTTTGGAGTGAAATCACTTTTTGCTAAAAGTGGTCGGTAAAACGTAGTTATCAAGCAGCTCGCACTTTCTCTTAGGGAAGTCTTCAAATATTCTCAAGAGTAGCTCGTAAGTGTGTTTTCGCGACAATCATGGGTGCCGCAAATTAAAAGATTAAGATGAGGTCATCAATCGCCGAAATTGCAAAGCGGAAATAACCAATGTGCTTTTGGAAAATCTATTCTTTGATGGTCAACACACATTTCCAATAAAGTTAAACAGACCCTCATAATAAAAGATGCCTTGTTGGCTCATGTTAGGCTAAGCAAAATGGATTTAGAAAGACTTAAAAGGATTAAAAAAATACCTAATTGGGCTGGAGGTAGGAGGTAGATTCGAAAAAAGACACACAACACAACAATACAAGTCATAAAAAAGGCATGGAGGCAGATCGCAGACAACAAATGCAAGCTTCGCCTCCGCCATTCGTAGCCCGGAGGAAAGCGAAAAAAATGGGACAGTGTTCTATCCAAAGGGCATCAGGAAAATCTCCACTTTCAAGAAGGCAACATCTGGCACTGGTTCGTAGTCTTATTTATTTATGTATTTATTTATGAGACACATTTGTTTTGCATTGCAATATTGCTGATAAACTTAAGACCACTTGAGACCATTTTTTTATTTTGAGTCTTGATACATACGACCCCAGGACTTATCAGGAAATCAGTCAGGGGCCGTATGTATCAAGCCTCTCAGAGTAAAAAATTGGTCTCAAATGTAACTTAAGTGTAAGAATTGGTGACTTTTACTCCTACACTCAAATTTAAGAATAAAAGTGATTTATCACATTTCTCTGGTCTTAAAATTACTCTTAAACTGTCAGGTATTTAAGAGACCTCGGGAGCTCTCTTAACTTGGCTAAGAGTAGGCAAGATGGCAGTTGCGAAGACGTGCATGCACCTTCCAAGACAGGAATAATGTTTTAGAAATGTTTGATGATGCACAGTTAATCCAACCTTATCGCTTACATCGTCAGGGAATCATCTTTGTCACTGATCTTGTGTAGAATCTTGAGAAGTAGCGCAGTTACGGCAGAGATGCAAGTTATTTTTTCACTGCGCTTAAAGGTCAAAATAATTGTAATACCTGTTGTTGTTTATCAGTAATATTGCAATGTGAAACAAATGTGTCTTCTAAATAAATCAATAAGACTACGATAAGACTACGAAACAGTGCCTTCTTAAAAGCGGAGATTTTCCTGACGCGCTTTGGATATACATTTTTTTGTTTTTCTTCCCCTTAATTGTTTCCTTTTTCGAGTCTACCTCCTCTACAGTCCAATTCGGTTTTCTTTTTAAATCCATTTTGCTTAGCCTATCAGTAGCCAACAAGGCATCTTTTATAATGAGGGTCTGTTTAACTTTATTGGAAACTTGTGTTGACCATCAAAGAATACAGATTTTCCAAGAGCAGATTTGTTCTTGCCAGGGTTACCAACCGTCCATACATTTACTGACAGTCCGTAAAATGTTAATTTCACATTGTCCATAAATCCGTCAAAAAGTTTCTGTCCGCAAAAATGTCCCATTTACTACAGAATGATGTAAAAGTCTATCCGCTGCTGCAAGGCCGTAACCATGGAGTCAACATTGGGGGGGACATTTATAACTTTTATATCAGCTAGGCTATATATTGGGGGGGACATTTTGAGCATATCTGAATATTGGGGGGGATGTGTCCCCCCCAATATATATGGTAATTTCGGCCTTGCGCTGCTGCATAGAGACTTTTCGATCACCCTCTACTTCCTTCGTTGCAAAATTTCTGACTGCCGTCAAACTTTCCTCTGAGTTACGAACATTTTCTTCAACTCAAGTTTGATGAAGAGCGTAGATAGGTCAATGTGCCTGAATGGAATATTGACTGGTAAAACTGTCAAAGGCAGCAAAAGCTTCCAACCCACGAAATAAATGGTAAATGCTGCAAATATTACGATGTAGGCCTACGACCATAACAGCCAGCACGGCAACTCTGCACCATAGCGTGAGTATAATTTTCTTTATTTTCATACTTTTTAAGACAAAAATAAGGTTGTCATTAAAAAATACGGCATGCCAGTAAAAAAAAATCCAACTTAGCCAGTTATGTCAGTAAAACCACAAAGTTATGGTGGCAACCCAACTTCTTCATCTTTGCAATTTCGCCGATTGATGACTTCACGGACCTAATCATTTAATTTGCGGCACTCGTGATTGTCGCAAAAACACACTTACAGTTACTCTTGAGAATATTTGAAGACTTCGCTAAGAGAAAGTGTAAGCTGCTTGATAACTGTTTTACCGACCAAGAGTGATTTCACTCCTAAGTAAGCTCTTAGGAGGTGTCGTAAGTGTAGCTCTTAAGATACTTGATATATACCGGCCCTGATCAACTAATGCTGTAATTTCCTGTAATGTTTTTAATTGATTCAATTATAAACTGGCAGGTGAAATCAGTGGGAATTTGGGAATTGGCAATGAGCGTTGTTCTAAAATAAGTTTAAGGAAAAAATGATGGTAGAACTAGCTACACGTTTTCAACAACCTTAAGACCTTAGAGACTGGCTGAAACAAACCAGCATGCACATTGGGTCCCCAGGACCAAGGTTAGTGTTCACTGGTCTAGAAGACCCCTGAAGACACGCTCCTTAATGTTTTGTGACAGGACCCGACCACATTGATAAAGAAAGGCAATGTTTTTAATTGCTTGTACATTCTGAAAAAAGTTCACAAATATTTACACTTGAAAATACTTCATTTTTGTGTCTCCTCTAAATCCACGACATCAGGATGCACATTTTTAAACGCTCTAGAACATGCAGGGTGGAAAAAGGAAAAGTACACAAGTATAAAGAGGAGTGAAACACACGCCCTCTAGTGGCATGGATGTCCTCTCACTAGTCAAATGGGTCTAATAGGAACCAAACAAAACAGTCATGTACAATGACAAACACAAAAGTAATACTTTTTTGGCAGAAACAAAATCCATAGTAAATAATACCCAATAGTTTTCAGACTCACAAAAAGAAAACAGAAATGATGATTTACTCTAAGACAGGTTACATGTAATGGTTACAGTTTGATATACAGTACGTGTATTTTTTAAAGAGCAAAATAAAATCTATTGCACCCTACTAGATTTGAAAGCTCTAAGATCTGTTATCTATTCTCTACCCAAGCAAAATGCAGCTCCTCCCAACTCCTGGCTTTTTAGTGTTGATAGTTTAGGTTGTTATAACAGCTCTTTGTCAACAGCTAGTGGGCTCCAAGAAAATAATTCTTGTGGGTGTGGGCTGAACACCGGGGAAGCAAAAGTGCTTTTCTGACCAGTTGTTGCAGTTTGCAAGAGCGCTGATAGGCATTCAGTGAAAGGCCCAAAAAACCTCATTAATATAATAGTAATATTATCCTTAAATGTGTCTATTTGAGATTAACATTATTGTTGTTTACATATTCTCTTGAAAAATGCAATGAACATGTAAAAAAAATTAAGCGAGACATGGTTGGACATGAATTAGAAACACACCCTTACCCTGTGTAAGCATTGGGAAGTGTGAGCTACAGTATAGGATTCCTATAGAGGGTGGGGGTTTGGCCGGCGTTCAGGCTGGTTACGGGTGGGGTTAGAATAGGGTCACTGGCCTCCTACAGGCTGCCGTAGATCCTCTTGATGACCTCGCCCTCATCCCTGGGCAGAATGCCGCTATCAATGTAAGAGTCCACCTGCTGGTCCATGAAGTCCCTCAGTTTGGAAAGGTCGTACTCTGAGGTGGGGGGGAATCACAATTGCATTTCATTAAAATCTTTCCCCATTGTATTCTGTTGAAAGCTCCCCATCCCTGAAATGCCTTCCCACGCACACGATGATAGCATCTCCCGCTGCAGACAGAAAGGGACGGAAATTACAAAGCAGCCTGAAGACACAAAGCGATTGCGCTTAGTAATACCTCACTGTGCAGGAATAGGTTGATGTTACAGAAGGGGAAAAAATGGCATGATTGAATTGAGCTTGTCGTTGTGGCTTTATCTCCTGGGTGTATGAACGGAATCCGCTCTGACAGAGTCCTGATGGAGCGTGTCAGTTTAATTAGACACTCCTGCCCCGCTGTGACTGCAGCCTACACACAGCCTGTGAATCGCTCCAAACTCCTTGAAACTCCCCCTCCCCCCCCACTACACTGCCTCTTTCTCTGTGTTAATGTGCCTTAGGAGTCAAGACAGGGTCAGTGACATCTACAGTAGAGTCTCCATGCTACTCTGTGGAAGAAAAGGCGAGCGGGACCTGAGAATGCTGTCTGTCAGGACAAATGGTAAAGAGCCATAGTGATACACACTGACCCACTGAGTGCGATGGAGCTGCATTCCCACACAATGGCAGGAACAACACCACAGACAGACCCGCATCGGGCCAGATTAGTGCACATATCGCAGGTACGCAGAGAGAAATGAATAAGCTATTGTTAAAAAGCTAGGGGGCTTGCATCTCCTGTAATTAGGGCAAGCTCATTAAGACACACATAAATATTCATGAAGCTTTTGAGGTAAACTAACCAACGCTTAATTTTAATTGCAAATAGCAGACAAAATTGTCCTTACTGCTTTTTAATTTGTAAAATATTTTGTTTATGTAAGATAACATGCAAGAGTTAAAACTCAGCAGTGCAGACAGCAAACAGCAAATGGAAGGAGGGATCTTATTCTATCTGTCCCTTTGCGGGGTGGCAACATTACCATTTCAGACCACGTGCCAGAATATTCCCTTCACTGCTATCTTTTAGCATGTATCTCTGTTTTGGAGCAAAATGGGACATTTATAGAATGTGTAAGTAAATGTTTGAAAGTTCATCCTAGGGATAGCTGATTAGTTGGATGAACTGTGCCCAGTGCATGCATTCATGCTAATCGCTGTAGCCCTCAATATGTTAATAGGCCTAGTCCTCAACATGCTAATAGCCCAGTGCAGGCCTCTAAATGCTTTGTATGGCCAACAAAACACTTTTCCTGGGTGCCATTTAAATCCTGTCTTTAGGCGTTCAATGGATTTTGAGCAATTTGGGGAGATTTCCTGAACTTTATGGAGCTTTGCTGATTTTGGAAGCCTTATGGAGCACTTACTCTCTTTGTTGTCGTCTTTGTTATGCTTCTTTAGCCACTCGATATTCTTTCTGATTGCCTCCAGATATGTGTTCGACTTCTCAGAGTGGCCTGTGTGAGAAAGACAGAGACACAGAGAAATCAAAAGTGAGTGAGAGAGACAGCGAGCGAGAGAGAGAGAGGCAGAGAGAGAGAGAGACAGACTCATTGTCAGGCATGATGAATGTGCCCCGTTGAGCCGGGCCGATTCAATTACAGCCCTGTTGCCCAGTGCTTTTTGCAGTCATATCAATTACAGGGTTCCTTTTCATCTCCTTTCCCCGCACACGGCCAGCACGGGAACACTGACCCCATCGGAGCGAGACAACACCAGCCAGTGCCAGCCTAAATGATACCATCCCTAGTTTCCACTGTACGTGTGGCTGCCATCAACACCGCTTTACAATTCCCTATCTAAATATAGGCTTTCCATTTTCCAATACAGTTTCCAGAGCTGTTGGTTAAAATATAAGCCACAATTGGATAACCGTGGATAGATCTTTACCTGTATCTTAAAGGTATCTTGACCTGTCCTTAGCGTTCGCATGCAATTCAATTCAAGTGTTAATTATCCTTTTGATACCTGGGCCGGTATCTATCAAATATCTTAAGAGTTGCACTTACGACACCTCCTAAGAGCTTACTTTGGAGTGAAATCACTCTTTGCTTAAAATGGTCGGTAAAACGTAGTTAACAAGCAGCTCACACTTTCTCTTATGCAAGTCTTCAAATATTCTGGGCCGGCGTGGTTCTCTGTGGCTCAGTTGGTAGAGCACAGCGTTGGCAACACTTAGGTTGTGGGTTCAATCCCCACTGGGGCCACATATACTGAAAATGTATGCATTCACTACTGTAAGTCGCTTTGGATAAAAGCGTCTGTTAAATGGCGTATATTATATTATTCTCAAGAGTAGCTCGTAAGTGCGTTTTTGTGACAATCACGGGTGCCGCAAATGAAAAGATTAAGATGAGATCATCAATCAGTGAAATTGCAAGGAGGAAGGTTTTACTGACATGGCTGACTAAGTTGGAGTATTTTTACTGACATGCCATATTTTTTACTGACACCCGTATTTCAGTCTTAAAAAGTGTGAAAATAAAGACAATTATACTCATGCTTTGGTGCAGAGCTGCCATGCTGGCTTTTGTGGTTGTGCATAGTAATATTTGCCGCATTTATCATTTCTTTAGTGGGTTGGAAGCTTTTGCTGTCTTTGACCGTTTTAACAGTCAATATTCCATTCAGGTACATTGACCTATCTATGCTCTTCATCAAACTTTAGTTGAACAAACTGTTTGTAACTAGGAGGAAAGGAATTTTAACAACAAAGGAAGTATAGGGTGATCGAAAAGTCTCCATGCAGTAGACATACTGCGGAGAGACTTGTCGACCATTCTGTAGTAAACGAGACATTTTTGTGGACAGACAGTTTTTTTTATGGATTATGGACAAGGTGAAATGAAGATATTCTGGGAGAAACCCTGCCACGCCACAGCGCTGCAGTAATGTGACCGACCTGCAGTTCCCCGGAACTGCAGCTCAATCCACTGAATCTATTAATTACATAATAATGTATTGTGTTATCCAAAGTGTTATCAAATTACATACTGCAAAATAACTTGACTTGGGCCAATATGTGAATATTAGGGAGATGGTAGGCCCTGACTGGTCTTGGTGGCTGCCTGCTCACCCTTTGTGGAATCTTTCACTGTCTCAGACTCCTGCATTTTGGCAGCTTCCTCCTTGGTGTTGTCCATTTCATCGCTGATCTTCCCTGGAGGGGGGAAGAACAGTGACCAAACAGTCTAGTTAATACTAGTTTTTCCTTACCTCAAAAAAAAATTGTTAGGTTTTTTTTCAATGGTCTCATAGCTGTTCCAGTAGACAGAACTGCGATGTAGTGCCAAGCACTGCTTATGTAGTTCAGGAATTCTGCCTGCTCCCATGTGACTGTATGGACTATTCCCACTTCCCTGAGAATTGTTGCAATGCGGTGTAATAGAAAGTGTCATAAAATATAGGCCATGAAGGTGTCAATTCCTTTATATTACATTTTTGGCTACTGGAGCAGATATTTATTTATTACATTCTGGCTATTGGAGCAGCTATGAGACCGCCATAAAAACCTAACCGCATTTGTTTGAGGTAAGGAAAAACATAAAATTACAGGAATCTGGGAGTGTTCCCCTTTAAAGAATTTGTCAGAGATGTTGTTCTCAGCAGTGCATAATTATGAGATAACTGCTTAATTAATGTTAAATAAAACCTGTGTAGTTCTGGTCACATTGTCAGTTGATACAAATGTGTATTAATAGTTGGATCACACCTCCAGATTAATTAAGAAGAGACGCCATCTCTGTCACATTCCTGTTATCTCAGGCCTTGAATCCTGTAAGACGATGTTGATGAGATCGAGGCTATTTCTGTGCTCCTGCAGCCTGCTCATGGAGCAGTACCATGCAGAATTTTCCAGAGGAAAGTCATGTGTGTGATTAATCTAATGAGGCAGGTGATGTATTTGGATTGCCAGGTGAGGCGGTTGTGTTTGGATTGTCGGCTGAGGCTGTGGTCCAGCAGCCAGGTGAAAAGGAAGCCAGGTTGTCTCCTTTACCTGTTGGCAGATTGATGTCAGCTGCACCCAAAGACTTCCCCAGTTTATTCTTTGTCTGAACAGCGATCATGGCGTCCAGGTTTTCTGCAGGTAAACCCCGGAGAAAAACATTAGTCAGCCATTAGAGATGCAGTCAAAGCTCATGCAGTGGTGACTAGAATAAAATCAAAGAAAACGTATGTGAGTTTTATTTTATCTCGTTATCTAACCAAGGTTATGGTTTAGCCGGAGCAATGACACAGCCATCTCAGAGTCAGCCAGCTCTGCCGAAACAGGAGCAGGTGGCTCAAAACGGTACAGGTGTTTTTTTTCAAAAGCTGTTTGTTTGTGTCACACTCGTCTAATTATGCAGCAGCATTGCAGGTGGGCATCGTCTCCCCCGGGCGGGGTGTCAGCTGGGTCACCATGGCACATGGGCCTCACTGTATAACAATGCGAGCGAGCGAGCACGGCACAATGTTACCCGGCAACAAACAATAGCACACCAGGTGGTTTGGGGGTTGCTATGGAAACCCAAATCTCACATAATGGGAGTTCATTAGCATTTTTTGGCTTTGAATTTTTAGTCCGTTTTCTGTATTTTTACTATGTTATGACGTCCAGGGAAAACCAAAAAAACTAACAAAAAAAAAAAAAAAGTAGTTGATTTGATTAAAAAAAAAAAAAAAAAAACAGCTGTTGAAGGAGTTCATTAGTGATTCATTGTTGATTGTTACACCAAGTACTGACACAATTATGTTCAAGGCGGTGGGTAGTCTAGAGAGTCAACGTGCATTATGGGTGATGCTGGAAATGTCTCCTCACCACACACAGACCGGTAACATCACCCTGCTCTATGGTCAGCCTTCTCCGGAAGGACTTACCTTCACTTAATCGCTCTTGTCTTGCAATTTGAGCTTTGATGCAAGGTCACAGTTTCATTATCAAATAGATATGGACACAGCTGTGTGCCTCCCCTGTGTGCTGAAGGCTGGATTTAGGTCTTAGGCTGGTCTGGGGGAATGCAATCTGTATATCTGTGTTCCATCCCAGAATTAATCTTTTTTTAATTCAGTTTTGCCCTTGAGTGTGATCAGAGCAGGCCCAGTGCCTTCGTGTAATTATCTGTCTTGACTGATACAAAAAAAAAGATTTATGTAGTTGGAAACAGCACACCGCTGCTAAATTTCCCTGTGCTCCAGTTCAAGTTCACTTAACCTACAAGAGACACTCCCTCAGTTTACCAGCAGTTTTTTTTAAACTTTTGAATTATTGCTTTAAAGGGCAAAAGACCACTATAACCAGTAATCAGAGGAAATGCTATGTGCTGTTTGGGTCCCCAAGGGAAACGGTGCATTGATCTTACATCACACAGGAGACCTAAATGACAGGCTATAAATAATGCAATAGCTGCATATAGACAGCAAATTCCCTCCAAACTCTTAGGTGTGTAGTAAATCACCTTAAAAGGGGGGGAAATTATGCTTACATTGATTTAGGTTGTTATCACTTTAAAGGAAAAATTCACCCAAAAAACGTCAAAAATTGTATTTTTTCCATCTGCAGATGATAATACAAACACCCAGAAAATGATGCATGTAATACGTTGCTTGACAAGAGATCGCTCTTTAGATTGAGACAGATTACTCAGATGAAGTGCATGTGGTGTGGTTCGGCGCTTGTAGTGTGGCTTGGCATGGTTCAGTGCATGGTTCTGTGCATGTGGGGTGGTTTGGCGCATGGTTTGGCGCATGTGGTGATGGGGGTGAGAGACGGGGCAGCCTTACCCAGGTAAGCCACGCCTTCCTCAGGTGTGATCGTGCCGTACTTCACCATCATTTTCACAAAATCAATCAGGGTCTTCATTATGGTGATCAGAGTCTCTCTCTCCTCTGTGTCTTTCTCTGAAAACAATTAATCAACATTTCTGTCCTTTCATGTAAACACACACACATATTAAAATGTATAAATTATATTATATACTGTATATATATATATTTATATTTATAATATATAAATCATATTAACGGGCCCCCGTGTGCCCCTGTGTGGTGCAACCGCTAAAGGCACTCGCCCGTAGTGCAGGTTGCCCACTGCGGCTGGGGTTCAGTCCCTAGCTGCGTCAGCCTGGCTCTGGGAAGGAGTCCTGTTTGGGGGTGGTGATTGGCTGTCCACCCCAGGGGGAGTGGGGAAAGAAATCTGGGTGTTATGAACACAGTACCTGTGTTGAGGCTCTTCAGGAGGCTGTAGAAGTTGGGGAAGTACTGCAGGTCCTGGAGCCCATCCTCATTGGACACAGCCCATGCACCATCCACCGTGTCATCACCGCCAACCCCCGCCTGCTCCTCCTTGTACTTCCTGCTGGGTTTCTCAGCCACTTCCTAACAGACAAAACAAGTGCATTAGGAATGAGCTGGCTTTTTCAGAATTGTAATTTCTTTTTTGAAATTGAATTTAATTAATTAATTTATTTTTTCCAAATTAATTCTCCCTGATTTGGAAAGGCCAATTGTATCTGTTGGCCCGTCTTGTCATTGCAAACATCCTCCATAGATTTCTCTAACACATGCTGCCTGCTTTGGTGCAGTGAGACATGAACAATCTCTCCCTTCCTGGGCGATGCTACGGCCAAGAATATGCCGGCCGGTGGGGCTGCCTGCCATGGTTGGCACTCGTACAAATTGAATACCAGAGTGTGGTTACACACATTACACAGCGAAACCCACTGTTTTTAAGAAGGCAAGCCACCTGTAAAAGTCTAATCGCTCACTGCATCATATGTCCAACCAAAGTTGTCCAACCAGAGTTTCATGTACAGCCATAGGTGCATTTTAAGCCTCTGGGTCTTCATTTGCACTTATGCTTGAGCTGAGTTTGGAAGCAGAGTGAAAGAGCCACACAGAGGCGTGGGATGGGCGACCCAACTGGGGCTCAGGGGCTGGTCCTACCATGTTGGCGTCTGGGTTCTGCTCCGCCCCCTCGTCGCCCCTGGAGACGAGGTTGTCCATGCCGAGGTCGTCGACCTCATTGTCCTTGGCGTTCTTGGTGATGAGCTCCTGCAGGGCTTCGGCCACCTCGTACTCCAGGGTGTCGGCCTGGCTGTCTGTGATCTGAGGAGAGAGAGAGAGAGAGAGAGAAAATACACTTTATATTTACCAAATATTCTTCCCTAAAGTCAATCAGATTTGCCCACTATTCAAAGACCTCCCACACCATGAACAATTTTAAATACTATTGGGTGAGAGAAGGGACATGGTCTGAGGGTCAGTGAGTGATGGAACAAACCCACTTGCACTTGACTCGTGTGACTTTTTCATCTGGCAACTACAACCGCCTCTACCATCACTGCAGACTTCACTGCTGTGACTGTCATCCCTGATGTTATTCAAAAAAGAAGCACATCCAAAAAGTATAATGACTTCAGGTGCGGGGACTCATTAATTAATTCATTATCTAACCCGCTTATTCCTGGTCAGGGTCGCAGAGGGGCTAGAGCCTATCCCAGCATGCATTGGGCGAGAGGCAGGAATACATCCTGGACAGGTCGCCAATCCATCACAGGGCACATACACCATTCACTCACACACTCATACCTACGGGCAATTTAGACTCTCCAATTAGCCTAACGTGCATGTCTTTGGACTGAGGGAGGAGGAAACCCACCCGGACACGGGGAGAACATGCAAACTCCACACAAAAAGGAAATACACTTAAAAAACACAGTGATTTGTTTAGCTGAGCTTTCGGTCCATAGACCTTCATCAAAGCGTTTCCAAACCCTCTTTTTTATGTTGCCTTTCTTTTTATTGTTATATATCTCTTGGTTTTACAGTTTTTTTAATCTTGTATTTACTGATGGTTGCTTTTATCTTTCCTGTACAGTGTCCTTGGGTTCAAAAAGGCACCATACAAAAATACATGCATTATAATTCTAATTATTATAAAGGTCATTGCTGAGTATTGATTCAGCTATTACAGTAATGACTAGCTTTATGGACATTGCTGTCACTGAAGACATTAGAGTCTCTATTACAATCTCTACTGACATTACCGAAGTTACAATCAGTACTTACTGTGTGTACCTGCAATCATTGCTGATTATTACTCATTATTATGTCACATTATGTAACACTAATTATTATGTTGAGTAATAGTAATAATAAAAGTTGTGATTGTTGAAGATTTCAACATACATGTTGATAATAACAGTGACCCTTTAGGACTGGCTTTTGCAGCTATTATTGACTCTGTTGGTTTTATTCAAAATATGTCTGAACCAACCCACTGCCACAACCATACCTTAGATTTAGTGTTATCCTATGGTATCAATGTCGAGAATATCATTGCGTCTCCCAATAATCCTGTACTATCGGATCACTTTTTGATTACTTTTGAAATTCAGGTAAATATTCCTATTAAATCGGAACCTAGATACTATTCCAGCCGCTCTATAAATTCATTGACGGCTTCAAAATGTATAAACATACTTCCTGAATCGTTAGTATCAAGTCAGGACCCAAATAGCTTTTTGTCAATTGATCATCAAACAGATGCGGTAAATCATATTTTACAGAATACACTTGATGCTGTCGCACCCCTCAAGAGGAAAAAATGCAGTCAGAAGAAACTTGCACCCTGGTTTGCTGACCATACCTGTGCCCTTAAACAAGTTTCCAGGAAATTAGAACGCAGATGGCACCCTACCAATTTAAAGGTTTTTCGCTCTGCTTGGAAGGACAGCCTCATAGAATACAAGCATGCTCTTACTACAGCTAGGTCATCGTACTTCTCAAAATTAATTGACCAGAATAAAAACAACCCAAGATTTCTATTTAACACGGTAGCTAAACTGACTAAAAAATCAGTCTTCAGATTGCATCAGTTATCCTTCTAACTATAATTCTAATGACTTCATGAACTTGTTTACTGATAAGATTGAGACAATCAGAGAACAAATTATGAAAATGACTCCAATATCTAGCACTCCAACTCCCGAGATGGCACAGGGCTATCAGAAGCAGGGTTGCATAGAGACCCTTGAGTTTTTCACTCCCTTGGATCTGGACAAATTTAATAAACTGGTTATGTCCTCCAAATCATCTACATGTCTGTTAGACCCCATACCAACAAAGCTTATTAAAGAGCTTATGCCTGTGCTAGGCCAGTCCATGTTAGATATCATAAATACATCCCTATTATTGGGTTGCATACCTAAGTCTTTAAAAGTGGCAGTAATCAAGCCTCTTCTAAAGAAACCAAATCTTGATCCTGTTAATCTGAAGAACTATAGGCCCATTTCAAATCATCTCTTTTTGTCAAAAATTTTAGAGAAATCTGTAGCTCAACAATTAACTGCTTTCCTAAAAACTAATAATCTGTATGAAACACTACAATCAGGTTTTAGACCAAACCATAGCACTGAGACGGCACTTATTAAAGTTGTAAATGACTTACTGTTAGCATTGGATGCTGGTTGTGTTTCTATTCTAGTGCTCCTTGACATAAGTGCTGCTTTTGACACTATTGACCACCAGATTATCCTTCACAGCCTAGAAAACCTGGTTGGTTTGTGTGGACGGGCACTCTTATGGTTTAAATCATACTTATCAGACAGGTTTCAATTTGTGCAATTGATCAAGAGTTCCCTGACTACTCTCAGGTTAAATATGGTATTCCACAAGGCTCAGTGCTGGGACCATTACTGTTCTCATTATACTTGCTACCACTGGGTAATGTTATTCGTAAACATGGTGTGAATTTCCATTGCTATGCAGATGATACACAGCTGTATATATCAATGAAACCAGGTGAAATACTTCAACTCACTCAATTAGAGGCTTGTATCTCTGATATAAAGAATTGGATGACAGTACATTGATGGTTTTGGGCCCCCAAAAATTAAGGAACAAGTTGGATCTGCAGTTAAATACAGGTGATTACATAGTTGCATCAAGTCAAATGGTCAAGAACCATGGTTTTATTATTGATCAGGATCTTACATTTGACACTCATATTAAAAACACTTCCAGAGTAGCTTTCTTTCACCTAAGAAACATAGCTAAAATTCGGCACATTCTGTCATTAGAGGATGCAAAAACCTTGATGCATGCTTTTGTCGCATCGAGGCTAGACTATTGTAATGCCTTATTATCTGGCTCCTCTAGTAGCTCTCTTAAGAGTCTTCAACTAGTACAGAATACAGCGGCACGTATTTTGACTAGATGCAAGATGTATGAGCACATTACTCCTGTGTTAGCATCACTACATTGGCTTCCTGTTAAATATCGGGCTGATTATAAAGTACTGTTGCTAACTTTTAAAGCAGTGAACGGACTTGTACCTATATATCTGACCGAAATGATTGCCCCATATAAGCCGACACTGCTTCGTTCACAAGAAGCCGGCCATCTATTACTCCCTAGAATTTTGAAAAGCACAGCTGGTGGTAGAGCCTTCTCTTTTAGAGCTCCTCTGCTGTGGAACAGTTTACCAAGGCATGTTAGGGATTCAGACACAGTTTCAATTTTTAAGTCTAGATTAAAAACATATATTTTCAGCCTAGCCTACTGCCAAACATAGTCTAGGTGGAGAGATGGAGAAGGCCGTGCCCTAGTGTCTTATGGAGTGAGAAACTTTCCAAACTGTCACCTCCTCAACGTGTTACCACCACTGTTAGGCTATCCTTGATTGGCTGTGGATGGTTTGGAACTCTCATGGCTGCGTGTATTCTCTGTCCCTCTCCTAATAGGTATGCTGCCATAGTTTACACCTGTTGGGGCTATCTGTATATTTCCTATGCTTGTGCTGCCCTGCTCTTACATAATGCTACTGGCTATAGCACTGCTGTTCTCTTCTCTGCCTCGGCCTCTGACTCGGGGGCACCTGCCCCCGAGCCCTAGATCCTGCGAGAAGTGTGAGCGGCCCCCATCAACCCTCACCCCCACGCCAACCCCAGTTCCTGGATCTGGACCCCCTTCGCATGGTTTAGCCCCCCAACCTGACTACCTAACTCAGGAGGGGCAAAGTCTTTCAGCCCTGAGTCAGCTTGGACTGACCATGATATGGTCTTTTTTGGACACCCTGGGCCGGCCAGAAGAGGATGGGCTCCCCCCCTTTTATTCTGGTTCCTCCCAAGGTTTCTCCCTACCAAGTGAGTTTTTCCTTGCCACTGTTGCCTTTAGGCTTGCTTTTGGGGGGGTCTAGGCCTGGGTTCCCCCTCTGTTAAGTGTTTTGTGACAATTCAATTGTGAAAAGTGCTATACAAATAAATTTGATTTGATTTGATTTGATAATATATTAGTATGAAAGAATATGGGGAATAGCTCGGGGTGCAGGTGTTGGCTATTCTTTTACATTTAAATTTCTACTAAAACAAGCAACACAGGTGTAAATATTATCACAGCATGAGTTAAAGAAATCTACTACCAGTCCGAGTTTTAGGAGCTTGGACACGATCCTGTCGAACACCCCTCTGTCGTCCTCCTCATAGATTTTGTTGGCGATCTTCTGGACAATGTCTTCCGCCGTCAGTGGGGTCCCGTCCACCTGGCGGAAACTCTCCGGGTCGTCTGAAATGGGAGGCATGCTGTAAGGAGGACTGCTGAAAGGTAAATCTAGCACAGTCATACTCAGGTAGTGTAGGGTAGGTAGTTGTCCTGGCTGCAGGTTATTGAGAGTGATAGGTAAACCTAGCAGTGATACAGACAGGCAGTACTGTAGTGCTGACTCCGTCAGTGTTGTACAGGCTCAGGTGCTGTAGTTCTCCTAGCTGCAGGTGTTTGAGAGCCCATATTTCCTATTTCTAAGGCAGAGATGGAAACTGCAAACAGTCTCCCTTCCTTCTCCTCAGGCACCAGAAACATGTCTCTCCCCTGCATGTCACTCACATGATGTGTAAACTGCAGAGCTCCAAGCGAAGCCCAGCTCCATTCGCTGCTCGGTCATATTAATGCGACTCACTATATCAGTCACAGAAATATGAGTCTTCTCAAACAAGCTGGCTATGGCTGGAGAGACCTGCCCAATGCACAGCAGCTTGGTAATGCATCACCTGCGTAATGCAGTAAAATCAGGGCGACAAGCCTCAGCCTTGCCGAGAACAATTCTTATTTATTGCAATCTGTTGGTTACTTTTGGTTTTGTTTACCCCTTTAGCAAACAGTGCTGGGAAACACTTTGAAATAGATTTTTACAGCTAAAAAACAACAACATTATCGAGGAATACCACGCTTACAAAAAGATTTCAGTTGTAACAAAACCATCTAAATGGCCTGAGAGCAGTTTACAGAAGCATGCACACATACATAAACAGCCGTAAGGATGAGAGATGGAGACACTGACCACTTTCTCTGCATGGGCTTATTCCTATGGGGTCTCCAGATGTCAGATGAGCGTAAACATTGCCCAAGCTGCTGAAATCCTCAAACTGAGCAAGCTGTGGGCGTTAAGGATGAGGGCTAAGGTTTGTGCAACCGATACCCACTCTAAAAGCACAAGATCGCCTCTCCCTGCATGCTGAGATGATATAGACAGCTTACTCCTCAATCTGCCTAATGTGCTTTCAACGGTCTTCTCACACTGCAGTAACGGTGCAGGTGTACATATGTGTGTTCTCTAAACAGGAGCTGTACTCTGAATGTGCCAACAGAAGTGGTTTACAGATTGCCTTGTTCCACACTAATCATTTACACTTGCACGCACAAGCAAGGGTGTACAAGCTTTTGCACATCATGAAATATTGCATCACTGAAAATAATTTTTTACAGATAATATGGAAATCATTTTGGGTAATTTTCTTAATGTTTCCCTTGAAGGAGACACAGTGTGAACACAAATCAACCTCTACTTTTCAACAAAATCTGACTGATAGGCGTATCTTTGATAGAGAAGGGGCATCTCTGAGTTCCTCTTTAGATGTGTTTGGTGACTCAGACCTACTTGGAGACAGAAAGCAGCTTTTTGGGCAGAAGGGCCAAATGTTTCCGACTGACAGATAATCCCCCCCTTGTCTTATATATATGGCAAGATGCCAAGCACCCCCCAACCTCCTTTCCCTCCCCCTCCTGCTGAGCCAAGATGCAAGATCAGATGGATTGTCCACTGGCTCAGTCTTAACGGTTTCAGCTGAGGGGGAAGAGGATGAGGGTGTGAGGTCGCTATTGTTCTAGTGTCACACGGACGGCAGTTATTCGTATTGAATTGCTTGGCAGACATCCTTATCCATGACTTATATTTTACATACTACCCATTGCAGAGGCTATTCGGGTTAGGTAGCTTCCTCAAGGGAACACGCCAATGCCCTGTTTGGGTATTACATTTGCAGCCCAGTTCCCCTAACTACCCACTGGACAACACTCCCCACTTCCTCTAACTACCTGCTGTACAACAAGCCCAGTTTCCCAAACTACCCAGGGGACAACACTGCTGCCAATCCTCACACTTCTCTCTTTCTTTAACCCTGAGCCAAGGACACACAGTAAATTAAGTGATGAGGAAATATGGGCGTGGTGACTGCATACCTGGGTACTTGTAGTCTATGCTGCTTTTGGTGGAGTCGTAGTCCTCAGCCAGTCTCCTGTACTTGGTGGAGTCCGATTCATCAGGGATGTATTGAGTGCTCAGTTTCTCAACACTGGCGGTCTCGTTGCCTGGGACCTTTGACCCCGCCGCTAACGACTTGAGCAGCCTGAAATCATCGTTATCTGGGTCTGCTTTCTCCTTGATAAATTCAGATTTTTGTTTGTTGTCTGAAAGTCAAAAATGACACGCAATTATAGTCATCAATTTGTCAGTTATGTGTCTGAATCCCACTGCACAATCCTTAAACACAGTCTATTAAATTAAGAAAGCCCACTTCTTACTTATTGTCTACACATATCCTTTGTTAATTCCATCTCAACACTGTTGTGTAAGGACTGAGGTCGGTAACACAAGCTTACATTTTTAATTAAAAGTTGAGGAAAATATATATTGTTATTAGATTGGTATGGGCCCTGCACATATAGATAAATGTTGAAGAAACCATCTTACCGATGGATTCGATTTTGCTCGTGCTGTCTGCTTCTGCGATCTGTCATTGTGAGAGACAAAAGGTTATTGTCCAGAAAACATTAAACCCATTTAATTAAATGAATGACCACGACGTTTAACTATCATGTGTGGCATGCATCATCCGGAAATAGCCTACGGGTCATTTCGGAGTACAAGGATATGAATGAGTGTTTACCGAATTATTGTGAAAACCCGAAATGCACATTGTCAGAACGTGGATACAAGGCACGTTTGTGTCTCGTGCAGTTTCTTTTCCTTTTTTCAATACGTGATTGGAGGGGTTACTTTGCAGATTGAAGGCACTGGTTTCAATAGCAGGCTACGGTTGGGTGATCTCTGTGCCATCTGCTTTTTTTGGCTGATAAACCAGAAAGCCCGCAAAAGCGATGATAGTATATGTATATATAGCCTGCTATATACGTTTTAACTCTTCTCTCATTGACTCTACCAGTCAATGATACTGAGATGCATTTCATATTGTTTGACTGATTAAAATATATGTATATATCTTTTAAGGTTCGATGAACCGTTTCTTATAAGATCTAAATCTTGCGAAATTAGATCATTTGCAGACAGAACTCTATCTGTAAAACGAAATGTATGAAAACAGTTTTTCCCGTCTCCTTGCTAAAGAGAGAAAAACTACTAGTAGGCTATAGTAACTTACCTGTTCCTCTAATGGTCGTTCTTCACTCAGTTCTCTGTTGTACATTGTTTTATCTAGACCAAAACAAACGTAATTTAAATGAAAGTGTAGTGACAAAACAGATAAATGTACACACTCATATACACGTTAATTAATTCTGGAGATATAATACAAAGCAAATATGCTCCCCTACTCAGTGTATCACGTAGTGCAAGAGTAGAAATTACATTCAATTACAAATAACAACAAGGTTCCAAGGCTTTGATTTGACTATCTTGCATTTTATTGATGCATTAATGCACTGCTACATGCTAAACCGCCAGACCGCATAGGCAGAGATATAATCGGCTTAGCAATCAAAAGATTACCCTGCAATGAAAAATAAAACGCAATCTATTCAAGTGAATGCAGTAGAATTCCCAAACAATTGTATAGCTTAGATTTTTGTTTACGTAGGCCATTATTTTCAGTGCATCGTTTATGAAATATTACATATGCCCACTCTAATATTGTGGGATATTGGGAAACTCATTGGCAACTCTTTTGTTGTAATCGCAGAGAATCGAAAGATTTGAAAAAGACCCATCTCTTTTCAAGTTTAGACTACAATTTAAACTAATGAGGAAAGCAATCGAAACTTGCTCTAGCAATGATGAACACAGTAGCTGTGCAATATGGCACTTACCGCCCGTCGAGTCAGGTGTGGGAAACGCAGACATCGGATATAGACTTAGGGCGACAATGTGGACAAAAATGAAAAACCCGGTGCTCTTGGTCGCCATTCTTAAATAAATTCAAATTGACGATTGACGGTATTGTCCAGGAAATTAGCTCCTGGTAACGTTTTGCTACGATGTATCTTTGAATATATCCTAACTAGACGGACAAATAAAAAGCAATCAGTCGTGTTTGGACAGAGCTCAGCTCTGATGAACTGGCGCTTTTTCGGCGGCTGTAGGTAGAGGCGCCTGCGAGTCTATTGTCGTTTAAAAAATCCACTGCGCTGGAGCTGTTTAGTACCCGCAGTGCTGAAACCAGGTCATTCGCTATAATATAAAGACGAGATAAGCTGGGCGGTACGGAGCTTCCGAGCCTTATAGGCTTGTGCCTTTTCCTTCGGCTGTGGTACCCAAGAGAACAAAACCTGACTCTTGGAGGCAGCCCAGTGGAAGAGGTGGGCGAGAGAATATCCGCCCCTGTGCGTCAGCCTCCACACAACCTGCGTCAGTCCATCCCTCTAATGCATTTATAGTTATAACATCAGGAAATTAGTCTTCCAAAGGACTGATAGAGCAGCCTCGTATTACCCGATTGTGTAGTAAATATAGGCCTATCCAAACAAAATTAGATGTTCTTTGTTACGAGTTAATTTATTTTGTACATCTGTATGCCTGGTTTCCATGTTAAAATATAGCTGATTTAATATACACGGAATTATATATTTGACCCAAATTTTCTAGAATCTTCTATTGAACGCTCGGTTTGTATATGTAGATTTAATTTCACCTGGTTGTATGTGATATCCAATCAATCAATCTTGAAAATAAAGGGTGATTATTATCATTATTTTTGTATGGGTGGGGTATAGTGGGTGTAAATATAATGAAAGAAATATTGGAAAATAATAATTTTATTTGTCCACCTGCCAAGGGACTACAGATGAAAATGAGCCCTAGAGCTAACTGGCATTGTACCCATTGACGCCTTTTGCGAATATGTTGATTACTATGTGCTGTCCCTCTTAAATAAACGAACTAAATAAAATTCGCTCAAACATGTTATTTATATAATATTGACCTCATTCTGTAATTCTGAAATCAGTTGATAATCAAACAGCAAGGTAAATGCTCAGTGCTGCTCTCTAGTGCAGAACTCAGGATATTGCAATCAAGGCCAGTGTTTCGCTATAGGATTTGAATAAAGATTTGACTTCAAAAAAGGGGGAGATGACGTCAAAACGCCGCTTCGCTTTATTTACTGTAGAATGATGTTGCTGCTAACCACCTAGCTATCCCGTGCCTGCTCGTCTTCCTTTGTAAATAGAGTTTAGATGCGATATAATAATTCTACGACATATCTCTGAAGCCTGTGTCTTAATGTGAGAGCTGAAATGAGTGATGTTGTTGAGAAGACACTCATTGCTCTTCCAAGTCTTCTGTCGCTGGACTCGCAGCTCGGAGCAGGAAAACTTTCTTCCACTTCAAAATTGGGAAATCTAATCAGAAGCATAACTGAACTGACATCTAAGCATGTAAGCGAAACCCAGCCTATAGTGCTCGACGGTTCACATTTAGATTTAGCTAACGTTAGCTAGCCTAGACAGCACTGACGCAATTGACTGAATTGCCATGTCGCTACATAACTGGCTATAGATTACAGCTAGTATAGTTAACACATCATCAACAGCAGCATTACACTGAGGCACAGACACGCCACAATGAACAGTCATTTAACCAGCTAGCTAAATGGCACTTAAGTTCAGTCAGCCAGTGACTACCTAGCTAGCTAATTATTTACTTCACTGCATAATTGTTGCTATGTTTATTTTCTTTTAAGGAGGAGGAAAAGCTCATCAAGAAAGAGCTAACTGCTCTAAAGGAACAAGTCTCCTCTCCAAACACGACCTCGGTAAGTAGCTTGCCAAGTTAATTCAACATACAGTTAACTGACATATAAACGTTTCCGTGGTTTATGGTGTCTGCCAATTTTATATTAGTACAATTAGTATTATCGACAACAACAATAATAACAACAATAATAATAGGAGGCAGGTTCGCCACACCTTTTTGTGTTACCTTTGGTACGTTGAGTAGACTAGCAGTGGAGGATCTAAGGGCTTGAGGTGGGACATAAAATGATAGACAATCAGAAGGGTAATAAGGTGCTAAACCATTGAGAGATTTATAAACAAGTAAAAGGACATTACATTTTAAGACACAGGGAGTCAGTATAATTAACACAGGACAGGAGTAATGTGATCTCTATATCTAACTTTAGGTACAATTCTGGCAGCAGCATTCTGAATGATTTGTAGTTTCTCATTGGATTTGTTAGGCAGGCCAGCAAAAAGTCAATTACAATAGTTCAGGTAACTTGCTGTAAAGTAATATAAAGGTTGTGCATCAACCTTTCTGCATCTTGTTGTGTTAAATAGGATCTCACCTTGAGAGAAAGAAAGCAGTCCTGGTCACCTAAAATGTATCTAAAATAACTTTCAAGTTTCTTACTTCAAACTTCACCTGTAGTTGACATTATTAATTTACATTATGAGGGCAGATGATATTTCCCAGTGGGAGCATATACAAAGAAAACAAAAGTGGCCACAAGAATACTCCCCTGTGGAAGTCCATGGGTAATGCCTAATTTCTTAGATACATGGAGAGAAACAAAGTCTCCCTGTTACATGATCAAGATGATTAATTGGTGTATTGTGGTCTGTGGTAGTGATGGGAAAATGAGACCAAAATGGGTGAAACGACAATTATCTTTCAATCACACTTGTTTAACAAATCAAAAGGTCATGCTCTTCACAACAAAACACAATGATTGGTTAGAATCAATGAGCTACTGGTAGCGTATGGTAGCTGTACCCATTTTTGGTGTCATGATGCCTAATTCTCTCATCACTAGTCTATTGCATCAAGTGCAGCACACAGATCCAAGAGAAAGAGAACTGACACGTTTTTGGCATCATCACTTATTGTGAGGTAATTTACTACTTCCTCTAAAGCTAAAAATATGTTTTTATTTATAAAGCGTTGCTAGGTAAACTACCTCTCTACCTTTGTTCTCTGTTGTACCTGAACTCAGGCAACTATTCGCTACGCTCCCGGAAATGTTTGCTCTATAAAGTTCCCATGGCTCGTACAGAACTGGGAAAAACAGCTTTTTCCTATTATGCACCGTGGGCGTGGAATAATCTACAGGAAGGGCTGAAGTTAGTTAATCTCATACCTCTGGGTGTCTCATACAAGACATTGTAACTGAGGAATGTAAATGTTTTTGAGATGCCATGTTTCCTCCAGACTGAATAGCCGTCTCTGTGTATTGTTGTATGTACCGTTGACTGTTGTATTGTCTGTAACTATTGTGTAGGCCTACTGCTGCTACCTTGGCCAGGTCTCTCTTGAAAAAGAGATTTTAATCTCAATGAGACTTCCTGGTTAAATAAAGGTTTAAATAAAAAAAAAGCTGTCTCGGTGCTGTGATTGGCTTGAAAGCCTGACTGGAATTTATATTCCTATAGAATACTGTTTTCATTAAGATAGTCATTCATTTGTTTAAAACTACTTCATCCAGAATTTTCTTTGGAAGTGTATGTTCAATATGGGTCTGTAACAGTGGCTGAAAACTGAGGTGTCTAAATTCGATTTCTTCAGTAGTGGTTTCACTATAGCTGTCTTAAAGGTGCTGGGGAAAATGCCTATCTCTAAACAGGAATAATAATCTTTAGTGTGCTTTAAGACAGAATAACAAAGCCATCGTTAAAGAGACCTGTGATGCAGTGCATAGCCAAGAAGACGTGTCGCACAGCCAGTACGCAAAGGCGATCCACAGTTTTTATTGATTTGCGGCCAGATTACAGGGCTTCGGGATCATTTTATGGCCTTTTTTCCTGCAAGTTCAGTTCTTAGACTAGCCAGGCCAGAGAAACTATCATCATTTTATTGCCAAATTGCATCTGCAACCCAACATACAGAATGTGGAATTTAGCTTTTAGAATATCCCAGCCTATTACTGAATTCATTGGTGTTTTTTTGTTATTGTTGTTGTTGTGAGAAGTAGTAAATGTTTTCTTGCTTTTGTCGATTTCAGAGGCAGATGAAGGAGATTATGGTGAGGGCGATATATTGTGAGATGCTCGGATATGAAGCGTCTTTCAGCTATATACACGCCATCAAACTGGCGCAGCAGGGAAATGGGCTGGAGAAGAGAGTGGGTATGTTCTTTTTCGTGGTTGTACTCCTTTTATGTCACATCAGTATTGTATTTCGGTGCCAGCCAGAAGAGGATTGGCTCCTCCCCAGAGTCTGGTTCCTCTCAAAGTTTCTTCCTTCCTTTGACCTTCAGGGAGTTTTTCTTTGCCACTGTTATCCTGGGTGTGCTCTTCAGGGAGTTTAAGGCTCCATATCCTGTAAAGCTGCTTTGTGACAATGTCATTGTTAAAAGCACTATACATATAAACTGAATTTAATTGAATTGGATAAAAAAACTGAAAAAGCACACTTCCAGGTTTTTCACAGGTGCTGGGCCAAAAAATCTGAATCATGGAATTAAGCAAAATGTCTGCACACTGTTTAAATACTCTCACAAATTGTTTTGTTAGAACACCGTTTCAACCACAGTTTGGTTTGAGAACCACTGGTGTAACATCTGTTGACATTTTTTTGTCATGAATGTATTCACAATGTTATTGTGATGCTCCCAGGCTACCTTGCAGTGTGTCTGTTTCTGAATGAAAGCCACGACCTGCTGCTCCTGCTGGTGAACACAGTGTTAAAGGTATTTGCATTTGTGTGTATTTGTAAGCTCACAGTATATTTTTGGCTTTTTTTTTTTCAACGCAGAGGCTACAAAAGGGTGCTATATGACACAGTGTTTTGTCCATTTCCTTTTAGGATTTACAGAGTACAAACCTGATCGATGTGTGCATGGCTCTGACCGTGGTCAGCCAGATATTCCCCAAAGACATGATTCCAGCAGTGCTCCCCCTGGTGGAGGACAAGCTTACTCACTCAAAGTGCGCTTTCACATCCTCATCTGTTTATTCCAGCCCTCAATCAAATGTGCTGAGTTGCTTTGTTGAACTAAACAGTATTGTGTAATGTTGATATGTTTTTGAGTTTTCCGGTACATTGATTCTTTGTGCTATGGTTTTAATTACAATTGTGGGAAATTTTGATGGCCAGTGGGTTCTATTGCACACTGATAGTCATAATTTAGCATGAAAGGATTTAGAGACATGCATACAAGAAAAAAGCCAAACATGTTTTAAATGTATTACATATTCCAAATCCCAGAACTAAAGGAGGATTCTGGGTAAAAGTTTTGGCCGAAGAAGTGAAGCTGCAGAGCAAACAAAAATTAACATGTGAAGTAGTCCTCAGTCATTAATCTATTCAAACCTTCAGTTACAGAATTAACATTTACATCTACAATTTACCATTCATACATTTTAATATGAATAATTTTAATGTGTCTGCTGTGCTGCTTGGGTTCTTTCTCATCTTTTCTTTTGTTAAATGTTTTTTTAGGGAGATAATTCGGAGGAAGGCGGTGCTCGCGCTGTACAAGTTTTACCTGATCGCGCCTAATCAGGTGCAGCACATCCACGACAAGTTCCGGAAAGCTCTCTGCGACAAGGACCCTGGAGTGATGACTGCCTCTCTGCACATATACTTCCAGATGATAAAGGTTATAATCAAATGCGTGCATTCAGAGCCGTTGCCTTTTTGCCAAAGAAAATAATTTTTGTGCCTGAAATGAGGCAGTCCTGTTTTTATATAGAAACACATACGTTACAGTATAGTTTAAATAATGGTAAATCATTTTTTATTTAAAAGTTTTGATTTATGTTCATGCAGGGATTGCCTTTATTATTTTTATGTCATTTTTAATTGGATGACTATAATTATTTGCCTTTTCACCTTGATTTTGTGACGTTTTTTTAGGTATGATTTAGTTTCTTTGCTTTATTTCTGTGCACCTTGTAATAAAAATTAAGTATTTTTTCATAGTTGTAAATATATATATATATATATATATATATATATATATTTATATAGTAATTTCAAAATGATGTATGTATATATTAAATATTTTTGTAAACCTGTGTGCTGTTTCAGGAGAACCCTGATGGCTTCAGGGAGCTGACGGCAAGCTTGGTGGCAATACTGAAGCAGGTGGTGGGAGGGAAGCTTCCGGTGGAGTTTAACTATCACAGCGTCCCCGCCCCCTGGCTACAGATAAAGCTGCTCAGGATGCTAGCCCTTCTGGGAAAGGAGGACCAGAGGTATCCCACAATTCCACACAGGTCTTACTGACATCAATGGGAGCCTGAGTGTAACAGGAGAGAACAAGACTAAGTCAATCTAAAATGTGTTGTGCGGTAACAATTTGAGAGCAGTCATGACTCATGGTTTTTATAAGACCCTGACTGGTAGGCCCTCTACATTAAAGGATTTGTTCTTATAATTGCTCCATTGAGGGACGTTAACATCTTGTTATCCTAGCATCTTTGCTTTTACCCCATCAGTGTTCAAGACCCACAGCCTCACAGAATTGCATACACAACATGTCCTAAAGTGCTAATAAAGATAGAATATTCCAGAAGAGAACACCAGCTTCAAAGGCTCTCTCCCCTTGTCACTTTCAGCACCAGTGAGATGATGTTTGAAGTCTTGGATGAATCTTTGCGAAGAGCAGAACTCAACCACAACATCACTTATGGTAGGTTTTAACCTGTGCCGCTGCTGTCTGATGCACAGTAATGATGGAGAATGAGAGACCACTTAGAGCAGGAGTGTCCAAACCTACAGCATCTGAAAAGGGCCTGTGTGGGTGCAGGCTTTTGTTGTAGCCCAGCACTAAAACACCTGATTCAACTAATCATGGTTTTGATCGAGGGCCATGATTAGTTGATTCGTTGAATTGGGTGTTGAAGTGCTGGGCTACAACAAAAGCCTGCACCCACACAGGCCATTCTCGGGTAAGATTGGACACCCCTGGCTTGGAGCATACAGACCTGTACTAACAGCCTAAATTCTCTTCAGCTATATTGTTTGAGTGTGTGAAGACCATCTACACCATCCATCCAAAATCTGAGCTGCTGGAGAAAGCAGCCAAGTGCATCGGGAGGTTTGTGTTATCACCCAAGATCAACCTGAAATACCTCGGTACGTAAGAAACACCTGGATGCTTCATAGACAAGAGCAAAGTTCAGAGAGGGGCAACAAGAGTGGTTCTGGGCCTCAAGCCCTTAAAACATTGCAAAAGTAGACCTCAGCGACTTATCTGTTCAGGGTCGGCGAGAGGAGACTCTGGGGGTGGGGGAGGCGAGGGGTTTGAATATGTTTTTTTTTTTTTTTGCCTACAAGTATTTTAAATTTAAATGTAAAAAGTAGATTTCATAGCCATTTTTAAATTGTAGTCTGTTAGCCAGAACTGACAGTATACTCTATATAGACCATTTATAGGGCCACTGGATGTGCATGTTTTTGTCGTTGCTCAGCATTATCAAACGAATGCAGTTAACTTGTAATACAGAATGGGTAGAGTTGCACATTACATCTTCCTACACTGTTGAAAGCGACTGTGAAATGCTTCCCCTTCTGGTGACGGTGTGTTAATGTGATTTCAGGGTTAAAAGCTCTGACCTACGTTGTCCAGCAGGACCCCAACCTTGCTCTGCAGCACCAGATGACCATCATAGAGTGCCTGGATCACCCGGATCCCATCATTAAAAGAGAGGTATGGACCATACCCCATCATTAAGAGAGGGGTACAGGCCTGACCCAATTATTAACAGAGGGGTACTGGCCTGACCCCATAATTAAGAGAGAGGGGTATGAGCCTGACTCCATCATTAGAGAGAGCATAATGACCCCATTATTAACAGAGTGGCACCGACCAGGGCTCGTATGTGTAAAGCATCTAGAGTATGAGTGCTGATCTAGGATCAGTTTTGCCTTTTAGCTCATAATGGACAAGGTTAGGAGGAAAGGGGAAACCTGACCCTAGATCAGCTCTCCTTCTCTGAGATGCTTTATACATATAGGTACTGACCCCATAATAAAGAGAGGTCTAATAGCATCCTGTCTCCTCTGCAGACGCTGGAGTTGCTGTACAGGATCACAAATGGCCAGAACGTGTCCGTGATTGTGCAGAAGATGCTGGACTTCCTCCAACAGAGCAAACATGGGCACACCACCATCGTCCTGGTGGGGAAAGTGGCAGAACTGGCAGAGAAATATCCTTTCACTCACAGTCCTGCCGCTTCCCTCCATCACCCAGCATTGAAACGGGAGTCTGTGCGGTTTTGGGTTTGGTCACAGTTTGTGACCCGGTTGTGGGTCAGTGTGGCAGATGGGCAGCGGTAAAAGGCTTGTTGCATTAGCTTGCAGGGCTACTGTGTACGTAGCAGCCTTTCATTCCCACTGCGCACGTCTCCTAAGGCGTACTGTGTATGCGTTAGAACAATTAAAACTTTATTTCTTACTTTATGGGCACTTTTAACAGATTATGGTCAGGAATGAATACATTGTGGTCACAGAAATGCTTTTGGGGGGCTGCTTGGTGGCTCATCCTGATAAGGCACTGTTCTAGCATGTGGATGAGCCCCACGGGCTGGTGTCGAATCCAGGCCGTGCCAGTGCAGACTGTGGCCGGCAGCCCCGCGAGGCAATGCATAATTGGCAGTAGCGTTTTGGTTTTTGGGTGCTGCTTGAGTTGCGGTCGTGTCCGTTCCTATACGCCTCTGTACGTATGCCCCGGACAACGGGTGGTTCATCCAGACCATGAACACTGTGTTCTCCCTGGGAGGCGACGACATGCAGCCAGAGGTACCAAACAACTTCCTCCGGCTCCTGGCAGAAGGTATGGTAACACAAGGGGGTCTGGCATGAGGCATGTGGATAGGTGTGCCAAATGTTCATGTATATCTATTTTTCTTTCTTTATTCGACATGGATGTTAGTGCATACAGTATGTTGTACCAGAGTTAGCGCAAAGGCTCATTTCCATCAGCATTTAATCGACGTCTACTACAGATATCTTTACAGAGACCTTTACAGAGACATGCATGTACATGTGCATTCATATAGATTAATGTGTTAAAACGGTACTAAACACATAACGTGTGAAATTCAGTGGGTGTAATCTGTGTTCCCTTTGGACACACAATGTTGCTGCAGTGTATTTGTTTTAGATGCATGTTATTTGCAAGACAAATGTAAACAGGCATTTTTAGATGTTGCTTTGAGGGTGATTGTTCCCAGGGGAGGGTGACCAGGAAGAACTAGGTGTGCAATGTGACTGTGCTTATAGAGCAGTGCTTTTGGAATGCACTGCATCTCCCATAGTGCACTGCTGTTTGTTTCACTTAACTGCTGAATGTTGATGTCTGTGTGTTTGGGTATCTTACTGAATGTTAGTTGTCTGTGTACATGTATCCTCATTTCTGTGCGTGTGTGTTCATTTGTATGTGTGTGTGTATAAGTGTTTGTGTCTAAATGCTGTGTGTGTTTCTTGCTGACTGCTATGTGTGTGTAGATGTGTTTCTTATTGACTGCTGTGTGTGTGTGTGTGTGTGTGTGTGTGTGTGTGTGTGTGTGTGTGTGTGTGTGTGTGTGTGTGTGTGTGTGTGTGTGTCTAAGAACAGTGCGTTTCTTGTTGAAGGTTTTGACAGCGCAGAAGAGGACAGGCAGTTGAGGCTGTATGCTGTGGACTCATACCTCTCCCTGCTGCAGACAGACACCTGTCACCTGCCCCAGCGCTTCCTGCAGGTCATGAGCTGGGTCAGTGCCACACACACACACACACACACACACACACACACACACACACACAAGTGTTCACAGGCGTACACGCGCACATGTACATGCACTGCCTTAAACAGATAGACACCTCTCACCTGCCTCAGCGCTTCCTGCAGGTCACATGCAGCTGAGTACAGAGCTGTACGGGTCACGCACAGGTGAGTACAGCTCACATTCGCGGTGGGAACTGGTAATCTGAGCTGGTGTATTCTTCTCTCTTGCATGCTGTTACCTTATGCCAGGTAAATTATCCAGTGAAAATACTGAACTAGAGTTGAACTCTATATTCCTTTGGAGTTGCTGTCCATTGTTTATTGGTTAAACATGTGATTTATGTTATCTGGTTTCATAGATAATTAATTGTTGAATAAGAGAAGTGGAAACTGAAGTATGTACCCTGTTTGGTCAGCGAACTGGCACAATTACTGACCATGCACTGCACTAACCTGCGAAACAGAATCGCTGTCTTTTAAAGGAACAGATTCATCCTGGGGACTTGTTATTTAAAGATGAATTGTTGGTTGGTAGTTTTCAGTTATAGACGGGCCTTCTTCCTCGCAGGTTCTGGGCGAGTTCTCCTTCCTGAAAGCAGACCTGGAGCCCGGCCTGGTTCTGTCACGGCTCGCCAGCCTGCTGGATCAGGACCTCGTCACCACAGAGACCAAGAGCTGGGTGTTGGCGGCCATGTGCAAGCTGTGCGGGGGCGTGGTGGGGGAGGGTGTCGCCGGGCAGGTGGCGGCGCAGTTTGGGGGCTCTCTGAACACCACGTTGCGCCAGCAGGCCCAGGAGCTGCACGTCCTCAGCCTGGACCAGGCCCTCCGAAGCAGGGTGCTGCCCCCACACACAAGCTGGGATGGCCTGGAGGTACGAGCCGGTGACCTTAAACGTTGTGACCCTGAACACAGTGGGGAGATGCTCAGCTTCCTGTACAGGGCTACTATAAGAGAATTACATTTCATAACATTACTTTTACTCAAGTTCATAACTTCTTACAGCGGGGATTTTAATGATGTGCAAGACTCATAGCAGTGATTGTGTGCGTGTGCATGCTTGTGTGTGTGTGTGTATGTGTGTGTGTGTGTGCGTGCGTGCGTGTATGTGACGCAGGTGGACTCCTCCCTCTCCTTCCTGGATGGGTTTGTGTCGGACGCTCTGGCCCAGGGCGCTGCCCCTTACAAACCCCCCCACCAGAGACAGGAAGAGCTCTCTCAGGAGAAAGGTATCCCAGCGACATGTCCCGAGACACTCAACTGCTGTGTCCATTAATATCACATCATTCTTTACAGTGTCCATTAGAATCAGTCCCCCTTCCGCATCAATGTAAACGTTGGAGGCTGAGATTGGTCCATCTCAGTCCCCCTTCCGCATCAGTGTGAACGGTGGAGGCTGTGATTGGTCTGTCTCCTTCCCTGATGTGTCTCTGATGGAGGTTTTCTTCTCCCTCAGTGCTGAACTTGGAGCCGTACGGCCTGGCTCTGCCCGTCAGTCTGTCCACCTGCAGCCTGATGGACAGACAGTCTCCCACAGGCTTCTCCCTGAGCTCTGGTCTCTCCGGCAACAGTGCCGAGCTGCCACACAAAGGAGGGTGAGCTCCCATGATGCCTCGCTGCCGAAGGAAACCGCTACATTTTTACCACCACTTTAAGGTTTATTTTATAGATTTTTTTTTAAAACAAGAAGGAATTTTTTTTTACATATTACAAGAGCTGTTACAGAGTTAATACAACATGTTAATACTGTATGATACCCTCACAAAGAGACCCATCACTGTGGTAATCCATTTTAACACCCACCAACACCAAATTTAAGAGTATCAATCTGAGAATACATGCATATATATTCACGGCAGTAGCAATAAATGCATAAATAAATACATCATTGTTGTGTCAGCGTTATGGCTTTGGTTTTATTTGCAGTTTAGCTCTCCACAGTTGAACTACATTTTTTTGTAGTAATTAAATTGTAATATGTATCTATGTAACAAAGTTCTCAGTGGGATTAATGTTGCTCAATGTGTGTGTCTCTGCATTTGATGTGTGTGTCTCTGTGTTCAATGTGTATGTGTGTATGTGTTTGTGTGTGTGTGTGTGTGTGTTTGATATGTGTGTTTTTGATGTGTGTGTGTGTGTGTGTCTGTGTGTGTCTGTGTGTGTGTGTGTGGGTGTGGTTTCAGCTCACTGAAGATGGACGGGGTGAAGCGGGTTTGGGGGAAGGAGGGGTACCTCCCCCAGAAGGAAGCAGCAGAGGAGGCCCCTGCCATGCCCAGCCCCCCTGTCCCCCTCACATACAGGGTGGCGGCAGCGAGAACACGCAGATGGACGCCCTGGCCCGCCCCCCGGCCCCTCGGACCCGACCAGGAGAAGCAGCAGCTGGCCAGCTCTCTGTTCGTGGGCCTGGGGCCACAGAACCAGCTGTGCCTGGTGAGAGTCTGACAACCCGCCTCCCCTTCCCCCCAGCTGGGCCCCCCCCACACAGATGGTTCTGACCCTCCCCCTCACACACCGGTGATACTCACTGCCCCCACACACACACATGGTACTGACCTGACCCTCCCCCCACCCTCACTCACAGAACTGACTGACCCCAAACACACACAAATGGTACTCATCCCCCACCGCCCCCTGTCTCACACACAGTTGGGGAAGCCTGATGTGGCCCCGCAGCGGTTCAGGAGGAAGACCCGACCACAGGACCCTGAAGGGGGCAGTGACTGGCTGTCAGTCTCCTCCCACTCCTCCCACAGCACCATGGACAGCCTGCTTGACTCCAGCCCCACCCCCCTGGGGGAGGAGCTTAACACCACAGCCCTTCTGGGGGAGGAGCTAAACACTGCTGGCTTCCTGAGGGAGGAACCAAATGCCATCAGCCCTCTGGGGGAGGGGCTTAACACCGCTGACCCCATGGGGGAGGATCCAAACACCACCAGATCACTGAGGGAGACGGCAAATGGCACCACCCATCTGGGAGAGGGGCTTAATGCCGCCGGCCCCCTGGGGGAGGAGCCAAACCCTGTCAGCCCCCAGGGGAAGGAACCAAACACAGCCAGCCCAATGGGGGAGGAGCCAAACACAGCCAGTTCCCAGGGCCCTGAGGACACTCTGGCATTCTGGTCCAGAGCAGAGGGCGAGACTGAGGCCCCTGAGGCCAGCACCATGGCGACGGACCAGCCTCCCACGCAGGCTGACAGACTGACTCCCCCCCCCTGCGCCACCGCAGAGCTGCTGGAGCCGCACGGGTCCGAGCTCCTCAGCCTGGCGTCTGATGGCAGCGTTGATCTCTCCGCCCGTAAGCTCTACAAAGGAGCTGCACTGGAGCTGCAGCTCTACATACGCAACACCAGCAGTGACCAACTGCAGCACGTCTCCCTGCAGCTGCGCTCTGCAGAGCTGCAGGTACCCGCTAGCTCCGCTTCTACATCATTAATGATCAGAGTATTATTACACAGGATTGTTTCAGAGCTGGGGCGTGGGGGGGGCAGGACAGGGCAGTGATGTCATTCAAGAGCTTATTTTTTTTCTTTTTCCTCCAGGTTTTGGACAGCCCAAATCAGTCGTTCCCATTGCTCGGTGACCACGGTGCGGTGACCAGCCGGCACAGTGTTGTCATGGAGACACCCCTGGTCCAGGCCATTGTGGGTGGGGCAGTGACCTACCACACCCAGTCTGGGTCAGCCAATGAGCTGGGGTTCTCGCTGCGGCTCACCCTGGCTGACTTCCTCAGGTACGGCCCCCCCACATCCTCTGCCGGCCACCTGATTGCTGTGACCATAGAATATCCACAGAGCACATTACCTGAAATACTGCGTCCTGTTTCATCTCAAACATAAGCTGATGTTTGTATTAACACCTGTCCATCACTGCTTCTGTCTCTCTCTCTCTGGGTCTTGCCAATGTTCGCAGGCCCTTGCCGCTGTCCACAGAGGATTATGGGAAACTGTGGCTGTCCTTCAACCACGATGTGAAGCAGAACCTCCAGCTGCTGTTGGACAAAGAGGACCCTCTCTCAGCCACACTGAACATCTTGAAGGAAAAACTACAGTTCCATCTGGTGGAAATCATAGGTAAGTGCCACTGCAGTGTGGGTCTAATCCAACTCTTCCAAAATCATTCCACCCTGCAGCCCTCACCTGCCTGGGGACTGACCCTGGTGTGGGGGGAGGAATTCTCCCCCCTGGGCTAAGTAGAAAACTGAAATGTTCCAGTGTTGTAATGGGACGCTAGCCTGAATTCAATAAACATTTGTCCTTAAATTTTGACTCTCAATTAAATGCAAAATTTCATTTTTTGTTCTTCACATACACATTCAGGGAGTTCAGCAATCAAAATGAATAAAAATTCAAATTAAGGAGAGATATTGATGGAATGCAGATTGCTGTCTTTCTGATGAGGCTAAACCAATGTCTGGACTCAATATAGTAGCTAAAGATTATTAACAATCAATAATGACAAAAAAGTAAAGGATGGCTTGTTAATTTATTCATTCAGTCATTCAATCGTAATCATACATTCATTGATTCACATTTATTCATGTATATTCATTCATATCCATTAATTCATAATCATTTTGTGATTCTTTTTGTATTTGTTTTCTTATACATGTAATATACATGTTATACATGGTTCTGAGTGGGTTCGATTCTCATTGGGACCACATATACTGAAAAATGTATGCATTCACTACTGTAAGTTGCTTTGGATAAAGGCATCAGCTAAATGGCATATATTATATTATACGTGTTTAGCATATACATGTTATTAGCAGTTTTCACAAGCTTTATTAGACCCCCCATCACCCCCTCCAACCTATTGAGCAATCCGATTCCTCTGCAAGATCAGTACATTGTTTGAAAAAGATCACACAAAGTGACCACACGATTCATTCATTCATAATCATTTATGTGAATTCACTCATTCATGTGTTCATGCGTTGCCCCCAGGCACAGAGGGCATCCTGGCGTGCCAGCTGCTCCCGGGGCACCCCTGCCTGCTGCACTGCCACGCCCACTCAGGCACCCTGACGGTGTGGCTACGCTCGCCCGTCCCAGACCTGCCCGACTGCCTGCTGTACCACTGCCAGAGGGTGCTGCAGGAGAGGTGAGGGGTGCCGCCGGGTGTCACAGCAATCGCGGGGGGAGGGGCCGCGTCCGTGACGACCAAAAGCACCCGGAGGCGGAGCCTAGGGGGAAAGTGTGAAGGACTTGCGTCATGGTTCATGCGCTCTCTCAACGGAAAATGCACTGCAAAAAACATCACTGTAGAAAACGCACTGCAGAAACATCACTACATAAATGCGCTGCAGAAACACGCTGCAGAAACACGCTGCAGAAACACGCTGCTCGTCCACACGTGACCTCCGTCTGTTCACCTCCTCTCTGCCCTCGTTACCTTATTTAGTCACTGAGCGGCAGGTGCCCTGATCCAGAACAAAGCTTTTCTACCTTTTATACATTCACCCAGCTGGATGTTACTGAAGCACTTTGGGCACAGCAGCGGTGCTCCAGGGATTTGCACCTGCAAAGGTACTGGGCACAATCCCAGACCACCCGGAGTGTGATCGCATCGCTGCACTCGGCGTTCAGTAAAAATAATTATTTATTGCCTTTGTTTTTATGTCAAGAATTTATGTGTGTTTTTTTTTTTACAGTTTTGAATGTTGATGAAATGCTTCTCTGTCACTGAAATTGCAAATTACATCTTATCTCAGGAAAAAAAGACAAACGAACGAACAAACCCAGTTTTTTTGACACCTGGTGTGTGTGACTGTCAGTATCAGTCTCTGGGGGGAATATGTGTGTACCTTCCGCAAAAAAAAAATAAATAAAAAATCCTTGGTCAGCGTGTAGCCTGAGAGTGTGACTTCCGTCACCGAACGCCTTCGAGTACCATGTGAGAACTCACGAGCTGACCACAGTCTCTTACCCGTTCAGCCCAAATACGCTCTCTCTCTCAATGGTGTTTATATCAGATTCAAGCTTCATGTCATATGCCCAGCCATGTGAAGAAAATAACCGCGAGCGCTGTAAACACACTTTTTCCGAGCAGCACACCTAGGCCACCGCCAGGCCCCTGACTAGCCGTTGGGTGGTCTTCCAGTGCCAAAGATACCGTAGGTCATGTGACCAGTTGCTCTGTGTGCACAGTGACACCCTGTAGCACACAGAGTATTCTCTCTTTATTGGAGTGTAAACAGCATGCGCATAGAGCACCTGCTTTAGTACATAGCGTCCCTTGTCTGTGTGGCCCAGAACGGCCTGTTTCAGTACGTCAGCGCTCTGATGCATTTTGCACACTATGGCCTGTTTCAGTATGTCAGTGCTATCGGTCTGTTTGGCCCAGAATGGCCTGTTTCAGTATGTTAGCGCTCTGATGCCCTTTTCAGGTCAAACGCTCTGATGGCCTGGCCTTTCAGGATCGTTAGAATGGCCTGTTTCAGGACGTGATGCGTCAGAATGGCCTGCTTCAGTATGTTAGCGCTCTGATGCGCTTGGCAAACTATGGCCTGTTTCAGTATGTTAGCGCTCTGATGCGTCAGAATGGCCTGTTTCAGGACGTTAGCGCTCTGATGTGTCAGAATGGCCTGCTTCAGTATGTTAGCGCTCTGATGCGCTTGGCACACTATGGCCTGTTTCAGGACGTTAGTGCTCGGATGCGTTTGGCTTAAGCTCCAGCTGAATGCTGTATGCCCATTTTTGCCAGGAAGGTCTGCTTGTTTCAAAACTTTGGTATTATTGTTGGCAATTGTGGAAGGCTGTCTCAAAAAGCTCAAAGCGCAGGGCTTTCATGAGTACCTTACTTGTTTGGCCTGGCACCTTTTAGCATGAGCTAATATAGGCCTGGATAACGTCACAATGTGCAAACTGGTAACTGTGTCAGCCGTCCTCGTGTTTGGCTTAAAGCAATATATTTTGTCTGCCTGTCAGTGTCTAACCCCCAGAGCGAGTTTGTTTTGACTGAATGTCTCAGTTTCTGATTGGTTCATGTATTTCCCTGTGTCTCTGCTCTGTAGTATTAATTCAGTGCATGAATTGAATTGAACTGGGATTTAAATGCACTGTAATGCTGAACACAGTCAGCTCTTGGCAAAACCAGCCAGAGAATAGAAATGTTTCACTTCTACTTTTCATGTGTTAGTCCAATGTGGTATATTATATATATATATTATATGTGTGTGTGTGCGCGTGTGCGTGTGCGTGTGTATGTGTGTATGTATATGTGTACTGTGTGTATATACACACACAGTACACATATACATACAGTACATATACATAATACATAAACACGTGTGTGTGTGTATATATATACGCACACACATACACACACACACACACACACACACACACACATATATATATATAGGATATACTGTATGCATTCACTATTACTTACCATAGTGTATTTGGGGAAATGTTTTAATGAGTGCTGATAACTATGGTTGTAAAAGTGTCTGAGTCTTGCAGAACAGCGTCCCCTTGTGGTCAGTGTTTGTATTTACACAGGACATACATCCAGAGCCAACTCCTCCTGCCTTCCTGTTTGTTGCAGGTCTCTGTGATACTGTCAGTCATTTTCCTGGAGTGCTTTGGCAGAGAGCGTTATTAATAAAACATAAAGGATGTGTTCTAACATTAATAAAGGTGTTCTGACATTAATAAAGGTAGCCAAAAAGCCTTATGTCTCTATGCTGCGATGGCATGTTCGCGTGCACCTGTGGTAAAGGAGAAGGTTCCTGTCACATTGTATTAATTTTTAATAAACATGCCGCCCTGAACGAAATGGGGAAAGCTATACGCTGCCTCTTCCTGTTTGTTCTCTTTATTTACCACACACAGAGAAAAATGTATTACTTTACTATTATAGAGAAAGCACATTTGTGATTGCTTTTCATCTACACTTCCTTAAAGAAACCAAAACATCTGAGAGGAAGAACTGGGATATTTATCTTTTTATTTCACTGTTAAATTGAATTGTATTATTTATTATTATTATTATTTCACTTTCCTTCCTTCCGTACCATTCCACTTGGATGAGAGTAAGGTCTCTATTCAAAGGAACTGCTAAGTTTCTTCCTAACTTTCAATTATAAGCTGAAAATATTCTTATTTCCTCCCTAATACTTACACAGCTAATTTCAATAATTTCATTAATTTCATAAGAGTCTCTGACCTCTTCTAAGTTGAGGAGAAAGCAGACTGTGGTTTAGAGAATAGAGTCTTTACAGGAGCAGCTGCAAACTATACACTACATACACTGTACAATACACTATAAAAATACATCGGAATATGAAATGATCCAATATGCAGCTACTGTACAGGCATATATACAGGGGTAGACATAATAATGGAAACAACAAACTATATGAATACTGCCCAATGGCCTACACCCTATTAAGACACTTTATGTTGATGTTTCCTTTATTTTGACAGTTGTCTGTGTATCCTTGTACAGTTGTGTGTGTGTGTGGTATAGTATATATGAGTGGTATTCATGATTGTGTCAGACCACTAGAGGACACCGGTGTCCTATGTGAGTTGTGAGTCATATTTGTTTTTCAATCTCGCAACACTTCAATTTGTACAGAAGATGATGGAGATGAGCGGTGGTTTTGCAAAGGTGATGTTAAGTTGATGATGACATGATGTTTAATGTATCAGAAGTTTTGGGGCGAGGGGCCGTTCCCCTGACCGAACCACATCACCCAGCCAGACCTGAGAGCAGGGTCTACCCACTGACTTCTCCCAGCCTGTTAGTCCCTAACGCCTCACTCACGCCCCGCTCACGTCCCGCTGGAGGCCCGCTAACAGAGTTTCAGCTGAATTCGACATCTTCACTGAAATTCGGTAAGATTTTGGAGTGGAGGGAGCATAATTACAACCAGAGCACATGCTATCAGGGATATGCATTTCTGAAATCATAAACTCACTTTTCCTTTTTCCTATTTTTTGTGGTCTCTTTCCAGTCTTGCAGTACTGCAGCAGCGAACACTGTGTAATAACGCAGGTTTTAACTCTCTTTAGTTCCACTGAGGGATTCTAATCCAGATCTCGTTTTTGCTGATCAGTTCTGACTGTGTCTTCCAGCTGTACCTGCTCTGAAGGATCACACACTTCATATTTGGCTTTCAGGTGTTTGGAAATAGAAGAGGACTGAGTAGTGTTATCCTTGCGAGGGGAGGGGGCACAAAGTACTGAAAACAGGGCTGAGTAATTGTGACATTCAGGCCCTGGACCGGCCAGAGGAGGATGGGCTCCCCCTCTTGGGTCTGGTTCTTCTGAATGTTTCTTCCTATTTGTTCCACCAAGGGAGTTTTTCCTGCCCCTGTAGCCTTAGGCTTGCCTTTGTGGGGGTTCAGGCCAGGGTCTGCTGTAAAGCATATTATGACAAATGTTTTGTAAAATGCGCTAGACAAATAAAGTTTGATTGATTGATTGATCGTTTTGGGAAGGCGAGTCGCACACTCCAGATCGTTTATGGTATTCACTCTAAATGGAGCACAACGGAATGTTAGTCAGCACCACGCAAAACTTTAGTGTGTGCGTCCTTCCCCTCTATACTTATCTTTTTTTTGGGGGGGGGAATTACTTGTTAAATAAAATCTTTTTCTCTGAGCAATTATAAAATTGGTATAAAAACATTGTTTTCAAAAATTTTTCAGCATACAATATAGCTCATTACCTGCATTGTTTATTTTTTGTGTGTGTGTGTGTGTGTGTGTGTGTGTGTGTGTGTGTGTGTGTGTGTGTGTGTGTGTGTGTGTGTGTGTGTGTGTGAGAGAGAGAGAGAGAAATTAAAACAATAAGCATTAACAGTACAAGAGATCCAGAACACATGTAAACAAGTTTTATTTGTAAAGGGCAGTTTTAATATTTCAAATATGCAACCTTTGGCTTTCCGACTCTCTTTCCAAAGAAAGTGGCCTCCCCCTTACAGCAAAAAGAGAAGGGGGAGGCCAAATACAGTCCCCGAAGGAAGATGCATGAATCTCTCCTCTCTCTGCTGTGAAGGCCACTGATTGTGCAGTGTGAGGGTGTCAGCGCTGAGTGATCACTTCCTGCCTGTGGGTGGTTGGATGTCCCAGGCCTGTCGACATATGCGCCCTGAAACTCACGCTCCCTAAATACACACTCCCCAAAATGTACTCCCCTCACAATACCCCCCGATATGCACACTCCCCAAAATACACTCACCCCAAAACACACTCACCTCAAAATTTGTCCAAAACGGACACTCCCAAAACGCACTCACCTAAAAATTCACACCAAAACGGACACTCTCCAAAACGCACTCCTTAAAGGCAAGGTGCACCCTGGGTGTTTAATAGTTTTGTAGCTCGTGATGTCATAGCTTCGGCAGGAGCTTGATGTTCCCAGGAAATGTTTATTCTTTTTAGAAAATTAATGTTGGACTTAGCACGTCCAACCAAACACTTTCAGTGGGTTTGATTCTCTGCTGTTCCTCAAGCTCATTAATGCTGAGAGCGTCGTACAGGCTGGAAGGGAATCGGGATGAAATTAAAAATGTTTCTTTTTCCTCTCTTCACCTCTCTTTACTTGTTACGCAGTTTTAATGCAGGAAACGAAAATGAGAAAGAGCTCCCTCGTGCTGAGTGGAGTGACATTACAGAAACATTACAGTGCTGCATATTCTGACAGGCTATTAAAGTGAACAAATATGCTTTCAATATCAGAATAATGAGCCTCATATTGATAATTATTGCTCACGTGACATGCATTACAACTAATTGTGGCATGTAGAAAATACAGTATCGTAACTGTTTTTTGTTATTTACAATGTTTATCTCTGAATGTGTGTGCATATATATATATATCATTAAGGTCAGGCCCTGGAGGGGAGCTGTTGTGTATTTGTTTTTAAATATTAGAATTAGATTAAATGTGACCTCCTCTATTTCCAGTGGAATACTGTTATGTGTTAGAGGACCACCTTTTCTCTCTTCCACAACCCAGCAAAAACCATTCACCATTAGCAGTAACTTGGTAACTCGATACTTGGTGGTTCCACTTAAAACTCCAGAAGCTTATACGCATACCAGCCCAGTTTGTAAGGGATCTTTTTTTAATTAAAGTACATGTTCCCACACCCTGCCATCCGGGGGACTGTGAGATGGGCACATTCACTCGCTCACAACATTTCACTGTGAAATGGACACATTCACTCGCTCACAACATTTCACTGTGAAATGGACACATTCACTTGCTCGCAACTTTCCGCTGTGAAATGGACACATTCACTCACTCACAACTTTCCACAGTGAAAAGGACACATTCACTCACTCACGATGGTACACGGACAGGTGCCCCCTGGAGAAGGGAAGCATTAATGACGATTGCACGGCCAGGAGTCACGTAAGATTTAGCACAAATGAATTTCAAGATGGAGTATGTCTTCTGCCTGGTTTGGCGATTCTTTCTGGCACCCGCTTTTTACATCAAAGATGTTTGTTTACATCAAAGACAAAACCATTCCGATTTACACATAATATTTCAATATTTTCACGCTGTTCATGTGTTTTGGCTTGTGATCTGTGCAGCTAATAGAGAGACTATATTCCACACATATCAGCCAAGCTGAAGCTGGAAACACTTTACCTCAAAACAGCCAAACTGTCATTTAGATTCAGTGTACACAATACATATCACAGAAAAGTAATTCATATCTAGGCATCACATCTGTTCTGTAAAACATGCATCACTTGTTGGCTGGCACAGAGTGACGAGCGGAAAGGTCACACAGTGCATAAAACAACATTCAGGAGCAGCCAGGTAGAGTGCAGATGTTTTTTTTCCCAAAAAATAAACATAATACAATAAGAACATTCTAACTGAAATGTGAAAATAAGAAAATACCGCTTATAAAAGTGGGAAGGGAAATGTGAAGGATCCATGAAAACATGTTGATCCTTTAAAGCATATAATCCGTAAAAAACAGGTAGGGAAAATGACTAAAACAAAGCTAAACAAAAATGTTAAAGAAAATCAACAGAATTATCCAGCTGTGATGAAAAATGTATATACTATGTCAATATGTGATCAAATCAAAAATGCAAGGAACATATTTTACAGCGTCAAAAAAATCTGATATTGCCTCTTACACATGCCATTTTTTACACGTAAAGGTTTTCTACAAAATACATTTGCATGTATACATACAATTGTATGATATATAACACATACATGAAAAATTACTAGAAAAAGTGGCAATAATTGATTATAGTTTACATATATATCTTTAAAAAAGACATTTCTGAAATTTGAAAACCACACTAGTCACATAGGGGGCTTAGAGCACGCCCTCGTCCAGGAGTTTGTTGACTCCGACGCAGATGCTATGAAGGTAAAGTCTGTACTCGTCCGAGGGACCGTAGAGAGCGGCGAGGAACTCCACGTCGGCGAAGTGGTTGAAAACGTGGTCGATGCGACCGTGCGACCGCACGCTCAGGTGCGGCTCCACCAGCTCGTGCAGCAGGTCCCTGCACTCCTGCAGCAGCTCGGAGAGAACGCCGGGGTCAAAGGTGTAGTCCACCTCGTGGAAGCTGATGGCCGTCATGGCCGCCTGGTTCATCTTCTTCCGGAAGCGGTCCACGGTCACCAGCTCTTCGGGACCGAAGCAGCGGTTGCGGTAGAGCACGCCGACCTTGAGCGCGACCTTGATGATGTCCTTGACGACCTTGTGCGCCTCCTTCTTGCTCTTGGTGAAGTCGCGGCTGGCCTTGTACAGCTCGTCCAGGATCTCGCTGCTGCCGTCGTCTGTCAGCAGGTTGGCCACCGCCACAGACGCCACCTTGCTCACGATCTTCTTCTGCACCTGCAGGGCCAGGCTCCTGGAGTTAAAGCTCTCCAGGCCTGGGTTCGAACAGAGAACACACAAGGGGGGGGAGCACATTCAGTCATCTTGTGTGCATCAGTGTCTTTCAGCGAGGGTGGGATTCAACATCCCAAGAAAATGCTGCCAAGAATACTCATGTAGCTAGCAATGTATGATAAATATGATGTATATTAAAATGAGTAATGTTATCTTTGTTCTCTGAATAAAATATTTATATTAATAAAATATTAATTTAACTTGGTTGTATATTAATTTACATATAAGCTATCAGCGTTGTTATAAATGCACTCTGCTCTAGATGTGATTATTCTTGCCTTTTTAATTGTACTCATTCTCTTTGTACTCCAGTCGCTCTGGAGCAGAGCTTCTGCTAAGTGCTTAAAATGTGGATTTAACACTGCACATTTTACTGTGTACTGGACAATTATTACAAGCTGTCACTGATGCAAACACATGAAACGGGTTTGATACGGTTTGAAAAGGATGTGATAGGAATGTGTGAGGCAGTGCGATTAACCCATAATACCTTTCCCCCTGATGTAATCACTGGCACATTAAGAAAGTGATGGACACACATGAAAGTGATGGAATCACACAAGACTAAAACCACTTGGGTGCAGTACCAGGCATCAACTGTAAATCACTTTAACTAGAGACAAAATGGTCAGTGTTAAACATTAACCGCTATCAGTTCATTACCATTTTCCAGTGCATTGTTCAAGGTCTAACGCAGAACATTATGCCTGTAAAGGCAGCGCTTAATTGGTGACATATTCTGCATATGTATGTTGTGCACGCTTATTTGGACACAGGTTGTGTTTAATACAATCATATTTCATCATGTACGCTAATCTTTTCCCAGCTGGAAAAAACTGTGGGCACAAAATGCATCGTGTAGTACAGTAATATTGAGGGAGGAATTAGCTGAATATCAGAATTATGTTTTCAGGGCACACTGGAACTTTCGTAGAGACTCTGGGGGGTTTGGCACGCTGCGTGGTGAGCAAGGTCACTAGTTTTGTGGTCGTGTGCCAAAACACACAAGAGCAGAAGAGTATTAAGCCGTGGGAACAACTGTTCATTTCCATTCTCTACTCCAAACCAATATTGCTACAATCACCCTCCCAAATGAAAAGAAAAATCAATCAAGGGTCGATCCGAAATTGAGCAATGCTTGAAAGAGCGTCACGTGTCTGACTCCATGCAGGAGACTGTCGTACGACATAACAAGCAGAGTTATTTTATATTTCCGTTGAGCGATATTTATTCTGCCCCCATGCTGTAAACTGCAACTTGCTTCCATTCAGATGGCAGGTAGAGCGCGAACAGAACCCTGAGCGTAACTCAGGTCTAGAACACGGCGCTACTGACAGCAGCTTGGATCAATGCCAGACAACAGCTCCCTTTGCTCTCTTGTGCCTGTAGTGGTGACTTTGCTTTACTGCAGATAAGGCAGTGACTGAGGGAGGGGCATTGTTTCTGTGAAAAGACAGAGCTGTGCTCTCCACTGAGAAAAACAGAATTGGTTTCTCTTTTGGAGAAAGGCATGACAAGAGAAGATATCTCACTTCAGGATCGGGGAAACGACAGTGACAGACGTTAAAAACTTGGAAGATTACATAGAGTACAGGTGCAAACAGTTTCCATGCATGTTAACAGCAATGCAAATAAATGTTCATATACTGTAACTGACTATAAAAATGATTGATCATGAATTAGCCTAGTTTGTTATATGATTTGTTCATATTCACATTTTAAAATTATGTGTGCAGGCATTGTATACACACTGCTTCTACTCTCCCTGACAATGAAATATCAGTGGCACAAGTGGGTGGATCCATGTAATAAAGTGTAATAAAGTGTTATAAAGTGTCATAGGAGAGGAAATACTGCCATTGTGGAATTCTCAACTCGTGGAATTACACTGAGAAAGCTACTGTGTGAGTGTTGTGTTAGGACATTGAACCAAGGTGACTGAATGAGATTTTAAAAGTCTTGTGCTCTGTAAATGGGCCTTGAGGCCTTGTTTCAGGACAGCCTCATTCAGAAAGCTATGCTTCCATCTGGAGGTGACAACATTGTGCTTAAGTGAGATAAGTATTCACAGGCAGCAGGGAGACATGCACCCTGTTACTAATCTGTATGTGGCCGGAACACCAGCGCCTGTTTGACAGGGCCACCATTATTCAATTCTATTTTATTGTATAGTGCTTTTTACAGAGAACTGTCACAAAGACACTTTACAGAAAACAGAAAATATGAAAACATGGAAATGCCAGGACCTGAACCCCCAAAAAGCCAGAAAGTGAGGCACAAAACTCCCCAATGGGAAGAAATCTCAGGAGGAACCCATCTTAGAGGGGAGGATCCTCTGCTGGCTGGGTATCAGTAGTGGTAGATAGGCTAAATGTCCTTAGAAGGTGAGAGGAAGGTCTAAGATGCTGGTATGGTGAGGGTGGGCGGGATCAGAGAAGTGCAGGGAAATATCCAGGCCTTTATTCTGCATCATGGTCTGGACAGGAACCAGAAGAGGGTTGGTGAATTATGTGAATATTAGCTCAGTTTTGCGCACGGTTGTCACAAGCTGTTGCTGTTCATCCTGGCATGCGGCAGACAAGCGCAGCTAATCTCAGGAGAGACTGAACCACTGCAGCTCTTCTGTGCCATTTTTCCTGTATGATTACAGTGTAGTAATGACAACATACAAGGCCTTAAGAACTGCTAGCACCTTATGTGCCAGTTCGTATGTGTATGTGTATGTGTATGTGTATGTGTATGTAACTGACTGAAAAATGCCCTGCTCTGCTTGTATGACTACAATATGTTTTTAAACGTTCAGTGCCCTGGGACACCTAGTGTGAAGAGCGAAATATAAAAATAAAATAAAATTGAATAGAATTTTCCAGATTGAACAGGCATTCGGGTGGTTCTCTGTGCATAAGACTTGGGCCTGGCTGTGGGACTGACATTTAGTGGCTAAGTCGTTCTAAGGAGGGAAACTCCTGTTTTGTCAATAGCCTGTGTCAGGTGTGAGTGGATCTCTGTTGTGTGTGTAAATGTCAGGCTAAGAGGATGCTGGGAAACAGCCTCTGATTGGCCAGGTGTTGATGGTGTGAGGGCGGAGTAGCTTGTCCTGGCCCCTCCCTGCTCTGTGATCACCCCATCATGCCCAGAAAGCTGTGGCCCCTCCATCTCCCATGGTTTGAGGCAGAGGCTAGGTTTGTGGAGAGCTGTTTGAGTGAGATTTTGGCCCCAGTAAAGTCCCCAATAAAGCCCCCAGCCTCCAGGTAAAAGTATAATGAGACAAATTGATCTCCTTCTCTTTTTCCTGCTGTAGTGTGTATGAAACAACAAATAAAAAATTGCCAGCCCAAACAAATAGCTGGCTGAAGAAACTAAAGACGCATAAATCTGAAGAAATTTCTGAAGCAGAAATCAGCTCCCATAGCAGTATCTACAGGGACACAGCTGGCACAGCCTCTACTGGGCATTGGGACACTGAATGGCCTGTAAACAGGAATAAGTGGTGTTTGCTGTCTGTCTTGTACACTGTGTTTCCCAAATGGGACACGAGTTCAGTGTGAACCGTGACAGACTCACGTGGCTCACTCACTCAATTTGGGTGCCCTTTTTTAAATCTTTTTCATGGATGAAGTTGTTCTCCATGTACACTGCCAATGATATAGAGTCTGTGTGAGTGTTGTGGTAGGACATTGAACCAAGGTGACTGAATGAGATTTTAAAAGTCTTGTGCTCTGTAAATGGGCCTTGAGGCCTTGTTTCAGGACAGCCTCATTCAGAAAGCTATGCTTCCATCTGGAGGTGACAACATTGTGCTTAAGTGAGATAAGTATTCATGGGCAGCTGGGAGACATGCACCCTGTTACTAATCTGTATGTGGCCGGAACACCAGCGCCTGTTTGACAGGGCCACCATTATTCAATTCTATTTTATTGTATAGTGCTTTTTACAGAGAAGTGATATATAGTCTTACCTACTCTCCTTGTCACAGTCGACATCAGGAAAACTGCACCTTGAGTGCCAGGTGTAAATGTCTGTTTGCGAATGTATATACATACTTTCTGTAGGTACAGTATATACACCTACTATACATGTAGTCCCAAAGACTAAATGAAGAGTTTGAAATGTGTTCAGCGAATAAAGGCATTACAAAAAGTTTTTTCCGTCATTTGAATTAGGCTTGTAAATGATTCATTAATTTGGCCTTGAGATTGAGAATTCATGCAACATTCTGTTAAAAGAGTTCACTGTGGAATTGATCATTTTTCAGCAGGGAGAACATTCTGGATTGTATCCAGTGTTTCCCACGTTTCTGAAAGCATATTTTCTGCATAGGCTCCATATGCTTTTTGTTTGATTTTTTATGGTCCAGATGTATATGGACTATGAGTATAGGCTATCAGGGCCAGGAAAGCATAGGTATGTTTCTGTAATAAGAAATTACATGGAGTTTGGACAGGCTGAGACACAACCATGGTTTTTAATCATTAGCACAACACCAACATTAACAACAAACTCGACATGAAATGCCTGGTGAGCACTTCTGTTTTTTGAATTAGCCAAGTACAATTGCAGTGTACTGTAAAATACATAAAACGAAGTGGTGGGAGTACAGCAAATAGCTTGGCTTAGTTCTTTACTCACTAAACATACTGCCAACTAATATGACACCTGTGTTATCTACAAACCATACTACAGTAACTACATGTTAAGAGCTGCGTATCTCAGAGTGTATTTTGCATCACTGTGTGTCTCAGCGTGTGCTTAGCATTGCTGCATATTTCAGTGTGGGATTAGCATTGTTGTGCATTTCAGTGTGTGATTAGCATCGATGTGTATCTCAGAGCGTGATTAGCCGGTCTCTGTTCTGTCCCCAGCTGACCTCCTCACTCCTCATCATAGGATGATGATTGACCCCTGACCTCATCATTTTCATACAGTAGCTCTGACAGCCCCCTGCCCTCTGCCATACTTCAGAAACGGCCACACGCTGCCATTTGGGGTTGCCGGTGATGACGACAAAGGTCAGGGATGGTTTTATTGCTGCAGACAGGATAGGCTGCAGCCGCAGGGGGCTGCACGCAGTTCAGTCAGGTTAAGGCCTTCTCATTGCTGTGGAAAAGCAGACACGACAAGGCCTCTGTGGTGTCTGGGACATGACCTGTGGAAGGTCAGTAAATCCCTGTGTGTTGGTATATAAACTGAGGTGAGGAGGGGCAGCCGGCTCAACGACATGCCTCTGAAAGGGCTCTGCAGACACGTGGCCTGAACCCCTTATTTACGCACCGATTTGCCGGCGCTTCATTTCTCGCGCCTCAAAACATTATTACTGTAAACAGCAAGCAATCGGAAATGCCACTGTCGTGTACAGTAACACACAAAAGCCTTTGTTGATGAGGCGGGAGATGAAAGGTGCTTTCAGGATAACTGTTAGATCCCTGTCGGAAACACTGTGCGACCACCTGCACGTCATTCATTTCCTCTGTTTATTTGCTTTGCGTTTCCAGACAAAGCGTGAGCTGTTTTGAATTATAAAAAGACCGTTGCTCTCTATCGCTGAGTTGAGGCTCCTTATTGCTCACGGTTACACAGCCGGAACCCGACGACACGTCCAGAGTATTGGAGAGGGATTGTTTTGGTCAAACCTGTTGCAGAACTTCACTCTGTCCCTGTCTAGTTTATGGAATTACAATGGCAGATTCAGGCCAATGAACAGAATTTGATTATTGCAGGCAAAATTTCTAACAATAAATGACTTTTGTTGTGCTGAAAGCTACACTCATAAATGTTTTATTTGTATTTATATAGTATCTGTATCATCTTCTTTAAAAAGCATGGTTTTCAGGGCTGGCGGATAGCGTAGCGGTCTAACGCACCGTATCTGGCTGGTCCTGTGCGAGTGTGAGCTGCCTACCTGGGACGCGATTCAAAACCCGTTTCTGCCAGACCGGCCCTGGCCATTAGCCCTGATCAGGGGTGGCATTTGGCTGTCTGCTCCTGAGGGTGGGGGAAGGGGGGAGGGTGGAGGGTGGTCGGCACGAACTCGCTGTGAAGCACGTAAAGGTGTCTCCAGAAAGGGGGTCAGTGTGTTCCGTCTCGAAGGAGGTGGATCATCGGCAGCCTCGGAGAGTTGCCCCATAGAGACGGGTGGCGAGTTTGTGGGGGGAGGGTTAATTGAAATAAATAGAGGGTATAATTGGCTTCCAAATTGGGGAGAAAAACTGAAAAATCTGAAACAAAAAAGCATGGTTTTCTGCCAGTGAAATACCTTGCGTTGCGCATGTGTACTCAACAATACAGATTGCTGTTTATATCAGCAGGGTTCTCAATAATGGAACTGTTCTGGGCCTTGAGTAGTGTAGCGATCTAACGCATTCACATTGACTGGTGCTTTGCAAGTGTGAGTTCGAAACTTGACAGCGTCAGACCAGCCCTGGCTGGGAGCTCCGATCGGGGGCGGTATTTGGCTGTCCACCCCAGGGGGAGAGGGTAGGATGAGCCGGCATGAGCTCGTCAAGAAGCGTGAAGGATGTCTCCAGAAAGTAGGTGGGCGAGTGCAGTCTCGGAGGAGGCGGATCATTGCTAGCCTCGGAGAATAGCTTGCCCCATAGAGACAGGCGGCGAGTTCGTGGGGGAGGGTGAATCGAAATAAATAGAGGGTATAATTGGCTACTAAATTAAGAAAGAAAAAAAAAGGAAAAAATCTGAAACAAAATAAAATAATGGAACGGTTCCTTTATGAACTTGAAACTGGCATATGAAAGGATCAAGATGATCAACTTGATCAAGTTGATAGTTAAAGTTAAAGTTATTTTATCAAATGTCTTCTTTCTGTTTGTTGATAAGCCTCATCAAGGCTCAAATGTGAGCCTAGAGACTGGTAGTACATTCAGATATTTTAATTATAAACTGAAGGAGAATAGTTCAGAAGGTCTATTCAAAGTGTTGTTGATTTTAATTAAATCTGTTAAGATGAGCACATATTCAGAATCAGATCTGATGATTTATCCATTCATTCCAAATACGGTATTCTGTGATAATGAATCTTTGATCAGTTAAACATTCTGCAGTGTATAACTTTAAAGCAGACCAGACACAGTGATTGGCTCTTTCTCTCTGGTTGCTTCATAGTTCTGCTGTATTGCTTTCAAATCCCTGACAGCTGCAGGAGCATCCATCTAGGGCCTGTATGAAGGGAGTCATTGTCACTATCCCTCAGATCTCAAACCACAATCAGTATCTCGTCATCCTGGGGTACAATCCACTCCCAACAATGAAGTCATCCAGGCACTAAAAACCCACTCAGAGTTCCCACTGCCTCAACTCTGTGTGTGTGTGTGTGTGTGTGTGTGCGTGCGTGCGTGCGTGCGTGCGTGCATGTGCGCGTGTGTGTGTGTGTGAGAGAGAAAGCACAGTGCAAAGTTGCAAAATGTAGAACCCTGCTGTCAATTTCACTTATTCATTGAATTGCTGAACATTTTCAGTCACCTGCCCATCACTGGGCTCCATTGAATCACATCCTATCTCGGCATATAATGTTCAATGTCCACTGCATAGTACGCCTAAACAGGAAGTACCAAAATGGCAAAGAGGTGACAGATTAACCTGATTCAGCACTGTATCTGTGACGGCTTTGATATTAACCAGGGACAACAAGTACAAAGTACAGCAAAGGACTCATTTTGTTGGCTTAGTGCTTCTGTGCTGTCTCAGTTTTGAACAACACTGGAATGTCCTCAAAAACCTGCACATCCTATCATCAACCTCTTTTTAAAGACTGTACGGAATCATTCAGACTTTATGCATCATGACTTTATGAATGAAATTATTAATATTTCTGGTATTTTCACAGGAAATGTATTCCCTGGCTAACTTGTGGATGAGTCCTGTTCCTAGGACTCCCGCACATACTTTTTCTCTGCATTTGTTTGTCAACATCTTGGTCTGTGAGCTTCACTAAGCTGTGTGCGGAAGTATGTTTTCTTTTTTCTTGAAAGGTCTTTACCAAAGGATTTATTTCTCCCAGCAAACAAAAAAAAGCGTCCTCTTGATGCTGTTCATAACGCCAGTGATTGTTATAATGATCTTCATCATCATCGTCATTTTGATTGTGACTACCCCTTTCACTGTGGTACAGCTGTTTTCAGGTGCAGTGAAAGGAGGGGTCTCGTGCACAGCAGCCATGGTGCCCTTTGACCCTGAGCTGGGGGTTCACTGCGTGCCAAGAGTGGGAACGCAAGCGGGCAACCTCCTCAGGGAGCTTTAGTGGTAAAAGATAATGCCATAATTGCCCGAAGTGACCGCCATTACGGCTTCATCACACCCCATAGTAGCGTTAGGCCCTCCTGCATCTCCAGCAGAGAAGTCATTAGGGAAGCTGGGTTTACATTTACAATCTGTTTCTTTTTTACTACACCCCGTTTCCCCCCTCAGGGTATGACTGTGTCCTCTCTGACTCACCATCCCCCCTCAGCCAGCCACTGTGCTCCTGCAGGTTTGGCGAATGCTGGAAAACGAGCCTGTGGTTTAGATATATGAATATAATGGCTGTAATCAGGAGCCCCTGAACGCCTGTGGGTGAGTATAATCTTGATAATGACAGACATCGTGATCACTCTTAATAAACGCCGGGGTTTCTATTGAGCTGGGAGAGTTTCCTGTGTCTGGCAGGACTGGGGCAGATGCCAGGTCACTTTTTCCGACTGCACGGGGTGTTTACAGGCGTGACCGTGGCAAGAGACGTCTGTGTGCGTCTGGGGCCCTAGCAGGGTTCTGGGGGACATCGCGACCCAGCGCATGGAGCTGCAGCAACCACCATGTCTGTCTGCGTCTGCTACTGTCTGCCTCTCGGCAGCTGCCATCTGCATCTTCCACTGCTTCTGTGTCTACGACTGCGCAGCTGCCATCTATGTTTTCTACTGTCTGCGTCTGCGCAGCTGCTATCTGTGTCTGCGCAGCTGCCTTCTATGTCTTCTATATTATATATATTATTATATTATATTACAGGCATTTAGCAGACGCTCTTATCCAGAGCGACTTACACAGTTTACATTTCTTTACAATCCATTTATACAGCTGGATATTAACTGAAGCAATTCAGGTTAAGTACCTTGCTCAAGGGTACAACGGCAGTGTCCCACCTGGGGATTTTAACCTGCAACCTTAACGTCACAAGCCCAGTTCCCTAACCATTATACCACACTGCCTGCCTACTGTCTGCATCTGTGTCTACGGCTGCACTGCTGCTGTCTTTCCCGGCTAATGTCTGCGTGGGCACTATCTGCGTCTGTCTTACCTGTATCTGGGGGGGGGGGGTGTATTACAGTAGCTGTCCTTTAATAAAACAATAGTTTGCAAGTAGTTCTGTAAAAGCTGTGTAATTGCTTGTGTAATTGTATATGGTGGATGGAGGTGTATGACGTATCCTCTCCCTGGGCCTGGTGTTTGTATACATTGGCGGCCTGTCATCCTCCTTTAATGGACACGTACGCCAGACGTCTCTGATCCTATTAGCGATCTCCTACGTCATGGTTCTCAGGGGCTCTCTGGGATACGGCCTCTCCCTCCTGTACAGCTGGGAGCCTGCCTGTTAATACAGATATCCTCCGCTGACCCGCACAGCCACAGCAGCGTGGCATTGTGGGTAGGGACCGGGGTCCCTAAACAAAAACCAGAGTGCACACCAGCCAAGTTGTACACCCCTATCCTGATGGATAATATTGTATGTGGGAATGTGTTCATGCTGCGTGTTAAGCCAGTGTCTAAGGGTATAGGGTTAGGATATAGGGTATAGAGTATAGGGTTAGAGTTACGGTTTGGGTATAGGGTCCAGAGTCCCATTTAGGTGAAATTATGTTCAAACGGTTTGTCGGCAAAGTGAGCTGATCTAACGTTAATTTGATGTAAACATTTAATATTTTATACGTAAATATGTTACTGCACTAAATGAGATTTTGCAGCTTTGGCCAGTGATGTGTTGTTCAGTCATGTGTTGTTCTGCCCATACATGTACAGTAGTGTAGAGTGATGGGTAGGAGGAAACGATGCTTCAGTGATGCTGCAGACATTAAGGGGCGAGGAGAGCTGGGACAGATGAGGGGGGATAAATGAGCCAAAACTCATTGAGCAGAGCGTCATAACCCAAACCCCCGTCCCCGTCCCGGACAAGCCTGGACAGAAACAGGCAAAGCACAGGGAAAATAAAGACCTGTGGTATGGGGTGAGGGAAGGAGGGAGGGCCGGCCACATTCTCCGGCTGCAGTCTAATGAAATCAAGCTCCCGCCACTTCCGGAAATACTCCTAGAAATGCGCCAGCCATCTCTTTTAACCCGTGGAAGGCTCCTGTCTTTTTCTCTTTTCTCCCCCCCAAATGATAAAAATGTAACAGCAGAGCCACCATCTGACATCCCAAAACACAACATTCAAACAGCAGGGACTTGCAGAGACTTCACAGAATAAAATGCAAATGCAGCTGAATTCAGAGGTGGAGGGACCCGGTGATCTTGTATCACAGTTACTCTCATCCTCCACTGTCACGGTTACTCACTGGTCTGAATGCACAGGAGCATGCTGGGAAATGAAAGTGCTGGGAGAAGAGCTCATACCACAGACTGGTACATATTTTTTTTAAGTGCTCTCCAAATCACTTGGGGAGTGGGGGGTAGGGGGGGGGTTCTTTCATCTGGGCTCCAGAAATGTGGCTGTCCCATCTGACACTACGCCCCTACATCCTGACACTACGCCCTGGAAAGGGGAACAAATCTACCAAGCAGATTAAAAGAGAGTTTCAGGGCAGTTTCCTTTCTCAGAGCCAGCTTGTGAAGTTGTGCATTTCTTACAGGACAGAGAGTGAAGCGCGTGCAGTGGAGAGGATGGGGTGGAATAATGGGAGTCTGTGGTCACTCCGTAACCCGCCCACCCCCACTCAGCCACATACAGCACCCCATTATTCTACAGACCGCCCTCTCTCTGTGGGGGAAGGTGCTGAGGGACACTGTCCATTATGATACTGTACCTACAGGACAGCACAGTACAACACAGCACAGCACACCTCCATACAGCACAACATGGCACAGCAGAGCACCGTAAAGCATAGCACCATACAGCACAGCACAGTGTGACTGTGTTGGCGGGAGAACATGTCTGATGGTCCATGACACACAAAGTGGAGCCATGCATTCAAACTGCATTTTAAACGCATTCAACCACATTCTAACTGTGCATTCTAACTGTGTAACTTGCGTTGTGATCTTCATCTGATTTAGCTGTGGCCCACATTCATTATATAGGTAAACAATGTCCCGTCTGGTCATTCATTAAATCTTGTCAATATCAAAGGACAAAGGAATGAGATTACTGTCTCTTGTACAATAGAAAACCTTTTTTCACTGTCATTCTTAAGTTAAAGTGTATTTTTTTTTTCTCTCTCCCCAGTTTGAAATTGCAAATTGTGTATCTCGATTTACCGCTACGCCACCCACACGCACACACCAGAAGCGCTGCAGCTCACGTGTGTTCACTCCTATAAGGCCCAGTCTGCGCTCATGATGAGCCTTTACCAACTGAGCCACTCTATAGGGCCCAGCCTGCCCTGGTGGTGAGAGCCTTTACCGACTGAGCCACTCCATAGGGCCCAACCTGTGCTCATGGCTGTTCACCTATCGATCACAATTTCACCCAGCATGCAGGTCATGCACCGAATGCACGCTCACTCAGAGAAGGCTTTCAGCTGTAGTGACCTATTTATCAGCTTTAGGAAGTGAGTTGTCCAGGGGAAAAAAACAAAAACCTTAAAAGACAGTTGGAAAGGTAACTGTAGGTTCTGTGTTCTATTACAACACTCAGCTCAGCACCAGTAAACAAACCCTGTCAAACCTGTATCTGCTGAGCAGCGCGTTCACAGATGCTATGAACGATAGGAGCTGAAGGCTCAGGCTTGTGATGCTGCAGGTTCAGCTGGTATTGTAGCATGCACTGGATTGCCCTGAATTAAGCCCTGATTTACTCGCCAATGCTCAGTGATTTATTGAGTTGCTTTATTCTCCTTTGATGTGATAAGTGTGAATGTTGAAATATTGTTTTTGGGGAAAGACAACTGACAATGCAGTCAGTAAGTTATGTCACCAGTAGGGGTCGGTAGTCAACCAAATGGAGGAACTGCCAAATCAACAATAAACAGTCAGTAGCTAGCTTACATTTGAGTAATACGGGCTCAAAAATAGCCGTGGTTTAGCGAGACTCCCCAAAAGGAAAGCCTTTCACAGCCCAAAAGAACAAAATTGACTTGAGTTCTTCCCTTGTGGAGAGGGACAAAGCAAACGTGTTTGGCCCCTAGGCCATCCTCAGTAAGTCCAGATGGCCCCCGATGACTCCAAACGGCCCCTGTTTTGGCCTGTGGGAGGCTGTCTCTCTCATGGGCCTTTAGACCAGAAGGTTTGGCGCAATATTGGGCTGGGCAGTTCAGAAGCCGTATCTAAGAAGGCTGTCCTTGCAGCTGATTTGACTGATCTGTGGTGTGGCTAACCATGGTGTGGTAGAGGCATTGGTATTAACTGTTAGCTGTTAGCCATGGTGTGAAAGAGGAACCGGCATTAACTGCTAAGCACGGTGCGGTAGAGGGACCGGTATTAGCCGGTTTAATCATAGGAAGAAGAGTCCCAGTGATGTGCTCTGGGTCTGACAGCATCTTCACACCTGGCCGGTGACACTCTGCACCCCTTTGACACGCCTCACACTGCCGCAACGTCGGAGTCCTCCCCAGACTCGTGCAAGAATATCTCAGGATGGTTTGCCACTGAAATCCTCATAAATCTCTTACAGTCACCTGCTGACCTTTGGAATACGATCAGTGCCCCAGTGCCAAGGTAATACATCTTTATCGTTGTCAACAACCCTTTTCAGCTTCAACATCAAAGTGGAGTAATTAAATCTCCTGCATCTTGGAATACTTCACTCTTCTTAAAAATGAGCCCTTTGAAAGAGTGTACGCACCTGTACACCGTTCAGGGAATTTATACGCCATTCATAATTTAGACACGCGGCTAAAATGAAAATGGATGAACTCCCCAGATATCAGACGTGTTGATAAAGAGCTGCAGACTGTTTTTGCCTGGGCTTGCTGTTATCCCTGATGACACAGAAACAGCCTGCAGGAAAAGACCTGGACGTGCTGAGTTAGAGCCAGAGAACAGAAGGAAAAGTTTACCTGGAGAAAGTTCCCCTTCGCTGAGCTCCCCAGAGTCTGAATCCATGTCCCCTCAGGACCCTGCTTCCTGGACACGCTGTTCAGCCGGGACACTGACAGTCTTGTGCTTCCTTCTTCCCTTTTTCTTTTTTTGGGACCAAGAAGCAGCAGCTGTATAAGAAATCTGGTGGCGAGGCTGCCTGTGATTTCGTAGGCTCCCGCTCTCCCTCTCTTTCTCTTTCTGTCCCTCTCTTCCTCTCCCTCTCTTATTGTCTCTTCCCCCCTCCCACTCTCTAACTTCCTCTCTCTACTCTCTCTCTCCTCTCCCCCTCTCTCTCTCTCTCTCTCTCTCTCCTCTCCCTCTCTGTCTCTCTCTCCCTCTCTCTCTCTCTCTCTCTCTCTCTCCCTCTCTCTCTCGCTCTCTCTCACAGTCTCTCTCTCTCACTTTTTCCCTCTGTCTCTCTCTGTCTTTCCCTCTCTGTCTCTCTTTGTCTTTCCCTCTCTGTCTTTCTCTTCCTCTCTCCTCTCTCTCTCTCTCTCTCTCTCTCTCTCTCTCTCTCTCACAGTCTCTCTCTCCCTCTTACTCTCTGACTTCCTGCTTGCTTATTCTTTCTGCTAGTTCTCCCTTCTCCCTCTCTCTCTCCTCCTCCTCTCTTTCTCTCTCTTTATTTATATCACACTTTCTCCACTCCGTCTGCCTCACGCTCTCTGCTACAGTTTTATCTCTTTCTCTCTCGCTCTCTTTCACTGTTCAGACTTCCTCCCTCTTTCTCCGTGGCTTTCACTGCTCTCTCTCTCCCCATACCTGCTTTGGCTCCCCCTCCCTTCCTCTCCTCCCCTTTCTCTCTCTTTCTCTTCCCCTCTCCCTTTTTTTCTCTCTCTCTCTCCCTCTCTTCCTCCCACTGTCTCTCTCTCTTTCCTGCTCGCTCTCTCTCCCCCCCTCTGTCCCTTCTCCCGCTTTCTACCCCCTCCCGCTCTCTCCCCCTCTCTCTCTCTCTCCCGCTCTCCTCCCCTCTCCCTCTCTCTTTCTGACAGCTTATTGTCAGATGTTGTAGACACTCTGTGTTCTCTCACTCAGTCACCGCACCAGTCGGGCATGCTTCTGACTGAGACTCAGACACATGGCTCTCTGGGACCCACAGCGCTCTCCTGGGGCTGCAGAAGTCTCCTCCTGCGAGTGACTGTCTGCGCAGAGTGAGCCTTAGTGCACGTCTGCGCAGCCAGTAAGTCTGGTATTCAATCCGGACCGTGCCAGTGCTGACTGTGGCCAGCAGCGCCACATGGTGACGGATAATTGGCAGTAACGTCGCCTAGGGAGGGTTGGCCGTGTCTCGTTGCACACCAGTGACCCCCGCTGGTAAATCAGGCACTCACAGTCTGCCTGTATAAAGCTGCACATAAAGTGTCTTCCTCCGACTCATGCTTGTGCAAGCCTAACTTCTTAACTTGTGTGAAATGCGGTGTGAAAAGAAGTGGTGGCTGACATCGCATGTTTTGTGAGGAGAGCACGTGCTTGTCTATGCTTGACAGTGGAGGTTGCAGGGAGCACAGCAATCCAAGATTGGCGGGGGGAATCATAAAAGCAATACCACCCTGCTAACAGATCTCCCTAGTTCAATGTGACACCTCACAAAATAAACAGCCAGGATTTGTTTTGCAAACGAGCGGTGGCTTCCCTCCCATGCCATTGTGAACAGTGTCGGTGATGCCACCAGCGTGTTTCTGAGGACCGGGGTATGAAATGGTTCTTTGAAGTTCAGTGATGACTCATCATGATATGATGCTTTTCCTATACACACAGAAATACTGAAGGTGTTCGCAGAGAATAAAACCAACGGGAGAATTGTACAAAGCCCAGTCAATGCTGGGAATTGGCAATTATAGCAGTCTAACTACGAGGAGTCACTCCAATGTGTGGAAAAACCTGTCTATCATAAAGAGGCTTTTTATGTTCACCAGAAGCAATGGCAAGCCTAAATATTCATCTGTTTCTAATATTTGTGTTTAACGTTTAAGGGTATATTTAAAACAAGCTCAAACCACACTAATGTAGGGCTAATTACTGGCTGCATTGTCACTGTTAATGCCAGTGTGAGAACAGAGCCAGCCTTGTGGATTTAACAGCAGCTATCAACATACATAGACAGGGTGACGATTGTGGTTTTTAGTTTAGTACATGGCGGTGGCTCCTCACAGACGTTGGGCCTGATGCACACTGTGCAGGGTGCAGTAGAGGACTGAAAACCAGTCTGACTCAGTAGTGTTATCCTTGTGAGGGTAGCGTGAACAACAGTACTGAAAACAGGGGTGTGAATAATTGTGGTAATAATTTTTTTGGAAAAGAATATGACAAGCAATTGTTTCTGTGAGCGATTGTATTGGTATTAAAAAATATATAATAATTCACATTTTATTGAGCATATAATATAGTTCATGACCTGTATTGTTTATTTTATTCAGCCTTCTTTGCTCAGCTTTATCAAGGGTGTGAATAATTATGGAGCTGACTTTTTTGTTTGCGTATGAGGTTTTTTTTGCGACACCACACAGAGTGGGTACCTCCCTAACCCGCTATATATGGGCAGCGGACAGAAAGGCACATTTACTGCATGCCAGATGTCAGGGGAAAAAACGCTTCTGGGACGCGGTTCGAAACCCGCGTCTCTACCAGTCCAGCCCTGGTCGTCAGCCCCGATCAGAGGTGGCGTTTGGCTGTCCGCCTCCGGGGGAGGGGGGAGGGTGAGCCGGCACGAGTCCATTGAGGAGCAGGAAAAAGGCGTCCGTGGTACAATTCCGTCTCGGAAGAGGCTTATAAAATCGGCCCGGAAATAGTGTCTTGACCCAGAGGACGGGCGGTGGACTCATGGGGGAGGGTGAATTGAGATAAATAGAGGGTATAATTGGCAACCAAATTGGGAGAAAAACGGGGAAAAAATGTGAAATAAACAAAAAAATGTAATGGATCTCAATATCAATGGGTGGATCTCAATATCTCAATCCCCAAGCCAATCATTTTCTACAAGATACAAACTTTCCGTCATCAGATTGGAGAAAGGAACATGCTTGGGGTCAACAACTAATGCTTGGGGGTCATTCTCTTAATTATTTGGATGTAAGCGAACCATATTTAGGAATCAAGATCACTGCAAAAGTTAAATGCAAAGTTCAGTCCAGACTTGATGCGCTGGATACTCTAGAGACGGACGTAGGCATTGTCTTGTAGGCATTGTAAATGACGGGCCAAGATAGGCTGATATCATTTGCATGTGGTCTGTACTGTGTGTCACAGTTGTGCCAGTGCAGAAACGCCTATCTCTGAGACTGAACTTCAGGCTTTTGTCTCGCCCCATGTTAGAGACTAGCTGCCATTTCTGCCATATTAAACAGTATTGTGAAAAGTCATTCATAGAATGCTCACCCCTCCACCCCTTTCTGCCCCCCCCCCTCACCTGACCCCTGGTTATTTAAGGATCTCTCCTGCAGAAGCCTTTGATGTCATTACATTATCCCTGTGGCCATTCTGCAACAGTCACATGACAATGCTCCATTCCAGCTCGGCTTGGTTAATAACGTGGTGTGAGATTCTGTTGTATGAATATAACAAAGAATGGCTTTCATCTCTTTATTGAAATATAATTTTTTTTTTTTTAAATCAATTAAACCGCACTAGAGTATCCTACAGGACATTTCCTTATGTTTGCTTTGCACCTGACAGAATTTTGCATGTTTTGAGAAAGGTCATGTCGACTGAGATAAACCATTTTGTTTCCTATTCTCTGCATGTTGATTTGCCGGCATGGTAATTATTCAATTTCCTGGCTGCATTGTGTTCACATTTTGCCAGTTATAACAGTCAGTTAGAATCTGATCAGTTATGCTTTTCCCTCTTTTTCTCCCAATTTGGAATGCCTAATTGTATTCTAAGCAGTATGGTTTGCTGTTTCTTTTTTCTTTTTTACATCCCTTGTAGTTTTCCATGGCGGTTTACGCTATTTACAGTGACAATAACAGCAGGCAAATCTTTTCCATGGAACACACCACCAACGGACTCACGGTAAGCCTAAGCAAATTTTGGTGCTTTGGTCCTTGTTATGGCACTGTGAGGACATAAATACGGAGGCCAGCATCGCCTCTCAAAGCTCCTACTCTTCCCTCTCTAAAAGCTTTGAAAATTCCACAATGTGTTTTTACACAATGACATTTGAGCTTGGAACTGTTAAAAGGCAAATGCAGACACTAGAATTCTGTGATTTTTATAGACAGTAGAGGAAAACCATGAAAAAGAAAGTGCTTTGACTCAACTCAGTAGCAAATACCAACATTGGAAGGAGCTTCACCAAGAGCTTCTGTTCTGAGGTGTTTGTGGAGATGGTAGATGTACATTTTAGGCATTGAGCAGACACTCTTATCTAGATCGACTTACAATAAGTGCACTTAAGACAGCAAGAATAACCACAGCTGTGAGATCAGTCCAGCAACAATACAACAGCCCACCATACCTATATAGAAAAGTTAGTACATATATTTTTAAATTTTTATACTATATTCTTTGGAAGACATTTGACACTGGCTGTTTCCCACACTGACAGCACCTCATTGAATGTTTCACAGTGATACTGTACCTGTTTGCTTTCTTGCAGCTATGGACAAAAACGTTTATATAATGGCGCATATCTGATGAGGGAAAGCTTGTTTGAAACGTTTTACTTTAGCCGACACTTGATGCTGGTTCCCTGCTTTGGGCTCAGCATTGAAATGTACATTTGAATAGCTTTTAGTGCAGCACGGACAACTTTCCCCCCCTGTTTCAGTGGGGTTATGACCCTGTTTCAGTGGGGTTATCTGGCTGTACTTACGAAGCCTTTCCTCATTCATTTCAACTGCAGATGATCTTTATTCTCAAATATCTGATATTGGGGTCAACAAATGCACCTTGAAGCTCTGGCTGGGGGAGGGAGCACAGGGAAGTGGAGGGGCCATCTTTTCTGTATTATTATCTTCAGTCTGAAGTACTGGATGAGCTGAGCATCACCGGGAGAAGGATGTGAATCATTAAGACACAGAGGAGTGGAGATGCTGTGGAGCCGACGTGCTAGCGCAGTTTCTGCTCTCAAAGGTAATTATCGCCGCGGAAGCATAGGGTCGCAGGAAACTGACGGACCCAAGGAATGCGGCAGCGAGGGCATCGAGTGGCATGCACGCTAATCCCACCGCAACCGCAACCCGCCGGTCAGACGTCCCCTGGTCGCGTATGGTTTGCAAAGTCCACGCACAATCAGAACCTGTTATTGCCAATCCGGTGTTTTTAATACCGAAGGGATCAAGGCTTGATCTAGCAATATATGGAAGCGATATGTTTGTTATTGTTTGTTTGAATAAGACTTGAGGGTCATGGTGACCCAAATCCATCCGGGAATGTCTGAAATCTTTTTTATTTTATTCTTTCATTCCCCACGATATAGAGGTAACTGCCAAAATAAAGGCAACACTTGAGTAAATGAGGTATCCTTTAAACGGGTGCAGTACCGCGTCCGTCAAGGGGGTGCCATGGCTGGTACTAGCGAATAGGTATGGCCCTCCTCTTTCCAACGAGCCAGACCCAGCCCGGCTGGGACTCTCTTAGCCAAAACAAGAGTGCCTGTTTTGAGTGCCCCCCCTGGGTTACCAAAGTGTTGCCTTCGTTTTGGCAGTTGCCTGTAGCTAAAACTTTGGCCTGCTTGTTGGCTTGTTGTACATTAACCTATTACCAAATGTCAGTGGTGACTGGCATTCACTGCCAAAGGCATCGCAAAGTGTCTCCACACAAGAAGAAAATATTCTGCAAGTAATGCATCTCAAAACAACACATCTCACCGCCTCTATCCATCTGCCAAATTGTCCAGTTTCAGCAGAATTTGATGACTGAAACAGTCAAATCAATCCATAAATATTACATTTATCCTAAAATGTCATTGAAGAGCCATGGAAAATATGAATTAAAATCAGATTTGAGTGGATTTTGGAGGGGGTGGTTTGACGTGTTCTCTAGGGATGCTTCAGTGGAGCAGGATCCATCACACACTAACCAGGAGAACAGCACTCCTGCCCCCGCAGACCTGCTTCATCTTTCATTTCCTCCCTAGCTGCCACACTGTCTTGGAGAGACGCAGTCCATATTATTTTAATTGGCTTATTTCTTCTTTTACCCTAAATTGGTTTCAAATGAAAAATTGAACAGCTTGTGAGACCAAGTTACTTGATTAGCATTGGAATTGCGTTTAATGTTAAAGTGAACAGTTCTCTTGTTTGACAAAACAAATATTATTTAATCTGCTGGAGAAAAGGCAATTGGAAAAACGGAGAAGGCAATTGCCCCTCTTTGTTCACAGTGTGTCCTAGGCAATGTGCGTTTTCCGCTCTACGTCCGTCTGAAAGCAGAGCCTCGCTTTCACTTCATTTGCTACTGTAGTGTAGTTTAAAGGGCCTGTCCTCATCTCTCTCCCTCAGGCGGTGGAAATTGGCTGTGTGATCTTTTCAATCATAAAGGCTCAGAGATCTGCTTCTCAGATTCCCTTTCACATGGCCAGAAACCCCAGTGTGTGACCTCAACCTGTCTTTTAATATTAATATCACAAGTAAATGATGGGGAGTTAAGCATTACATGTGTGTGTGTGTGTGTGTGTGTGTGTGTGTGTGTGTGTGTGTGTGTGTGTTTGTCTTGGGAGGGGACACAATCACCATTATTGTTGTTCTCATGCATTTCACATGTGTAACTATACCGTGGCAATATTGTACATTGTGAAGTCATGCCAAAATTTGGATTTAGATTTGAATTTGAGAGAGAAAGCGAGAGTGTGCATCAGGCTAATCATAGTAAGGAGGTGCTTCTTGGCTTCAGGGACTTCCAGTGAATATACAGACACCCCCTTCTCCCTCATTGCAGATCTGTTGCATGTATATACGTTTCATTCTAGGGTGGCATTCTTACCACCTCCCCCCCCACCCTTAGAGTGCTGCACAGGCCAAAATCCTGCTTTGGCGCCCTCTGCTGACTATTTATTGCACTGAACATGCCATATTAGGAGGATTTTCATATGATTTTCATATTAGAGGAGAGGTTTTCATGATACAATACAACACGATTGCCAAACATGACATGACAAGGAAGGAAGTAATTTGACTTTCAAAATAAATGTTTATTTTGGGGTTTGGGTACATTGGTATACAGAACAACATGTTATTGTGTCAGTCTGGTTTTGAGACTATGGCCCATATAAATATGGCCCATAGTGAATCTCAAGCATGTTACCATCTGGGTTGTCAAGCTGAATTTCAGCCATCCCTGTAGGCACTCTGAGTTCAGCAGACATGTGGCTTATTAACAGTTATGGATCCTGTTATGGACTAATTCATGTTAATTTATTTTGCACATCTGACAACTTAACTTTAGACCACATGACAAAGATTAACACACTTAAAGAAAACAAACAAACATTCATCAGTAAAGCTCACAGGATATTACAATCAATTGGGGGACAAAAAAAATGGTTCAGTCAACAGCTCACAAATTTCTATCACTCTGAACTTCTGAATTAAGCTACAAACTGCACACTGGGCAATGCCCAAATGTCTATGGATCAGCTAAAAAGAGATTTCCCAGTTTAACACGGAAGTTCAAACATTAATTGTTAGTTCTCACTGTTAACTGAGATGATTGCCGCAATTCATTGAATGATTGTTTGACACATGGCTTGAAATAGAGGCTTGTTTGGTGGTGGAGGACTGAAATATATGCGAGATAACAACCCATGATTTTCTCTGGGCCCCAACTATAAAGTGTTTGAATAGATTGTGTTTTAGTGGTCGTTAGTTACACAAATAACAAATAGATATACAAAAAGTCAATACAAAATATTACAAAACAAGACATAAAAATATCTATAAGGCAACATTTCTACACTTAAAAACTTTAAGTAATTGAAATAAAAAACAAACAAATGAACCACTGTACAATATAAAAATCTCAAACAAGATTCAAAAATGGACGGATGCAAAAGGACGGACACTTGGACGTTACTGTTTGTGCCGCGGTATGAACTTCATGGTTAGATCGTCGTCTTTCTCCACTGGCTGCTGCGACAGGTTGTTGGTTTGGCGGATGCTGCTGAGGGTGTGGCCGTGCCGGGGGCAGACTGTGTACCGTGACAACAGTGTCACCAGGATGGCTTTCATCATCACCATGGCGATGTGCTTCCCTACACAGGAGCGTGGTCCAGAGCCAAAGGGCTGGAAGAAGCGACTCGGCACCTGTGATGTGACAGAATAATAAGCAGCTGCTTTTTTTGAAATCATTTTTTAATTGTTGATATGACAGAGTATTGTGAATGTATGCACGCCTGATACTATAAACCACAGGTGCCGGAGCCTCACAAATGCTTACAATGAAATAAATTAAACATTGCAACACTGCATCTCTTTTTGAGTTTGCAATTTTATTGACTAGAGAATGACTTGCGTGTCAGTCTTTTGAAGACATGTCTGAACATAAGTCATTCTCTAGTCAATAAGGTTGCAAACTTGAGACACAGTGTTGCAATGTTTTATTTATTTAATTGTTGACATGACAAAACCATTTTTCACTTTAGAAATGACCTTATTGTTGTTGTTATTATTATTATTATTATGGTAATATTATTATGGCAGTTTAATTAAATTCCATTTACACTTACAGTTTTCTCAAAGTTCTCTAGGCTGAATTCCTTTGGTTTGGGGAAGAATTCAGTTTTGTGCATACGTCCGACATTGAGGATGATGTTGGTTCCCTTGGAAACCTTGTAGCCGTCGATGATGTCATCCTCTAAGGCTTTCCTCATGGTGAAATCCACAACAGGGTGGAAGCGCAGGGACTCGTTGATGAAGCTCTCCATGCTGCTCAGCTGCTGTAAGTCGCTGTTCTGCACCTCCTTGTCACCTGGGAAACACATTTTTAACATCCCATGTCACCGGAAATATGTATTGTGCAAATGCCTCTATGAGATGTGTCATTATCTGTCATTTAATGCACTGGAAAGGTTATAGAATGAAATATATTAGCTCCGATAAATTTAAGTACTGGCTGTGTGGCAGTTTATCCTTTGACAGGAAATCTGGATGGCATTAAAGTGCAAAGGATCCAAATAACAATGGTGATTGTAACACAATAAGAGTCTAAGCTCACCATGCAGTTTCAACATATATCCAACTGATGGTACTGTATGTCAATCTTTTTTATGGATTCATCTTGCGTTCAGGCTTACGATTGAACCCAACCCACTGAATTACAAATGCAGTCTTTTTGTGAAGGATATATGTTGAAAGTCTCTCAAACAGATGTACTGTGGGTGGATTGGCATTTCTTTAACCTGCTTTTAATGAATCCCAGGCTTTCACCGCACACCAGACCAGTACAGACAATTGCTTTATTAATACACTGGTATGAAGCAAAGAGTGGTGTGTCAATATCAAGAGTGAGGCCGTTTCATTGGTTCAAATCAGTCAGTCATTATTGAAGTGAGAGGCTCGTTGTTCGCCTACCTGAAAATGCTTTTAATGAATACCGAAACAGTGGAGATAATAACTTATCAATGGACTGATTTAAACCAAACACTAGTTGCATCATTATCAAGAGTGAGGCCGTCTCATTGGTTCTGATCAGTCAGTCAGTCAGTCAGTCATTAATGGGACAAGAAGCTCAGTGTTGGGTGTTGGCATGGTGCTTAGTGATGTCACACCCCCCGCTTTGTAGTGTCTCACACACACACACACACACACACACACACACACACACACACACACACACACACACACACACACTGCTTTGATACATTGATTGTGTAATTTGCAGCAGAGGGCCAGCAGGTGGCGCTCACCTATCACAGTGTCCAGCTCCTTCAGTATCTCCTGCTCCACCTCTGGGTGCTGTTTAAGGAGCATGAGCATGAAGAACAGGCTAATGGACAGGGTGTCGGGCGCGGCTATGATCATCTCCAGCACACATTGTCGCACGTCATCTGCAGTCAGCTCCCCATGGCTCTGTGAAGCACACGCCCACCCCTCTGTCAAAACCAGCCAGACTTTAAGCAGCCTTAATTGTGAACCCTGCAGAGAACCTACAGGAGAGCGAAGCTTCCTGAACCCCATAACGGGTTGAGCTACCGCGTGCTGTCAGTCACTGACCGCTCTAAGAAGCAGCGACGTGATTGGTTCAGATGAGTGAGTCGTTTGATAGGACGTTTGGGCTCCTTGCATTTTGGTTATTTGTGAAGCCTTATTCCCCCATCACTACTTGAAAGCAGGGTCAGAGAATGCCCCACCTGAGCAAATATCAAATTGGTGGCGAAGTCGACATCATCCAGCTTCTCTGCTTCCAGGAGCGCCTTCCGTTTTCTTTCCACCAGGATTTCAATTGCATCCTGCAGCTCCTGTCTGGAAAACAACAAAAACATAAAAATAAGGAATTCAAATAAGGAATTAAAAAGAAAATGGTTGGTAAAAATAAGGAATTAAAAAGATTATAGCCTGGATTCAATTGATTTTCACCCTAAACTTTTTTCTTTGCAAACACAGTTTGGCGAGTTCATTTTGTTTCATTATTGAACTTGCATTGAATTGAGAAGATACATTACAGTTTTAGATGAAAAAAGGCTAAAAATCTAATTTGCATAAAGAAAATCAATCAACAGCTGCAAACATGAAATGCATACAAACATTAAATATGTATGAAAAATCGAGTCCGCATTGCTGTGTATGTGTTATATAGGTTTGTGTGTGTATGTGTGCATGCCTGTGTGTGTGTTTGAATCAACTAAATAGATTTTGCATATACAAAGAGAAAGTCTGACTGAATCCTCAGCAGCCCTGCCCAGTGGTGAGCATGTTGTTTTAAATAGACCAGCATAGTTACAATACCGTAGCAGGTATCAAAGCATTGTGTGTGGGAAGACATAGTCAGTGCATAGATCAAGATAATGATGAGGTGCTTGTGTGAATTTCCCATCTCTTCGACATTTGCCAACCATTATCTTTCACTTAAAATGTAGTTTTTGGGGGTTAATTCCTGTCTTTTTAGTTTTTTGTATATATACTGTATACACATACACACACACACACACACACACACACACACACACACACACACACACACACACACACACACACACACACATGTAAGTGACAAAATAAAGGAAACACTTTGGTAACCCTCAAAAACAGCCCTGGCCCGGGCTAAGAGAGTCCCAGCAGGGGGCGGGGGATCCCTTATATACTCAAGTGTTGTCTTTATTTTGGCAGTTACCTGAATATACACTACCGATCAAAAGTTTTAGAACACCCCCATTTTCCAGTTTTTACTGAAATGTATGCAGTTCAAGTCCAGTAAATAACCTTAAATGGTACAAAGGTAAGCGGTAAACTGCCAGAGGTAAAAGTAAAAAATAAAAATAAATAAAAATAAAAGTTTAGGTTACCAAAAACTGAAAAAGAATGTAAATTTTTTGGCAGTGAGTAGTTTCCTACACCATCAAAAGGCACTTGGAAACTGGAGGAAACTCTGACAAGAAGGTTTGGCAGACCCAAAGCTACAACAAAATCAGAAGACAAGTTTCTGAGAGTCAACAGCTTGTGTGATAGGCAGCTCACAGGACAACATAATATAATATATATTATATATATAAAGATCTGACTCACGCTGCATCCTTGTGTTCCTTGTACATCCACTCATATTTAAAAAAGAAGTCTGGCTTGATCAGAACTGTCTGCCAGGTGTCAAAGTACTTCTGAATCTTAATCAGCAGCTCTTTTTCTGAAACACACATCGTTACATTACATTACATTCAGGATCCAGAGCGACTTACAATGCAAGAGAACACAAGTGCATCCACAACAGTAATGTGAGCACAGTTACACAGACCAGGCGGAACAACATTCCCACACCAGCGCATCATCATCACTAGAGCACTACCATAACTATGCCAATCCTAGAACTATGGCACAAATCTTGAAAACATACATACAGAGACATCCAATACCATAGAAAGAAAACTAAATAAACCACCATATTTCATTTAAAAAAACAAGTGCTAGAGGGTGGTGATGGAAGGGGAGCCAAGATGCAGTTTGAAGAGGTGAGTCTTCAGTCTGTGCTGGAAGATAGACGGTGACTGTGCCTGTCCTGGCCACCCCATCACACAAAGCGGAATGCATATGGCCAAGCCTGGCACTGAGACTGAAGTGTGTGATGGCTCTTGTTCTCGTGGAAATTAAGCAGTCTGTATTTAACTCAGGCTTGACTACAGAGACAGGGTTGTAGCTGTGTAACTGGGCTGGCAGTGGCTGGGGTTTACTGAGCAGATGGATGATGTAATGTGCATGCGGTTAGAAAGCTCACCATTCAGGGACACCCTGAGGAACAGCTGGTTGGATATGTCCACTACAATGCAGCGCAGCAGGTTCAGGATGTCCACCTGGCCCGTGGGGTCGCTCAGCTCCTGCAGGTGGTCCAGGTGGGTGTCTGTGGAGGAGACGCAGACGGCCAGAGTCCGCTGCAGCCCTGGGCCTGTAAGAGCTGATACAGGAACAACAACAATAGCAATAATAATGATAATAATAATAATAATAAAAACTTTATTTTTATATCACCTTTCAAACAGTACAGTACAAAGTGCTTTGTGTGAAATCAGACATAAGATCAAAACAACAAAAATGAACAACACATCAATCGCTGATGAACAACTGATTCCTCAATGATAATACTGATTGCTGATTAACACTGAAGGACAACACTGATTGACTGAATGACATAGAATGTCAACTGCCATCATCTTATTGGGACAATTTATTACAGTCATTTTTCAATGTAGTATTCATGTTAATAAGAAGGCTGCAAGACTGAAACAGATATCGATCAAGAGATACAGTATTTTGCAATAAGCAGAATTCCAAAGTTCCTTCCAATTATTTATTTATTTATTATTATTATTATTATTATTCTTATATTATTAAAAAGGTACCTTCAAATAATATTATTAGGCATATAAACTTTTTCCTTTTTTTCTGGAACGCTATTTTACTTTATTTTACTTTTTTTCTGCCCATTATTTTACCCCCTCCCCCAGCGAATGAAGAAAGTGAGTACCTTTAGCGAAGTAGGCGCGAACTTTTTTCCATAGCTCTACGTTGTTGTTGAATATGATTCCTCTCTCGTCCATGCCGATACAATGCAGTCCCTGTTTACTGCCAAACCTGCAGGTGTATTGGGGTTTCTTTAGCACCTGGTACACTGCAGATGACCTGGGGGAGTCAATGCATATAATTATACTGCACATAACCCTACTTAAATATACGTGCATCTTAAATACTAATTACACACTAACAATACACCTGTGACAATTAAACCAATTTCAATGAAAAGACAAATATATATATTTTTTAAACCATTTAGTCATAGGCTACAATAGAAAAAATACACTTTTCATAACGTTTTAACTTGCTATGCTTTGCTGTCAGTGACATGACACTAACGAGTTGCGGTTCTGTATTTTCACATTTATTTAATGATAATAAGTACTGTACTGTGTGTGCCGTGATATGATCAGTGACTGCGCTTGCCTGCTGATGATGATCGTCTCCTCTCCGTTTATCCACACTCTGACCATTTCCCCGTATCTTTCGTTGTAATAATTGCACGCGGTGCCGATTCCGGTCCACATGAATCGGAAGTAGGAGAGAACCGGGCCGATTCCCAAGTAGAATGAGGGTCCTAACACGGAACATTGGTCAGAACGGGACAACGGGAAATGCCCTTCTGGTGAAGCTATCTTTAAAGTGCATTTAAAAAGTGAACATATGCAGACTTCACACGTGGTCACGGCACAGGTGCGTAGAATGATATACGTGATTTATACGCGAAATACATCGATTTAATTTTCGAGGCTGTCGGGCAAAATTAGGCTATCTGAAGGTGATCTTTTTTATTTGATCGAATAGCACATATTAGCAAATTAATTAGACGTGCAAGACAATTATGCGAGGAAGGATTATAGCTACTACACATACAAAGGTCATTAGCTAACATTTCCATAATATTTGTAAGAGTTGTTAAATAATATTTTGCATTAATGCCTTTATAATATTTGTATATTTTGACGGACTACTCGAATTATTAACGACATTATTCAGCATATCAATTGCATTCAAGTATCAGTTAAAATAACATGGCACCGTGAGGACCAGAAACTTATGAAATATATATTTTAAAAATGCATACATATTATGGTGAGACTTAATGCATGCACATTGTCATACACTTGTATCTTATCACAGCAGTCAGCAGTAGAAACAGGGCGAGGAACAGGAGTTCTATCTGAAGCACGGTGCCTTGCCTCGTAAGTGTCACTGTTACAGTTATTCACTTTTGGAAGCTGATCCACTTAGGGGGGTCGAAAAACTAAAGTAATTTTGGAGAAAAAAATAAGTAAGCAATAAAGCAAACATTATTAAAATAATCAGTGAAGATGAATCACACACACATATAAAATATATACATATATATATATATTTGCATGTTCAACTACATTTCTATCATGTCTTATTTGACACCCAAAAACACAGAGCCAATTTATCCTTTCGAGGCACAAATCGGACAATCACACATTCTGCGTGTAATGCGGCTTGTGCCGCTAGACACAGCAAAAAAAACTACGCAGTTCATTTTAGGCATTTAGCACAAGCTCTTATCCAGAGCTACTTACAATACCATACGTTCATTTCAAATGGGAAGAATAACCAGAGCTAGATTGCGTTGTCATAGCATTTCCCAGCCTCAAACTCCGCGCGGCTCTCGGTGTGAGTGAGGTACCCACCTGGCACGGAGGACTTGTCCGAGCGGCTCCAGGCTACCAGCAGCAGACAGAGCAGGAGGAGCAGTGTGGCGGTTGCCGTGGAAACGGCCCTGACGGCGGTATCCGTGACGTTATGTGGAGCTGAGATGAGCAACTCCATTATGGCCTCGTCCACGTGCACCTGCTTCATGGTGTGAATGCTGGGTGAGAAACCGACCGCTGCCATGGGGATGCCGTGACAACCGCGCGGTGTGCTTTCAGCTGGACTGCACATTGGAGGCGACCATTGGCCTCCTTTTATATATACCGTCACTCGTGGTTAATAGACAAGTCGGGGAGATTCAAAAGTCAAAACAATGGCGAAAGTTTTAAACAAACTCTGGGCTAACCTTGCTTTCTCCTGCCCTCTCCAACTGCTGCTGTCCTTGAGTATCTTACAGCAAGAGAAAGTTGGTACACAATGTGAAACGTGGAACCAAAACACCCCCAACATTCCCTGTGACCTCTGACCTGCTGGTTCTGCAGCTGTGTCACTAAGCTGGGAATCGTTCATTTTAGTTTACAGGAATAGAGGATTCTTGCATTCTCTGAAATATGTAGAAAGCTGGAGTGAGCTGAACACCTGTTCACTGTCGTTAATTTCTAGTAGTTATCTGCCAGGAATAAACCACTGTTATTACATTTTTATCATTGCTCTCAGATATTGTCCTACTCCCCATTGGGAAACATTCCTTTTTAAGATGGTTTTCTTTAGTCTTCTTTGCTTGTCTGCCAGGTTCAAAATATTATCTCTCTGCATTCCACTGTTAAAAAAAATCCTCCACTTCTATTTATTTTGACACATTTTGAAATCAATATTTTATCCATTATTATTTAATAATGTATAAAGTAATGGATTTTATTGTCCCTACAAATCTGTAATACTTGTATTATTCCTTAGTGGATGATTGATGGAGGGTGCAAAAAATGAATGTAACCAGCCTCCATTGTGTTTTGATATTGTTATTATCATTAAAAAATAATAATAATTGGATGCTACATACAGGTACACAGCCAGAATTACAGTAAATTACGTTAGATAACAATATGGAGTGATACTCACCTCAGTCTTCCCCTCGTCCGATGGAGAGAGAGGCTGCAGTGTGCCTCTCCGCAGTATTTAAGGCCCTCCTGTTCTCCCTTACAAGCCCATCAGCATTCTTTCTCCCTTCTAAACCTCCCGTCCTTTTGGGCTTTTGTGAAACCTCCGGTAAGCTTTTAATTTACCGGTTGCTTGGATACACCTTCAAATGTGGTTTCAAGTGCCATCAAATGTCCCAAATCTTTTTACATTAAGGGCCTTCAAGCAGAACAAGTAAGCAATGAAGCAAAACCAATTCAATGAGGTGGCAAAAAAACAGCAACCCCCCACATACACAAATAAAACAGCACTCATAGCAGAGAACTCTAAAGTGTGAAAGCAGTATCCCCCCCCGGATGGGGTTACCTCACTGAGTTCTAATCCATCAGCTGAAGAAGTCTTTGATGAGCTCTCTCATCACTCAGGTCAGCCTGACCCAGCTGAAGCCTGGGGGTAGGGGGGCGGAGGGAGGGGGAGATGAGGGGTTCCCATAAATCTGCAGTAGTTGCAGAGCATTAATGTGATGCTAAAAGACAAAGGCAGTGGCAGTGAGACCCAAACTGATGGCATAGAATTTCCCCTAGCATGATGATATGTTGATGTATACCAGGCCCGCACACTGCCCTAAAATATGACATTATGTTAATCAAAAAAAGTAATTTTGCCACCTTATTTAATATTTTTCATACACCTCTAGGGCCATCACATTTTGCAATAAAGCTGCCTGGAGCCCCCTGTGAAGCAAAAGTTATTCATTGGGAGGGGGCAGACACACTCACTCTGTCTCTCTATCTCTCTCTCTCTCTCACACACACACACACACATATTAAATGTTAAAAATATGCTAGTTAAAATAAATGTGTATTATGTCTCATTTGACACCCAGTGACCCAGAGCTACTCAAGGCACTCATCCCCAAGTGTAACTCCAGAGTAAATTCTTAAATAAACTTAAGTAGCTGTTTGGTGTTCAGTGAAACTAAAAGAAAGGCAGATAGGTGTGTCTCAAGTTTCAGTTCAGGCAGGAGGCCAGGGCAGGTGCAAGCAAGGTGAGCCCAGGTGCAGTCTGAACAGGTGAGGTTACAGGAAACGGGCCAAGGTTGGTGGGTATATTCTGCACTTCCTCTTGGAGATTTGGGGGTAAATTAAGACGCTGGAGTGAACCGCACTGTGACTCCCTTTTTCCAGAGCTTGTGTGTCAGTCTGTTAACATGTAGACAAAAGCCCAGGTGGCTGGCGTACGCTGCAGCGGTAACGAGCGGCCATGTAAGGTCACGGCTCTCACGGTGCTGGCACTGCGCTAATGCAGGCTCGCGGCTTAAATGCGTCTCAGCCTTTTCTGACAAAAACAAAAAAAGAAGAGGAAAAAAACCCTGAGGAATGTTGATTCAGTCTGCCCTGTCTCTCCTAGTTGCCAGGGAAACAATGAGCTCAATCAGGTCTCCCTGCTGCTGTGGGTAACAGCCAGATAGCCTCTTTATTAAAGCCACAAATAACAAATAAATCAATAAAGAAATGGCTTGTTTTATCCCACGGGATACTTTTTGGACATCTTTTACATGGTAGTCCTGCCTTGCCCTTGTCAATATGTGTGAAATGAAGACCTGAACAAGACAGTTGACATGCATGTCGCTCCTTCATGCAAAGTATGAATCACGTTATCTGACGCTGTGTTGCTGGCTGTCGCTGAACTGTCTGAACTGAACTGTTTCACGACCTCTCTGTATCTGTATATATGAAAAATGAAGCCCTGACACCCCCTTTCATAGCCTTGTCGTGAGTGTTTTTGTTTTAAAAAGTTTTAAAAAAAGTTTAAGTTTCCTCGTTTGTTTCCATTCAATCTTTAGCCTTTGCACTCCCAGCCGTGAGGTCTCGTTTACAGTAAGAAGTGCCTGCCTCCTCTGTCTGACTGATATGCAGATATAAACCCTGTTGATATCCCTGTGGTTGGGAAGACTAAATACATGAAGTAGATTGTGATATTAGCTGAGTTCATGCAGCAGAGAGATCTGTGGCAGGTGGTTTAAAAAACCTTACATAAAACATCTGTTCTGGAGGAGTGGAAAGGGTTGCTGGTGATACCGCTTGTGTCCACTGGATGGCAGAGCAGAGTAGGGTTTTTTTTCCTGTAGGTTGAGAATTATGTCTTTTGGGTGTCGCCAGTTGGTCATGCTAATTTCTGAAGCCAGACATACAGTGCAGTAGGGTGGATTGTTTGGTCGATGGGCTGTTGGTCGACCGAGATTTGTTTTGGTTGAGCAGTCGCGCGAAAAAAATGAATGATCAAAAGAATTCTCCACGCACAATGAGACACCTAGATTCGTGCCACAGTTCGACGCGCTTCTCAGTAGAATAATCCTTTATGGACGCTGCGGGTATGGCAGTGACAGTAGCTAGGCCTATATATGTTGTCTTTAAATTATATTAGGCAGTTAAGGTAATAGTAATGTTGTGAATAATTCAGCAAAACGAATAAAAGTAACATTTTATAATAAATGTGTTTTGCTAATTGTATGGTTTATATATTTATAACTAACATGCCTAACACCCCCTTTCATGTAGCCTATATTGTATTCTTGTTTTAGGCAAAATGTGCATTTTAATTGTAGCCTAGGATTTGCCTACGGTTAAGGTTAGTGATATAGGCATACTTTAATTACTCATTTCGATATAACCTAAGAACATAATGTCAAAGAAAAAATCTGGATGGTCTCCGACTCCAGTAAGTTATTTTCGATAGGCTATAGCCACTTTATGTTCAGCTTTAGGCAACAATTTAAGACATTAGGCTATGTGTGATCATTCGTTTGTTAGCCTATTTTTTGCAAATGAGATTTTGAATCCCAATGAGACCAACCTGGTTAATTAAATAAAACATAGCCTACGCATTAGAATGTGTTATGGCTGTGGTCAAATAAAAGCATCAGCCTATTATGTGGCCATACCGCAACTTCACAAGCGCAACGGCAGAATCTGCAAGGGCAGCATGAAGAGGAGGCTCTGAACGGATAATTTGTTTGGTCTTTCAGGTAATCTTGAACTCCGGCTCCATAAAGTCATTTGTGTCATTCACTTAAGAAAGTTATAAAACATGAGACAAGCGCAGTGTGCATATAGTTGTATTTATTAAAACAAATAGGGTGTGTCATATAGAAAAAAGGTTTCAATCGGAAAAAACGGACGACTGTTGGTCGACCAAGATTCGTTTTAGTCGGGGACAGCCCTACAGTGCAGGCAGTGTTGCAATGCGGAGTTGTTGCAGGAATCACAATAGCCATAGGTTTAGCCACCATGTTTCTTTTCCATAATTTGGGAATTCCCCCAGTTGTATTTGTAAACCTGTCCCATCGCTTGAAACATTTTCCATCAATCCGGGATAATCCCACAAACAAGCACCTGCTTCCTCCAAGGCATACTCTGCCTGCTGTCGCTTCTTGTCACTCTGCAGTCCCCTTGCTTAGCTGCGTAGTCATTGCGTCAGAGGGCTACACTTCATGTGCTGGCAGACTGCAGGTCAGGGCCGAAATAAGCGACTGCTTAGTGTCCCGCACCTGCTAGCAGAGTCGTGTTTTTTTTAAATTTAAACCCCCCATTTATTTAATGTCTAGAATAGATTATAGGATCACCATTTTACTCCAATGGTGGGAATTATGTACAGCAATGGATTTTTTTTCTTGCTACCGACCAAACTTCAATTTCATCATTAACAACCTGCCAGACTATCAGGCAATAACGTATGTGTATGATCGTTAAACTAAGGTCGGACAATTTGTGAAATAGCTAACATTATGTTGGCTAAAATGACGTATCCTTCCGGCGCCCGAAAAGAAAAATAATTAAAACGTACACATGACCGAGGTAACACATATTTGTTCATTTATTTACTGTTTTATGGAGAATGTTTTGCCCTGCCAGTCAGTGTATCTCGGTAGTTACCTAGCTAATGCAAGCTATCGATAGCTAAGCTAGCCAGCTGCTTTTCATTTAACATTTAGCTATCTAGAGGGAGCACGATTGATTTTTAAAATGCGCAAAATAATGTCGAAAATGAGACTGTCAGATGGATTGTATGTGCTAATTTTGTCCAAAGTCAAGCTATTTATTCAATAGTCACTGCATGGAGTTTTGTGGTGTTTTATTACGTTAATCCAGCGTTGGGTTCAACAGCAATGGAAGGCCGCAACGAATGCTAATGTTAGTGTCATTTTTTATGGACCACTTGGTAAATTACGCCTAAAGGTAGTAGCAAACAAGGTCCAACTCATTAAATGTGAACGCTGCATATTTTGGAAGAGGTAAGCAAAATTGGATTTATGAAAGTGAGTTGAGATTATGATGATGATAATGATGATGACTATCAGCTGATGTTGATATATATATACTGCTCAAAGAAATTAAGGGAACACTTAATCATCACAGTATAACACCAAGTCAACTTAAACTTCTGGGATATCGATCTGTCCAGTTAGGAAGCATAAACGATTGTGAATCAATTTCACCTGCTTTGGTGCAAATGAAAGTGACAACAGGTGGACAGGAGAGGCAACAGCAAGACAACCCCCAAAAAGTAAATGGTTTTGCAGGTGGTGGCCACAGACTATTTCTCTCTCCTTATCCTTCCTGACTGATTTTTCTCTAGTTTTGCATTTTACTAGTGCCCTTGTCATTACTGGTAGCATGAGGCGGTACCTGCAGCCCATTCAGGTTGAACAGGTAGTCCAGCTCCTCCAGGATGGCACATCCATATGTGCCATCACAAGGTTTGCTGTGTCTCCCAGCACAGTCTCAAGAGCGTGGAGGAGATACCGGGAGACAGGCCATTACATGAGGAGAGCTGGACAGGGCCGTAGAAGGGCAACAACCCAGCGGCAGGACCGGTATCTGCTCCTTTGTGCGAGGAGGAACAGGAGGAGCACTACCAGACCCCTACAAAATGACCTCCAGCGGGCTACTCGTGTGCGTGTTTCTGACCAAACTGTCAGAAACAGACTCCATGAGGGTGGCATGAGGGCCCGACATCCTGTAGTGGGACCTGTGCTCACAGTCCAGCACTGTGCAGCTCGATTGGCATTTGCCAGAGAACACCAAAATTGGCAGGTTTGCCATTGGCGCCTTGTTCTCTTCACAGATGAGAGCAGGTTCACACTGAGCATGTGAAAGAGTGGAGACGCAGTGGTGAACGTTATGTTGCCTGCAACATCATCCAGCATGACCGGTTTGGCGGTGGGTCAGTGATGGTCTGGGGAGGTGTAACGGTGACTGTTTCTGCATGCACCGAGTTTCGAACCGAGGGATCTCGACGTGACAAGAGAGCGATTTAGCTCGCCGAGCCGAGCCGAGCTACTCAAGTACCTAACTCCGGGAACTAATCGTATTCTTATCCACGTCACCTTCTGCAGCGGGCGCTCATGTACCAGAGCTCACCCGCTACACTCTCCCCCTCGAAACTCCTGCGGCAGCAACCACGCCCCGACCAATTACCATCAGTCGTATGATCCGGCGCTCACATACCAGAGCTCACCCGCTACAGAGGCATATCCTTGGAGAGCCGCACAAACCTCCACGTGCTAGCCAAAGGTACCCTGACTGCTGTTAGGTACCGGGATGAAATCCTCAGACCCATTGTCAGACCTTACGCTGGTGCAGTGGGCCCTGGGTTCCTCCTGGTGCAGGACAATGCCCGGCCTCATGTGGCCAGAGTGTGTAGGCAGTTCTTGGATGACTAAGGAATTGATGCCGTGATGAAATTCACACAAGTTGGATCAGCCTGTGATCTAAATTTTTCACTTAGATTTTCGGTGTGATTTTGAATCCAGCCCTCCATGGGTTAATGATTTTGGTTTCGTCATTTTGTACAAGTACACAATGTAATCAATAAAGATTTTAAACTTGAATATTTTGTTCATCGAGATCCGCGATGTGTGATTTAAGTGTTCCCTTCATTTCTTTGAGCAGTGTATATTCTAATTGACAGATTAATCATAGGTTTACTGCCTGGTGTTGTATGTCTGTTCTTGTTATTCTCATGTCCTATATGTTTGGTGACAGTCTAGTTTCCCCTCTGGGGATTAATAATGTATGGTATTGTATCGAGGTGAAAATAATAATTAGTTTATTAGTCAATTAATTTTAAGTTTATTTTGTGCAATAGTAAAAAACATTTGCAAATATTTCTTATTTGCAGGTTTGTCTTGATATATGTTTCCTTATTTATAATACTTAATATAATTTGCTGGCAAAAAAGTATTTTTTGCTAAAAATAAATTAATGTTAATTTTAATTATTTTGTGGATAAAACGGCCTTTGGTTCATGCGTAGGTGTTTTAATGCAGATCCTGCTGAGTGCTTGGGGGGGGGCACCAAACAGGATCTTGCTTAAAAGCTAGAAACAGCCCTGTTGTCAGTTCCCCTGATTGACAGGAGGAGCTGGTCTTTATTGATGAGATCAGGGCCAACTGAACCCCTCCCTCACCTGGGCGATGCCACAGTACAGTACTGCTGTTTGTTCTTTATTGTATCAATGGTGTCATCTTTCAGCATCTTCGCCGTGTTCCCATAGCTGACTTCATTGCGACTCTCCACCCCTTAACTGCACCTTTCTCTCCTTGGCCATCGCTCTCGTCATTGCTTCATAATTTCCACCGGTACAATAAACCTTTTTGTGTGGCCAGGGTCTTTGTGTCCTCTCACCAGAATAAAATGGACTTCACTTAACGCCTACACCCTTCACAAAGGAATGACCGGCGTTCAAACAGGTCTTTGTGGGGAATGCCAGCTTGTACAATGCTGGCTGTATGGAGTCTTAGAGCAGAGGTTCACTGTCTGAACATTGCCTCAGACTCCTCGTATGTATGAATGTTTGAATGAGCAATGGCTGAATTTCCCCTCTCACTGTATTAATCACCCTTCAATATGATGCTAATGAAAACTGCCTGTGCTTGCTGCTCTTAATACATTTTAATGTCATTTGTCCTGGACAGTCTGTAGTCAAAGTGTTCTTTGTCCAGATGTTCTGTGTGGCACAGAGAATAGCACACAATTTCCACATGAAGAGACTCCACTTTTGTGCATTCAATAAAATAGCCTACTAAAATAGCCCTTCGTTTACAGGGTCTTGCATTTTGCTGAAAATATAGGAAGTTCATTCATTTGCAGAGGTAGGATTTAACCAATTATTTTGACTTCTGTTGATTAAAAAATATTTTTTTTAACATTTGTTTCAGATTTTTGCTCCTTCCAGACGGAATTTACCCACCCATGTTCTGGAGACACCCTTACGTGGTTCTCGGCGAACTCGAGCCAGCTCAAACTACCCCCTCCCCTTGGGCGGACAGCCAAATGCTGCCTCCGATCAGGGCTAACGACCAGGGCCGGTCTGGTACAGACAGGTTTCGAACTGTGGCCCTGACAGGCAGTGCGCATCGTATCGGACCAGCCAAAATATGGTGCGTTAGACTGCTATGCTATCCACCGCCCCCTCTGTTGATTTTATCAAATAATTATTGGCAGAGGACACATACATAGGGGATTTTGTTAGCTTAATGAGTTGTATACAGGTGACTGCCAAAATAAAGGAAACACCAACATAACGTGTCTTAATAGGGCATTGGCCCACTACAAGCCACCGGAACAGCTTCAATGCAAATTGGCATAGATTCTGGAACTCTATTTAACGGATTCAACACCATTCTTCCACAATACATTCCATCATTTCATGTTTTGTGGATGGTGGTGGAAAGTGCTGTCTCGGGCGTTGCTCCAGAATTTAAATGTTCAATTGGGTTGAGATCTGGTGACTGGTACAACCGTGGCATATTGTTTACATCATTTTCATGCTCATAAAATCATTCATTGAGCACTCATGCCCTGTGGATGGGGAAGAGACCACTCCCACCAGGGTAGAAATGCTTCAACATAGGATGTAGTTGATCACTTAGAGTTGGCATTTACCTTGCCCTTTAAGGAGTTTAGTGGATCTAAACCATGCCTGGAAATGCACCTTAAATGCACTCCACTGTGGTGAATGGCCTACACTGACTGCTCTAGTGTGTGTGTGTGTGTGTGTGTGTTTGTTTCCATTTCTGTTTCCTTTAACCCATGACCCTATCTGCGTCAATAGAAATATCTATCAGGGTGGTTTCCACAGAGAGCTTTCAGTGGCCCAGCAGATTAAAGGGATGAAGAATTCTGTCTTTTGTTGCCGAGCAGAACTTTATGTTATTACCATGATGACCCACTGCTCTCACCAAACGGCAAACCTAGAGCCCCACTCAATGGAAACATTGTCTTTATGGGTTTTTATGAACATTTTATTTACCGTAATGTCATCCCATTGTCGACAAAATTATTTGGATATTTTTTAATTGCCACAATGGACAGTATCAAAGCTGAGTTTGTTGTAGACCAATCAATGAAAATATATTTGAGGAAACTTGCAACTATTAGTAACCCTGGGCTTTCTGAGTTGCCATATGGGATTTTGGGTACCTATGGGGGTTGTTAGCAAATGGCCAGAGTATTGCTCTCAGAGGGAGCATATGACCCCCAGCTTGTATCGCTCAATAGTGACCCCTATGGTCGATCAGGAGAATGCAATGTGCTGCGGAGTGCATCTCCTGGACAGCAGAAAATGGATGGACCCTCCTGAATGAACTGAGGATGATGCCGCAATTGGGACAGGTGTACAATTACCATTTGGCCATTTTGCATTCTAAAGATGAGAAAAAAATAGGGAATAAAAATGAGTCCATGGTCCATGGAGATAAAAATATCTTCTGAATATCTAGTGAACCTGAAGGTCCATGCCATATATATTTCAATTTCTGAACTAATTTTCTAGTGGCACCAGTCGTATAAAGGGCTCTTTAAATTTCAGTGCTTCTGGATCATTGCTTTCAGTCAGAAGGAACAGCGTATTCAGACTGATTATACTTATATTTGACAGTGACCTCTCGTTGGAGGATATACAAAGTCTGTTGGACGAGTGAGCTCTCTGTGTGGAGCTGGGGATAAGTAAGCCCTCTGTGAGGAGCTGGGGATAAGTAAGCTCTCAGTGAGGAGCTGTGGATGAGTAAACCCTCCATGAGGAACTGACTCAGTCTACCCACCCGGGTTTTGTGAAGAGGTCAGTTGTTTGTCACCCACGATGTCCGCCTCCTAAGTTGGTGAGCACTCCATTATTCACCTCCCCGCCATCCAGCCATCGTTGCCGCTACTAAACATTGCTACTGTTGTTCAGCAGCTGTCAAAATGAAAACTCTTATCAGCTGGACAGCCATCTGCCTTTGCGTGTGTAGGTGGCTGCAAAGGGCTTTTCGCACAGTTCCTGTGCTTGACAGATGGGATTAGAGTAGAGATTGAGATTTAAAGGCTGTATAGCAGTTATTGCATATTACGGTGTTTCATGCACATCATTCTGTGCTGCTATGGCTGAGCAACTTTCCTCAAGCAGATGTTGGCCTGGATTCAATCAACCTTTTGCCTTTAACTTTGATCTGTGGTTCAGTAGGCACATCAACAAATAGCTTGTCAAGTTGGGATTCAATCAACTTTTCGCCTTTTAAGTTTGACCTATGATTAAATACCTTAGCTTGGAAAGTTGATTTTGGTGATTTCTGAAATTGCCTAACTGTTTGTTAAGAAAAAATGAACGTGCAACATGTTAATCATCATGAGTCCAAGTTGAGGACAGATCCAGGCTTTTATCTCCAGGTATTTGGAAAAGCACATCACTCACTAACCTGAAGCTATGATGCAGTGCATTTCAGCAGGCCTTTGTACTGCTCTACAAATCTGGATTATAATAGTTCATGCATTCTAAAATGGGATACTTCCATCCTGAAGCCATGCCAACTTTTTAATTTTCTTGCAGTTTATGGTTTAATGATGAATTTGTCTTATTCATTTATAAGAACAAAGCAGTGATGGCATACAAGGAGGCTCATATCCAAAAGCATACAGTAATCAGCAATATTTTTCCAGTTCTTAAATCTATGGGCTGCTAAACAATAAGGCTATTCATAGTTAGGTCACAGTCAGCCATCTCCCAGCTTTCTGGAATTCAATTTGCATATCGGACATCAAAACATCCTTCTGATGCTCTGATAATGGAAGCTATTTTCAGATTCAGTTCAGTTTTTTTAAAGCTGCAATTTTCTTTGGTCATTCATAAAACGGATGGTTTTCCATTTCTCGTTTGCTGGGTAATTTACCATTGAACGTTTGACACAAACAATAGTGCATTCCATCTTAACTGAGGAGTAAATTATGAATTGGAAATGGCATGTCATCCAAAGAAATTCCCTTGTTTCAATATGAAGAGTGTGCTGTACTGTCTTTATTTAGTCTTTCCTTATGGACAGGCCAAATCTATCTACCTATAATTACAACTCAAACTTCATGTCACAAAAAACCCCATCAAAGTTGAATTGACTGAAAAGCTGGAACTATTTGCCTCCTGTTTACATGAGGATAAAGCAGGCGTCCCCAACCCTGGTCCAGATAGTTGCTGGTTGAGTTAATTACACAGTTAATTCACCTCACCTGGTTTCTTGGGTCTAAATTACCATAGTTATTGATTTTAATGTAAAAACTAAACTCAACAGACCTGATGGCTCACCAGGGTTGAGGGCCCCAGGTTTGAGGTAGAAATTGAATATTCTGATGGAGAATACAGTGAAACCCCAGTTAAAGTGGATGTTGACCTTGCGTCAGTCGGTGTGTGAAAGGCCCATGTAGTTCTGAGTGAGAAAAAAGGCCATTGTGTATTTCCTGCTCCGCTTATCAGACTCAATTTACACCAGGAAAAAGGTTCACATCCTTTTTTCTGCCTGTGACCTACAGCCGCAAGGCAAGTACCACTGGGAGAGTGGACTTTTCCACACGGACTCCCACTCGCACGCACCTAGAAACTGCAGCACTACCCCAAGTCACACAGACGTTAAACTGTTGGTGTTTGCGTGATCGTCTAAATGCTCTCTCTCTATCGGGTCATTTAGCCCATCTAAGCATGTTACCATCCCCACTGTCTAGAGAGTATCCATCATTGTGTCAGGTCTCCTAGTGTTGGACACCCCAAGGGCCTCTGCTCTCAGTGGAGTCCTGTTAAGCTCTTCCGTTCATGAATAACGCTCTTTACAAAAAAATTCCTCCTATTGACCTTGAACTCATTTCCATTTTTCCATTTTAATTATTTATTTATGTATCAGGGACATAGGGAAAGCATTGCTACAATGTAAAAAAATAAATATATACAAGCATGATGCATTGCTTTAAGTGTTTATAGCCAAAGGTTAATTTCTAACACCTGTCCACAATAAACTACAGAAAAGAAAAGTAGGTATCAAAAAATTAAAATAAATAAAACAAAATACAAGCACAAACATATAGGTATACACTACCAGTAAAATGTTTTAGAACAGTTGTCCAGTTTTTATTGAAATGTACGCAGTTTAATGTTTCAATAATGGAATGGTTTTGTTTAACAAAATGTAATCTAAATTTTGTACTCCTCAAAGTAGCCACCTTTTGCAGATAACACACTTGTGGCATTCTTTCTACAATGGAAATCAAATATTGTTCAGAAAGTTCTTCCCAGCACTGTTGCAGAAGTTCCCACAAATGTGTTGCACTTGTAGGTTGCTTTGCTTTCACCCTTCTGTCCAGTTCATCCCAAACCAGCTCGATGGGGTTTAAGTCTGGAGACTGCTGGCCATTCCATGATTTGAAGCCTACCATCTTGTTCTTTTCTTCTAAGGTAGTTCTTACATAGCCTGGAGGTATGTTTTGGGTCATTATCTTGTCCAAATGTAGGATGAACCCCAACACTGACCAACTAGGCGTAGACCAGAGAGTATTGCATGGCGCTGCTTACCTTTGTACCATTTCAGGTTAATGCTGTGGTGTTCTAAAACTTTTGACTGGTAGTGTATACATAAAGTTTATAAAACTAATGCTGTATTAAAATAGTGTGTGCCCTCTTATTCTGCTCAAAGAACTCCACCTTTACTTTGACTGAGTTATTTATGGGCATGAACACCCCTGTAGTTAAATATTGCCCAGCACTCTTTAAAAGTTCTCAATACAAGTATGCAATGAAAAGGCACGGTGTGGATTTGTTCTCTGATGGGAACATATGGCCTGAATGCATTCCTCACAATGACCATATCACACAAACACTTCCTCTAATGAACTGCAAGATGACTGTATCACACAAACACTTCCTCTACTGAACCGCAAGATGACCATATAGCAAACATTTGTGGTCCACACAAATGCGCTCCTCACATTACTAACCGCCCCCATCGAGGGTCACTGACATTTTCACTGAGAGAGGTTTCTGTCCAAGCAGAACATCCCAAAAGGCGGTCGACAGAGAAATCCCCCCTCCTCCCAAGTGAACTCCAGTTCAGGAGTTAACAGTGTCAGGCAGATCTGTCCCGAGGACCGCTGAATGTAGGGTAGAAGTGGGTCATGTTGAAGAGACTGGGGCTTCAGCGCCCTGCAGACTGGAGGGGCGGGGGGCGCCGGGGGTGGTCCACTCAGAGACACGTCCGCGTGCAGTTTACTGGCATTTTCCCCTCTTTCTCCAGGGTGAGGCTAATTCATCCTGACATCCAAGAGAATGCTTCCATTTCTTTAAAAATCTGGGGGTTTTTGGTATCTTTGCAATCATGTTTTCATAGAACTCCCGAGATTTTCATTATGCTACACCTTTTGGAGAGAGAAATATTCTCCACCGTTTGGAGTGTTAACTATGCCACAATGTTTGGAGTGTTAAATACATTTGTGAAGGTAAAACGAACTATTAGATATCAATGAAAATAGATTTTCAAATCAAATTTTTAATTGAAATTGTAAATATTTTCAGTTTGACAATAATTTATGCATGTATAAAAAAAAAATTATATTCTTGATTTGGGTGTACTTGTCTGTTTCATTTGCAGAGGTTGCAGAGGTTAATGGGCAGGTAAAGAAAACGTAATAAAATAAATAAACCCTGTGCCCCTTCTACTTAAACGCCAGCGTGTAAATGATGTCACAAACGGCCCACGGCTACAGTTGCTGCGCATAACAGAAAAGGGGAAAAAAAAAAGAAGGTCCTTCTGAATATAAATTGAGCAGCTACACGAGCAGGGAGCTCTTTCTCAGATGGACACGAGTTGCGCAACGCAGAGTCTGCTCCACTTCTAGGGGAGAACAAGAGCTGTGCTTACCATTACCCTGTCTCTCTGGCTAGGAAACCGTGGCATTGGATAAAGATCACACCCCATGTGCGGTGTTCTCTGACAGGCTGTGGTGAATATTTGGGTGCTGGTTTCTGGTGTGTGGTGAATATTTGGGTGTTAGTGTTTGGTGTGTGGTGAATATTTGGGTGCTGGTTTCTTGTGTGGTGAATATTTGGGTTAGTGTTTGGTGAATATTTGGGTGTTAGCATTTGGCGAAGGGTGAATATTTGGGTGCTTGTTTTGAAAGGCTGCATGTTGAAAGAGGTGGGGGGGAGAGGAGGAGGGATGAGGGAAGGTGGGGAGGGGTTGTCCTGGAGACTGAGGGTCCTCCTTTTCGGGACGTGTGCGCTGACGCTGTTGAGCTCGGCCGGGTTGCTCGTCCTGCTCCTGCGGCAGACGCAGTTGACTGCGCAGTTGGCGCAGCTGGATGCTCAGGTGCAGGAGTTCTCCCAGAGGGCTGTAGTGGAGTTCCTGTCCGAGGCAACGGCCCAACACACCGCCCGGCAGCAGAGACACCAGCGACACCACAGCTCCCGCAGCAAGAGGAGCCAGAGCCTGTGGGGGCCTCAGGGGCCACAGGGCCCCCAGAGGGGAGGAGCAGGAGGACATGATGATGATGATGACCTACTCTATGGTGCCGGTGAGGAACAGACTGTGTGTCTGCGTCTCTGTGTGTGTGTGTGTGTGTGTGTGTGTGTGTGTGTGTGCGTGCATGTGTATGTGTGTCCGCGTGTGAATCTGTGTGTGCATACGTGTCTGTGTGTGTGCACAGGATGGATGTAGGAGGCTATGCATGTGTGTTTGAACATTTCTGTGATTGTGCATGGCTGTGCGTGTGAGAACTGTATGCAACAATAGTTTATATACATTGTATAATATACATTATATATACTCTACATTCTACAATGTCTAGATGTGTGTGATCCTCTTCCACCTCTACTTTGAATCATCAGTTTTACTGCGTTTAACTTTACTGTCCTTTTATAATAGTAAATTGATTTAGATGGACGTGTGGTTGTTTTTGTCTAAAGTCTGCACTGATATCAGTGCTCATTTCACACCAATGCGGTGGATGCTGTGTTTTTGTACGCGTCTGCTCAGAAAGTCTTCCTGAGGTTTAAAATCGTCTTCTGGTAAAGCCATCAGAGAGGAGGAGAGCCAGGTTTGTGGTTTTGCAATCAGTGGCCAGCGTTAATCCAGCACGGTCCATGAAGTCCACCTCTGGGGTGCCACCGTGAGCCAGCTCCGTTGCAGCCTCCAGCAGTCAAAGCACATTCCGTCCTCACAAATCATATCAAAGCTGGAGAAAACAAAATATGGAATTAACTAGGGCTGCACCGAATATAATTTTTTTAATATTCGAAGCTTCAATTGAGGTATTTGAATGAAGCTTCTAATTTATGACGTCATCAATCAATAAAAAAATAAAAAAATAAAAATTCATTGGATTAAATACTTTTTTTATTGAATGAACATTCGTCATTTTCGTCAACATAAGTAGGCCTACATAAACGTAGGCTAATCCAGTAAGGGCTTAAATAATAATGAAAAAAAAGATCAGGCCCTTAAACCTATAGCAAGCAACATTATGCTATGAATATGATAACAATTACAATAGGCCTAAATCAGTACATTTCAAATTTAATTAGCGTGTTTGCATTTAAATAAACGTAGACCAATCAAATAAGGGCTTAAAATAATGATTAAATAATAAATCACACCCTTAAACTGAAGCAACAGCAAGCAGCAACATTATTCTATGAGTATTTTTTAATCTATCTCTTCTGTGATCGTTTGGCGATTTGGAATTGTGTACCACGGTTCAAGCTTATCCATTAAGCATCTAAAACCTGCACCATGTACAGTGTTCACCAGTCTCATATCCATCGCAATAAATGTCACTAGCCCATCAGTTATGTCCCTTTTCCTTTTTTTCAGACAAAGGGGGTTTCACCATCTGATCCAGGCTTCTTTGTCTTTGCGTTGTTGCCGCCGCCGGTACAGATTGCATGGGATGCACCTAAATGTTCCGTATAGATACACACAAATATTAGCTATAAGTATTGCACGTGCGAAGTTAATTGTTATGTAGAATATTATATTTCGCTATCATACTACAATTTCCCCCAAAATGTTGACTTCATGACTTATTTAGGCATAGACCTGTAGGCTATAGCCTACGCAGTACAACTATAGACCTAGCCCTTCTTAATTGAGCTAGATAGACTACTTATGCCTATGCTAAGGCCTCAGGCTAATGTTAGACAAGCAGAGAAAATTCTGAGAACTTACACTTTTCAAATGATTTGCCAAATTCGTAGTAGAATGATGGTATGCAAGTTTAACCTGACATATCTGGCACTGCACCTTTTTAGGATTGTCGTCAGGTTTCCAAACTTTTCTTCGCTGACATCTTTCTACAGCAGGGTCAGTAATCTTAAAATGTTTCACAAACTGGTGATTTCTGGTCATCAAAAACCTTCATACACTGACATCCCTGTTCTACAGTCTTTTGTTGTTGGTGGTATGAAAGTGGTCGTGACTCGTGACTGTTGTCATAGAGCGCTGAGTGGAGACAGCATAGGCCTAGGCCTACTATGCCTATATATAATAATTTCTTTGGCTAATTAAATCTTTTGTTCTTTTTTGTAACTGTTTATTAACTATAATAGTACTATAATACTATAATATTTAAAATAGCCCATTGGTTTAAACCGAATTGCAATGGACATGCAAAAAAAAAAAAAACGCAAAGTAGGTCTAATTGAATGTTGATTTACGATTCAAATGTGAATGTCATGAACGAAGCATCGAAGCTTCGAAGCATTCGGTACAGCCCTAGAATTAACCTGCTTTTGCGTTTAGTTTGGGGTTTCCTCTCCGTACTCCCCGTAGCCGATCTTCTCTACCCTTCTCCCTCGGTGGTGGAATGACCTTCCCCACTCGATCGGGACGGCAGAATTTTACAATCTTCCTCTCTAAGATCACACCACCCTGTGACCTCCCACTACCATCTTTGTGTTATTCAACATTATTTCCTAGTAAAGAAGGAAAATAACTGTTTCTTTTCAGATTTAAGTGGGTCAAATTCGTACCTGAATTATTTTTTTATTTTTAGGTCCGAGTCTTTGTGGATCTCTGTAACAGCACCAAAGGAATATGCCTGACAGGTATGGCCCAACATACCTGTATTTATTCAGACAGTTCCACTGAGACAAGTGTACTGTATCTATGTACACAAACGTGTGGTTCTGTTGTACATATATACTGTATATTCATTAATGTAAACACAGTGGCAGATACATGTGCTACATATTTATGAACACAAGCATCGTGATGTGGCATTGGACACATGTATACTGTATATTTATGAACATGACCTCTGACATAACACTGACCTCTGACCCCCCCTGTTTTGTAGGGCCTCCAGGAGCACCCGGTGAGACACACACTGATGCACTGTAACCCCAGCGTGTTTGCACTTCGATTGTTAACCTGTCATCAAAGAACACCTGCTTAAACCCTTCAGTCAAACCTTAAGACAACGGGCGCTGAAGCGAGATTGATTCTGAGCGTGTGTGTGCTGCAGGTTTGCCTGGGCTCGATGGAATACCAGGATTGAATGGATCAGAGGGCATTCCTGGGCCAAAGGGAGATCCAGGAGCAGAGGGCAGGCGTGGGAGGAGAGGTGAGGCTGAAATGACCTGTCTGATACTGCCTAAAGTACAGAGCTGTTCCACTGATGTGATGAAACATTTGATGATTTACCCAGGCGAAAAGGGAGATCCTGGAGACAGAGGAGACATGGGGGGGCCAGGGCCTCCGGGAGAGAAAGGAGAGACCTCAAATGATGTCATTATAGAAGGTGAGGACACAGGTGATGTGAATTCAGAGGAAATGGAAGTTGTTTTTGTTTTTTTAAATACAAGACTCGTATCATTTTATGAGTGGTGCTGTCATTTCTATTTACAATAAAGGGTAACTTCCATAGCTCACACATACCGTTTACAGACCGCTAGATTACCTAGCCAGTTAAACTGCTGTACATTTTACTGAAGCAGTTTAGAATACATACTTTATTCAAGGTACCAACTGGGAAAGGGACCTGTAGACTTTGGCCCTGCACCACTGCCGCCCCAGTGCTTACCCGTTTTTGTGTGCTTTGGAAGGCCCTCCGGGTCCAGCGGGCCCCCCTGGTGCTCCTGGGCCTGTTGGCCCCCCGGGCCCCCCCGGGCTGCCCGCCCCCCCTCGGAACAGGACCCACAGAGTGCACCTGCAGCCTGCCCACACATCTGCGGGTGAGTCTCTCATGCTCTTCTCTCAGTCATGTCACATGGAAAGACCACTGGCCAATATTACACTGGGAATTATGAGAATCGGTGGAGGCAGCTTAATAATGATAAACAATGGATTGCATTTATATTGCAACTCCATAAAAGCTCTGTCATAAATATTCTGTTAAAGTGACTTTACTTCAAGACAAAACATATATATATATTAAAAAAAAATATATATAAACAATGTTCCCATACATTATATTCAACTAACCATATTCGGTTGCAGAGGGCAAAATAATTGGCTTGGACCAAATGTCTGTGGCTGGGCTACAAGAGAAATTGATGGGAAACTAAATTGAACAGATAATAGGGGATGCCAGCCACCCTCTCCAGCCTGTGTAGGTACAGTAAGACAGGGAGTGGCCGTCTTCTCCAACACAAGATCCATACCGATAGGTATGGCATTCTTTCATTCCCACTGCCATTAGGTTCTACAATAAGCATATTAAGCACTTTACTAAAGGAACAGTAGAATAACTTCTCTCTAGCAGTTTTAGATACCCTACTAATTTTATAATTGTATATATTCTTTTTAACCTGCTGCTGTCTTTGTACTTGTCGTGTGCGCTGTTCAAATGAATTTCCCACTTGTGGGATAATAATGTTTACTTGACTTGACTTCAACAAGCACTGGCAAAGAAACCACATCTTTGATATCTGGTCTGGTCTTGATGTGGGGGACTTTTTGAACATTTTGAAATTGCAAACTTAATTTCCAGTGCTTCTCCCTCAGGCCTGCTGCATGCCGTGCCAAACGATGACACCTCAGCTGAAAAGGCCGCTGGGAGGACACAGGTGGTCCCTCCAAAGAAAGCGGGTAAGAGAGTTCACCCACCAACACACTGGGAAGATTTTTGTGATGGATCTGTTTCTCAGCCATTCATTTTCAATGGGACGTAAACTTTCCTTCATCATTATTGAATAAAGTAACAATTAAAATAGTTATGAAGATGAAAGGCTGTGAAACAGAGATACGTTCCGGAAGTTGCTGGACTTTGGTTTCCCAGCGTGTATTACACTCTCCGTGTTGTTCAACTATCACTTGGCACTGAATGCATTTGTTTCTTTCTGGCCCCAACAGAATGCATCGTTAAATCGGTTACAAATCCCAGAAACATCTCAAAAATGGAGAGCACATTTGGGGCCTGGATGCAGGACACAGCGCTGCAGGATGACCAGAGAATCTGGGTGGCCAACCACTTCTCAGGTATTCACCTCACAAATAATACAACGGCACATTTGTCGCATTTTTTTTTTTACAATTCTTTGGTTAATGACAGCCCAGACTAGTGACGTGTAGATTACAGAGCTCAGCCTCTGCTTGTGAAGGGAGGAGACGATTCTTTTATTTACACAGAGTGCACATTATACACACCATTTCATTCGTTTTTGTGATCTGCGTCAGGACTATTTGAGATGAAAATGGTGCACACACAGAGATCGGCTCTCCATTCATTTGATTCGCAAATATTTTCAGATTCATTCATACAAAGATCCATGAATTCAGAGATGTCTTACCATGTAAATGTACTGCCCGTCAGTTCTGTCAGCAGGATTTTTAACCCAGAGCTTTGTCATAGTACATTTACATTGAAGGGTGGCCCAGGTACCAATGCAATATGCTGTGGGAAAATGATTCCACGACATGATTAAACCCGTCTGTATTTCGCTGTGTCGCCCATAAGCCCACGATGTGAAGGAATACAGGAGCATCGCCGCGTTCCAGAACAACACCAGCGACACCATCAATGTCCGGAGGTTCTTCTTTGGCTGCGGCCACATTGTGCACAATGGCTCCATCTACTACCACATCGCCGGGACGTTCGAGATCGCCAAGTAAGTCTCGGCGCAGCAAAGGCACTTTTACACCGATGTGTGAATTGCTTGGTTTGTGATTGCATTTCATTACATGCTACTTCACAGATTCCACTTACAAACCAGGCGATTGTACACCCTGGCCATCGAGAATGCCCTGTACCACAACCTCACCTATCTCCTGCACAACTCCAAGACCTACTTCAAAGTAGCGGCGGACGAAAACGGACTGTGGCTCGTGTTCGCCTCGAGCGTGGACGGCAGCATCATGGCGGCCCAGCTGGACGAGAAGACGTTCTCCGTCGCCTCCTACATCAACACCACCTACCCCCGGACCAAGGCTGGGAACGTCTTCATAGCATGCGGGGTGCTCTACGTCACTGATGCCAAGGACAGCAAGGTCACGTACGCCTTCGACCTGCTGAAAGGGAAGCCCGTCAACATGACCTTTGACCTGAGAACACCCAGCGGCATCTTGGCTATGCTGTCCTACTACCCGAAGAGCCGGCACCTCTACGTCTGGGATAGCAGCTACGTGAAGGTGTACGACTTGCACTTCCTGTCTGACGACTGAAGTCGTTCCCTTACATGCCGGCAAGCGCTTTTTTTGTTTTAGAAATATTTATAGGAAATGTTTGGATAGGAAAATGTTTGTAGTGGACAGTGTACATTATTTTGATGTCAAAATTGATTGTTGAGCAATTACTCCTTCCTTGTCTATATGCAGCATTTTTATGGAGTACCTACTACCCATTTTTGCTAATCGGAGGAGAAAAAAGACAGATTTGGATGCAGTGATTAAACGAATTTCCCAGAAACATACCTTTATAGCTATATTTTGGGATCCTGGACATTGAAAAGCTGACAAAACCACTGTCTCCTGAATTCCAGGCTATTTCCCCCAGTGACCCCCGCCGCTTCTGCATGTCTCCTTGACCAAAGAAAAAGGTGCCAAAGTACTTTCACGAAATAAAAAGAATTTATTAAACTTACAAAGGTGAAACAATGACAGAGTGTCCCCCTCTCTCTCTGGGATACCCATGGAGAGGCTGTGTTTGCGTTTCCCACGGGACTCCCACGCCCCACCGGTCCGGATAAACACACACTAAGGCCTATACATGCTCACGCGACTGCGACGCGACATCCTCTCCAACACGTCGCAGAGGTTGCATTGATGTTGCAGAGGGTGTTGCAGAGGATGTCACGTACCTACCACAAAAATCTAACTCGCAACATGTCGCGTAGATGTTGCACAGCATTGATTGGTTGGTTAGCGAATGTAGGCGGAGCTGTCATAGTTAATCGAGCTAGTACATCATTTTTTTACATTTTAAGCATTTAGCAGACGCTTTTATCCAGAGTGACATCCAGATTAGGGGAGAAAGATAAAAGCAGCAATTTTTTAAATTCTGTGAAAAGACAGAAAAAGACCATTCTTCATTTCCCTTAATACATTAACATTATTTTCAAGAGTCGTCTGCCTGTTCCTTTGTTCCATGTGAATTTACTCTATTATTTTAATGCTATAAAGGTGAGTTGCTCGCACACAAGCTGCTTTCATGACAGGCGTACTTCCTTTTTTCAAAGGTTTTAAAGTCTATTGTACTGACAGTACCTACATTAAACTTGGAGACTCTGCAAACAACGAAGGATCGACTTTGGTCTTCACGTCATTCTAAATTATATATTTAAGGTTGCAAATATCCAGATGTTTTGTGTTGTGCTTTAGATCAGCGGTCCCCAACCTTTTTTTGCACCACGGACCAGTTTCATGCAAGACAATTTTTCCACGGACCGGGGGGGGGGGAGAGAGAATCACGCGCATAACAAAACACAATAAAGTGCATATTATATCATTTAATTATTAATTGAATTATTACATTTATAATGTAAATGTGACTCAACTCAACTTCTTTTAAATGCAGCTTTCTTTTTTTTGGCAGTCTTGGAGTCTTCTGCTGTAGCCTATCATCATTGGGTCTTTCCCCCTTTTCAAAGAAGCACTCCAGCAATGTTTGTTTTTTACTCATTTTTGCTAGGGTTAGCTTGTGGGCTTAATTTATTGGTGCATGGAAAAAAACTGCGACTGAGACAAGTGCGGAAAAGAGGCACAGACGGAAGTGGTCATTTTTAAAAATAAAACAGTCAATAGAATAAATAATATGGAAATAAAATAAAAATTAAAACGTTTTTATTCTTTCTGTGCGACCCGGTACTGGTCCGCAGCCCGGTAATTGGGGACCCCTGCTTTAGATTACATATAAATGTAACATGTTACTACAACACCTTAATGCGCAGAATATTCAACAAAACAAAAGAGCAGGGTGCATATACATTTTTTTAAGCATATAGCAGACACTCTTATCCAGAGTGATTTACTAGATGTGCATTAATACATGGTAAGAACAATCATAGTTTGCACAAGAGATCAGTGAAGTAATACAGCGATAGACATCGTTGTTGGCAGCTGCATACCATACCTATGTCAACGTTAGCTAAGCAAAACTATCGATAGCTAGCTAGCTAGCAAGGATGGGGCAAGGTTCACCACTTTGTGAACAACTGCGTGGGCAAATAGTCCAACAGTTGAAGAACAACGTTTCTCAACGTACAATTGCAAGGAATTTAGGGATTTCACCATCTACAGTCCATAATATCATCAAAAGATTCAGAGAATCCGGAGAAATCTCTGCACGTAAGCGGCAAGGCCGAAAGCCAACATTGAATGCCCTTGACCTTCGGTCCCTCAGGCGGCACTGCATTAAAAACCTATCATTCTGTAAAGGATATTACTGCGTGGGCTTGGGAACACTTCGAATTTGATGCCAACACATTTCAAAACAATTGGGACAGAGGCAACAAAAGACTGGGAAAGTTGAGGAATGCTCAAAAACACCTGTTTGGAAACCATTGTCAGTTAACACAGTTCGTCTTGGCATCTACAAATGCAAGTTAAAACTCTACCATGCAAAGCGAAAGCCATATATCAACAACACCCAGAAACGCCGCCGGCTTCTCTGGGCCCGAGCTCATCTGAGATGGACTGACGCAAAGTGGAAAAGTGTGCTGTGGTCTGACGAGTCCACATTTCAAATTGTTTTTGGAAATCATGGACGTTGTGTCCTCCGGGCTAAAGTGGAAAAGGACCATTCAGATTGTTATCAGCGCAAAGTTCAAAAGCAAGCATCTGTGATGATATGGGGGTGTGTTAGTGCCCATGGCATGGGTAACTTGAACATCTGTGAAGGAACATTAATGCTGAAAGGTACATACAGGTTTTGGAGCAATATATGCTGCCATCCAAGCGACGTCTTTTTCAGGGACATCCCTGCTTATTTCAGCAAGACAATGCCAAGCCACATTCTGCACGTGTTACAACAGCGTGGCTTCGTAGTAAACGTGTGCGGGTACTAGACTGGCCTGCCTGCAGTCCAGACCTGTCTCCCATTGAAAATGTGTGGCGCATTATGAAGTGCAAAATACGACAAGGAGACCCCGGACTGTTGAGCAACTGAAGTCGTACATCGAGCAAGAATGGGAAAAAATTCAGCCTACAAAACTTCAACAATTAGTGTCCTCAGTTCCCAAATGCTTATTGAGTGTTGTTAAAAGGAAAGGTGATGTAAAACAGTGGTAAACATGCCCCTGTCCCAGCTTTTTTGGAACATGTTACAGGCATCAAATTCAAAATGAGTGAATATTTGCAAAAAAACTATAAAGTTTATCAGTTTGAACATTAAATATCTTGTCTTTGTAGTGTATTCAATTGAATATAGGTTGAAAAGGATTTGCAAATCATTGTATTTTTTATTTTTGTTTTATACAACGTCCCAACTTCTTTGGAATTGGGGTTTGTATATGCACCCTGCTCTTTGTTTTGTTAGTTGAATATTCTGTGCATTAAGGTGTTGTAGTGACATGTTACATTTATATGTAAAAAGCACAACACAAAACATCTGGATATTTGCAACCTTAAATATATAATTTAGAATGACGTGAAGACCACAGTCGATCCAACATCCGTTGTTTGCAGAATCTCAGAGTTTAATGTACTGTCAGTACAATAGACTTTAAAACCTTTGAAAAAAGGAAGTACGCCTGTCATGAAAGCAGATTGTTTGCAAGCAACTCACCTTTATTGCATTAAAATAATAGAGTAAATTCATGTGGAATAAAGGAACCAGCAGACGACTCTTGAAAATAATGTTAATGTATTAAGGGAAATGAAGGATGGTCTTTTTCTGAATTAAAAAAATTGCTGCTTTTATCTTTCTCCCCTAATCTGGATGTCGCTCTGGGTAAAAGCGTCTGCTAAATGCTTAAAATGTAAAATGTAAAAAAATGATGTTGTTTATGTTCGATGAACTATGACCATGACAGCTCCACCTCCATTCGCTAAGGAACCAATCAATGCTGTGCAACATCTACACAACATGTTGCGAGTTAGATTTTTGTGCTAGGTACGCGACATCCTCTGCAACACGCTCTGCAACATCAACGCAACCTCTGCGTCGCAGTCGCGCGAGCATGTATAGACCTTAACACAGATACCTAGGCAAAGGACGGCTGGTCAAACAGTCATAAATACAAACGGCAAACATGGCTCTCACCAGAAACGCCACACATTTAACCCAGGTACAGCCAATTCAGCTGGCATGATACAAACCCCAGAGTACAGGTAATGCTCTCGTCTGTGTTTTCCAAGCTGTAACAATGTTTTGTATATTAAACTACTTGGCCCGACAAAGCCAGACATTCATTGTAAATATGACCTAAAGGGGCAGATTTATCAAAGGGATTTGTAACTGCGAAGCACAGAGAGAGCATTGTTCTCCACAGACAGGTAACACTTACCTACCTGTGTGCTCCAGGTAAACCTGCGCCTTACTGTCTGAGTCGCTAAATTGGGTTTAATAGTGTGCCCTGGTTGCAGTGCAAAAGGTTCATTTCACAAGGTATAAACCATTAAAAATGGCAGCAGCCTAAATAGTTGTGCACTGTAGTCATCCTTACATTCCTACAGTAAAGGCAATAAGTTAAATACAACAGTCTGCAAAGTAAATGAACAATCTAACAAAAAATTAATTTGTGCAAAACAAAACCTTTGCGTCTCTGGTCAAATGGAATGTATGCTTTGCGTGCTAAACAAACATCAGCTCCTGTGTCCCAGATTCACCACGGGACCTTACTGCTGTTTGCAGACACAAGTGCAGTGTCATCACCCCAAACCGCCATTTTACTCTGCCGTGTGTCCTGAGGATCAGTAAATACAATGCAGATTAAACACCACTACTCACACTGGAGACCACAGGCTCACTGACTGGATACACCAACCACAGTGCTGGGAAGAGGATACGAGGAGCTTCGGCGCCTGGGTGCCAAAAATGACCACAGATACAGTACAGTGCACACTTTGAGTACTCTTACAGACCTGTGAGCGCATCGCGGTTACAATTACAGTACATGCATACCTTTCCTATGTGAACACCATATCAGAGATTCTGAAACAACATTTTTAAAATCAAGTATGTCCCATGTATTCAGGCTGCTTGAAGGGGGGGGGGTAATTCATTTTCACTATACTGTAGTGCACTCATTCCTCTGATCCACAGCCAGGGGTGGCCATGAGCTTTTGCTCCCAGAAGCTGGGATTTCTTCCCCCCCACCCCTTGTGTTTCTGCGCTTAAAGAGCCTCACAGGATGTCGAATATGCTGGCTGGGATGTTGCAGCGATCCGGTAGAACCCTCATCTTCAGGGTTCCGTCGGCGCCGCAGGTGAAGATGCGGTTGCCGGGGCACATCTCCACCTGCATGACGCCGGCGCCAATGTTGCGGAAGATAGACTGCTTGGCATGCTCAGTGCTGAAGGAGTGCAGGAGCCCGTGTCCCGTCAGCTTCCATACCTGTCAGAAACAGGCCAACGTCAGCGCATAAATTGTTTAAGTTTGTGTCTACTGCTTAAAAATAGCTACAAATTCACACTACAGTAGCTAAGTACAAGCCCAACAGGCTGCTTGATTTCAGTAGGGCAAAATGTACTTTCTGATAACAAGACATTCATTTGAAACGGTGAGTCCATACATAATTTGGTAGTCTTGAGGGAATCAAATGTTTCAGGTTTCTTTAAAACGCTCTCGCTTTGGGAATATTCAATTTTATGATAAATTCACATGGATAGTAAATCATAACAAGCCCATTAGCTTGGGTTGGGTCTTGATTTCAAATGTTAGAAAACAGCATTTACATTGAGAGGAAACGGCACACACGTTGGCTAACGATATAGCGAGCGTTATATCAAGTACACAGAACCTGTTTGTATTATTTTTACTGCAAAGAATAAAGCAATGATTGTGAAAATTCAGCCAGTATAATCATCTTTATTTAGTTGAAGTAGTCCTGCAGTTTCGTGGTCTAATGTTAAAATATCCACAGCACAAAACTCCTAAATGCGCACAGTAACGCTTGTTTATGTAATGCGTTACATACATAATTAGTCTCTTTTTATGGGAAAAAGTTTTTTCTTAACTATATTTATCTCAAGATAACATGTTGCTTATTTCAGTAGAAAGAAACTATTTGTAGGTTGTGTGTACAAATTTCAAAGGATTCCGTTGCTTTAGCAGGAGATATTAAATAAAGAACCGGCTATGTTAGATTATGGACGGGTGATCGTGCTACTGATCGAACACTAGAATATTCTGCAGTTAATACTTAAGCCAGTAACTGCATTCTACATCATTAACAATACTTGATGTTAGTCAACCTTAATACATGTTGGTAAATGATAGAGGCGGCCAAAAAAATTACCATGCATATTATTCCTATCTCAAAACTGCATATTGCAGCATTCTGTGGAGATTCTCAATCTGGCCAACCTAGATTCCTTGTTAGCACACTGAAGGCCAGTTTCCACCGGGAACAATAAATGATAACTTGTGCTGTGCAGTGTGACAGTGAACAGCAGTGACTGGTTGCACGTTTTATCATTGAGACGTGATCTAAACAAATCGCTGAGTGATCCGAACTATGGCCATCATTATCCTTGTATTGTAGACTCTCATTCATTTGAATTGGAATGATTGTAGTTATGGTTCCCGGTTGCGCGCGGCTGGATTATGGCACAGAGGCCGCTGGCGGTGGGGCCGCACCTTCATGTTGCCCTCGGCAGAGCCCGTGGTGAAGAAGTCCTCTGTGGAGTCGAGGGCGAGGGCCTTGATGGCGGAGTCGTGCGCCTGGAAGGTGTGCAGCAGCTGGCGCTGCCGAATGTCGAAGATGCAGACGAAGCCCTTCCTGCCGCCAGTGATCAGCAGCTGCTGCTTGGAGGCGTACTGCAGCACGGTGGCACCGTTCTCATGGCACGGGAATGCTGGGAGGGGGAGGCATAGAGCACGCTCAGAACCATACGTGGGGGTGGGGGGGCACGACAACACGGGACAAATACGTTTAATCTATCTAATGAGTAGATCGAAATTTTAAATACATGGCTGAGATTACAAAAGATTAATTCAGGTATGCAGTTGTAATGAATATATTGAGCAAATTACATTGTGTACAGTATATGCAACTTGTATCTGTATAATATATCCTACAATATATGCTTAAGGTTATATTAATTCACTGATAATAACATTAGTAATTTATGTTTTCTAACAGATGTCACATTCTATGCTATTCTATATTGAATGCATTTTTTGGCAGTTCAAGAGAAGCACATGTTCTAACATGGACATCACGTGTTTATGGTTAAACGTTAATAAAGTGTTATTAAACAATGGCCCAGCTGTTCTTCTTCCCTATTGGCTGATAATAAGTCACGTGATTTAAGAAAGCCAGCTTACCATGTACCAGAGTGTTATTGGGTGAAATCAGAGTATCCCACAAGCACACGTTTCTAAAATGAATAAGTGAAAACAAATATAAATGATAGGTTTTTCTATAGTTCAAAGGCTGTGGTTGTAACTGGAAGTCGGTGAAGTGTGTGTTAACGATGCTGACCTGCTGTCATTGGATTGGCCGGCTGTGGCGATGAGGCTGGAGGAGGTGATGAAGGCGAAGTCACCGCAGGTTTTGGTGTGACTCTGCCAGCTCTGCACTCACAGGGGGAGGAGAAAATGGGGGCGGGCGGGATGAGTCATCCACGGAAATGACCAGAACAAGAGAGATTGCTGAGGAGGAGCATTATTCTGCAACTCGATCGCTCCGGATACGAGGCGGCCGAGTTATTCTGACCGCAGATTCAATCATCGCCGCCTCAGTAACTGCGTGCCTCGTTTACTCTGAAGTGCATTCATCTAGTAGATTTTTATTATTTCTCCAACTTACCAAATAAGGCTTGGGGCTGGAGGACGTTTGGTTGACCTGCCAGAGGCTCAGAAATCCCTCGCCATCTGCAACTCCACACTGCAGTGATAAAAAGGGACAGGCGCTTTATTGAATAGTCTGTACAACAATGGCGAACATGCACAAGGAAGAGCCTCACAGAGGTCTATAAGCCCAACTGGATGTTCACCACCAATAACGCCAAGTGATGAATTTGATCTGTAGACAGTCAATGAAGTTAGTTTAACATAGTTTCTACTCAAGCAACTGCCAAACACACCCACCTGTCAGTTAAACGTGGACACCGCTACTTGTGCTCCGTAAATTTAACTGTGAAAGGGCGACAATATTTGTAACCGCGGTAACATGGATGTGATGTAACGGTAGTGGATGAATTGGCGAGATGCAACTGCTCTGCAAGGAAACGGTGCACTGATATATCACTGGAGCAGGGCGCCATAGCAATAATAAACTTTATTCGTAGAGCATCTTTCATACAAAAAAATAAGCAGCCCAAAGTATGGAATGAAAGACTAAAAGACATTAAAAATAAGACTAAAATACATGTAAAAAACACTTTCCCCTTTCCAGAATCAAATCATCAAACGTGCAAATGTGCTTCAATATCACCAGACTCTCATTTTCAAGGTCAACCTTGCAGGGAAATTTATAAACATCAAACCAAAACACAAGACTAATACGGCTTTGGAATTATCTTTTGAAGAAAGTACTAATTATGCCAATGTATATGGTAAATGTAATATAACAATCCTATTAATATAAAGCTGATATACAAAAAATCTCATCTTGCCTGGTTAGATAAAAGGCAAAACAAATATATTAAACAAATGATAGTTTCATTTAAGACACACACATGGAACTGTTGGATTGTAACCAAATAATAGAGCAATGATAATATAGAAATAATATTATAATAATAAAAGCCATAATAGTGCTAAATTACAGCACTGAATTAGTGTGACTGAGAAAATGCATGTTGGATACATACTAAAACATTAATACAAGCACCCGTGCCATGCTCATGAAATCCTGCATGATGGTAGATGTTAGTGCATGTAAGCTGAAAGCTAGTATGTGAGCTGTACATGCTAGCGTGTGTGAGCTGTACATGCTAGTGTGTGTGAGCTGTACATGCTAGCGTGTCTGAGCTGTACATGCTAGCGTGTGTGAGCTGTACATGCTAGCGTGTGTGAGCTGTACATGCTAGCGTGTGTGAGCTGTACATGCTAGCGTGTGTGAGCTGTACATGCTAGCGTGCGTGAGCTGTACATGCTAGCGTGTCTGAGCTGTACATGCTAGCGTGTGTGAGCTGTAGATGTTAGCGTGTGTGAGCTGTACATGCTAGCATGTGTGAGCTGTAGAGGCTAGCGTGTGTGAGCTGTACATGCTAGCGTGTGTGAGCTGTACATGCTAGCGTGTGTGAGCTGTACATGCTAGCGTGTGTGAGCTGTACATGCTAGCGTGTGTGAGCTGTAGAGGCTAGTGTGTGTTAGCTGTAGAGGCTAGCGTGTCTGAGCTGTACATGCTAGCGTGTGTGAGCTGTAGATGTTAGCATGTGTGAGCTGTAGAGGCTAGCGTGTGTGAGCTGTACATGCTAGCGTGTCTGAGCTGTAGACGATAGTGTGTGACAGCTGTAGGACCTTGTTTCCTTGAGAGTTGAAGTAGAGCCTGGTGACCCTGGCGTTGCCGGCCTGCCGGAAACAGATGAGCTGCTGGGGGCGATTCCACTCGAACATGCGCACACTGCCATCCTGCGCACCCGTCATGTCTGAACACAGAGACCCCACCATCAGCCACCAAATCACAGCCAATCACAGTTGCCACACAGACAACCAAACAGCCAATCACAGTCACCAGAGAAACAACCAATCGGCCAATAAAAGTCACTACACACAGAACCAAACAGCCAGTCACAGTCACCACAGTGAACTACACACAAAATCAGTTACAGTTGCTACACAGAGAATGAAACAGCCAATTATGGTCAGAACACAGAGATCAGCCAATCAGACACTGTACAAGTCTGCAGGGGTGATGCATTAGAGACATTTGATATTCACAGTAAGCAATACTGCGCAATAAATTTAACTGAATGATTTCAAATACTTACAATACTGGTAAATAGGATGAGAGGTCATTCGCTTGATGTTATTCAAGTTCCTTTTAATAAGCTGCAAAAATATTGTATTCATCAGTTTTTTCCCCTCACATAATTTTTTCTTAAATAAGTAAACACTACAGTAATCTGGACAGGTGCTATACAGAACCCTAACAGTGATCCTCATTACAGAGAGGCTAGCGATCTGGACATTTACTATACTTATTTATAAAAAGCATTCATCTCACATTAATTCATACCATGGGACCTAGGATCTCATGATGACGTATTCATGCACCTTGGACAGCTATATTTATTCTGTCCTTTGAATATCTTATCTTTAAAGTAAAAAAGCGAGACCTTGGTGATCTCAATGAAAATAGACTCATCAACGGTGTGTTTTGTCGAAGAAAACTTTTGTTTGTGTTCTTGCGATAGAAGAGAAAGATGATTTATGAAGATTCACTACACTCCGGGAGAACATTCCACAGGGAACGCTGGGTTCTTACACACCAATATCAGAAACAACACTAAACTTTGTCCCTGTGTCACATGTAACTCAAACTTACTTTTTCACATTTCTCTCAGAAATAAGGCATCACCATAATCACTGTCACTTCAAATAATGATGCTTGAACAGAGGAAGTTGGCTATACGTTTGAACGGAGAGGTGCTCTGGGTCCATCTACTGGCCCCAGTGCAGAACTGCATCCTGGTCTGAAATCCACAGTGAGGAGGCTGCTTGTGCACCACGTACCACATTAGCACCGGTGCTGGTGTGCCCACTGCCCAGCCAGGGCATGGAGACAGAGACGGGTATGGGAGGGGGGGCGCTGGCCTGGGCGATGTTAGTGTGGGAAGAGCGGTAGTCCACATCGTCAGAGCTGTGGGCCAACAGAACCAACATGAATGAGCTAACACATGCTGCTGCTGCTGCTGCTGCTACCACACACACACACGCGCGCACGCGCACACACACACACGCGCACACACACACACACACACACACACACACACGCACACACGCACACACACACAAACCCTACCACACACCCTGCAGATACAGGCAGTACAGACCTGCGGGACTCCTTGTCGAACTCCTCTCCGATCCAGGTGTAGGGCTGGGTGGCCAGCAGAGCGGACACGTCCACTTCCTGCACGTCATGAGTGGACGCCAGCACAATCTCATTGGTGTTAGCCTGCAGAGAAAACAGCAAGGCGGGTGGGTAGTATGCACTGTACATGACTGACTGAAAACCTAATACTGTGTGATGGAGATTCTAGTAATGTGTGACAGACTATTTACTGGCACTAGGGGTATAAAGCAGAGCTCAGTACTGATAACTCAACAGTTCGACCCAAGGGACACACCCACCTTGTTAATGGCAAACGCCATTATAATATCAGCTTCCTTGTGAATGATTTTGGCCTTGCCTCCTGGGTAGCCAAGATCAGCCTCCACCTGCAAGCAAGCAGCCCCCACTGTTACATGACTTGACACCATGACAAACACAACGCATTTCCCAACAGCCTCATCTCTGCGGCGGGTAGCCACATCTCCCTGTGTTACAGTCTCAAGTACTTTTGCATTTCAACACTGGAAACACCGGCTTTGCTGTGCAAAAAAAGGACAATGTCAGGAAGACTCTGGAATGAAATGCAAGAGCAGTAATGGTGAGATTAGGAGGTGCTGCTGATAGCTTTGTTAGGAGAGTAGAGCCTCGAATGTTATGGAACATTCTCCAGTGTGAGTCTTGGGTTCTGAGGGGCCCTGGGAGTGGCGGAGAGAGAGAGGGGAGAGACGCTACCTTTCGGGGTTTGCCATGTCCCGCTACGCCATTCTGTTTGAGTTGGTCCACAAGGCCGTCTAAAGACTACACACAACACAACATACGCACATACACCACACCACACCACAGACACAACATCAAACATAAAACGCATGCACAAACACAACAGAAAATGAAATGGAGAACAAAAAATTATAAATATAAATATAAACAAATAAAATTTTAGTGGCAGTGAGAAAGACAGGTGTTGGGTCACGTTTACACATTGCACAATGCTTCCTAACAAGAGCTAAAGACTGTGTGACCATCAGACAGGGCTTTCGCTGCAAGATTACACAGTGCCGTCCGGATGGTGACTAGAAGACTCACCTTTCACACTGGAAAAGACCATCCTGAACCTTTCCACTGCGTTCTGTTGCAGAACACAACCCAGAACCTAAGCCCTAAGCAGGGGAATATTCAGCCCAAGTCTTAGCACTCGCTCTGTGAGGGTTTAGCTGTAGAGTGATAATATTCGACTCCCAGCGATACAATGCTAAGGAACGGTTTATGGTTTGCTGGCCTTGAGCCAAGGCATCTGAAAAGTGACAGCAGCAATAACTACAACACTTAATTACAACACTTAATTTTTCAAAGCGGATACGCACAGGGCAAATTGGTTTTGATAAGACCTCTGTTTCTGTAGTGTATCATTTCAGTTCTTGTGTAGCTGTGTAAATATGCTCCATGATGCTGGAGGGCTGAAGATGTTCCTGGCTCTTTCCCATCTGAGCTCTTAATTACTTAATTGGATCAATTATTAAGCTTAATTAGTGCAGGAGACCATGGTCTTGGGACCCTCAATAAGTATCATTCAGGAACAGGCCTGCCAAACTCTTATTGTACATAGTACTTACAGACATGCCAGGTCTCACATTTATCCCTGTCCATTAAAGCCAAATTCACAAAATTAATGAAAAAAATGAAATAACTGAAATACAACATGCTTATTGTCCTGGCATGTGGTAAAAAAAATATGCTAAAAATAAATATCTATTTTAAGTGTTGAGCAAAACAAATCATAACAAGTCTTACAAACCTCTATGGGTGTGTGTGTGTGTGTGTAGGGCAAACACCGCATACCTCAAAAATGATGTCCCATCGACATGAATTACGATTGAAACACTGATAATGCACAAATGCTGTGGTGTAAAGTCTGACAGACAGCAAAACAGTGATTGGTTGTTTCTCGTCCCTCTGAGTGAACAATGCAGGGGGAGAGGCTGGGCAAAACGAGTTGGGTTCCCCCCTTACCTCGCTCTGCTTCCTCTTCCTTGTGAAGATGTAGCGAATCAGAGTCTCCTGGAGTACTTCCTGTTTGACCAGGAAGTGCCACAGACGCCTCTCAGGGAAGGACTGGTGATGCTTGGCCCTGGATGATGAAGCACAGACATGGACTGGAAAGCTGTGCGAAGAAACAACCTTATCCTCTCCCCCTGCCCCCGCAGGAGGAGGTGCTGCCACTGGGAAACTGGCTCATAACCAAAGAGTTGCAGGTTCAAATCCTACAGTGTGGCACTGCTGTTGTGCCTGAGCATAAGGTGATAAACCTGCATCACTTCAGTACAATACTCAGCTGCATTGATTGATGTTGAGCAAAATAAATATAAACTGAATATAAAGTAATTGCGGTACACTTTCACATAGCAGCTCTGTGTTCATGGTTCGAAATCCACAGCAGACCTACCCCCCACTGCACAAGGGTAAGACATGCAGTATATCGCATAGTTCTGTGAGAAAAAGGTATGTTTTCATAATTACATTAAAAAATGTATATAGCCACCATAAGGTAAAATAAGGCCCAGCATGCCTGATAATTAGTTAATTGGTTAATCCACCAGAGCTATTAAATGAATGATTGGGTACTTGAAGGGCGTGTTCTCAGGCTCCAGCATGGCCTTGTGTCTCAGGATGGCCGGCCCGCCGCCTGCACTCAGGTCCGTAGGATAGGTGTTGATGTAGTTGGGTGGAGGCCCATCAAATTTGTTCATCTGCTCCAGCAGGTGGTGCTCCCAGTTCTCCAGCATCTTTAGCGTGGCGTTCACCAGCGGAGATGTCACTGGCATCTCTGAAAATCACAGGATCACCATGGGTTTAATGAAGAGGCCCAGGAGGAGTTCTAAAAAAGTCTGGTTGGACATGGCGACTTGGCGTGTGATTGGTTAACCAGTGATTGGTTGTTTCATCACAGGCAGCTCAGTTCAGCAGCAGAACTGTTGCAAACTGTTTTATAAACTGAAACGGTGCTGTATTGGACGTATGGTTGCAGAGCGCTGTTACTGTGATTGCTGATAGGGCAACCGTGTGACACCGATTCTTAAATGCATCACCACTCGCTGCTTCTGCTTCAGACCAGACACACCCACCAAACTGGAACAAACACGCCTAAGAGGTTCTTGCGAAATGGTGCACAACATTGAAAGCAAACAAGGCATGCAACAGTAACCGTAGCAAAGGTTTGCTTGCTGAACAAGGTAGGTCAGGTAGGTCAACTCAGTTCTCAATTGTAAATGATGGCCTGGGGAATCAATGTGAGTAAAGAATGTGAGGGATTGTGTAGCCAATCAGCCGTAGGGGATGGTTAGATGGGAGAGGGAGAGAGAGACAGATAGATAAAGTGTGAAAGGGTGTAGGTTTCATGAGAAGGTGACAAAACACTCAGCTAGTGTGAAGCAGTGGGAGAAGGCAGGTGACATGCCGATGACATACCTGAGAACTCCAGTCCTGTTAGAGGCAGGAAGTTGTTCAGGTTGTGCAGGGCCAGTTTGACCATGACTAACCGTATAAGAGTCCAGCTGTGGAGAAGAAGGACGCAACTGAACACATAAATGCTGCTATGGTGTCCTGGCAAAATTCACAATCCAGCCTCAATCCCCACTTTTAATGGCTAAATAAATCCCTCCAATCATTATTGTCCTGACATTGGCCAACAAGGAAACTGAACTGGCACAGAGAGGACAGGTGGCAGGTATAACTGTAATAAAAAAAGAGCTGATCTTATGAAGCGGCTGGGGTGGGGGAGGGGGGGTACCTGTATGAATTGGGATCGCTGTGCTCGTTGATCTGGGTGTCGGAGAGGAAGGTGTCCTCGTCCTCCTCGTCCTCGCTGGCACAGCTCTCGTCCGAGTCATACAGAGCACCACTGTCCGAGAGAGGCAGGAAGGGCTGCCGGTGACAGAGAGTGTCAGCGCAGATTCTCTACAGTACAGATAGCCAGCTACTGTTTCCCTTCACAGATACTCTATAGCACCTAGATGATCAGCTCATCCACCCATCCTCCTTCTATACTGTGACAGGGGTTCGGTACATGAGATCTACTTGCCGTGCAGGCTTTTGTTCCAGTCCAGCATTAGCCTTTAGATTAGTTCACACTAGACCAGTGGTTCTCAAACTATGGGTCGCAACCCCACTTGGGGTCGCCAAAGGGTCATGATGGGGTCGCCAAAAAAATTAAAAATTAAAATAAATAAAAATAATAATAAATTTTTTTACCATAAGCATTTCTTTGCATTTTTTTAATGAAAAACAAATTGCCTGTTTTTGTCAAATCTGACTTTTCTGACCGATTATTTTTAATCTACCGACATGCATGAGATAAAAATACAAATAAAACAAAAAGGAATAAAATAAGTTATGACCCATGCCATGTTTTAAGCCATGTAAAATGCAACGCCACTTGCAAACTAAACACAGCGCATTACAAGCAAAGCCGCTAGATTTCTTTGAGGAAACAAAGTTTTACAAGGACAGAAAACCGTGCTTAAAACTGCAACAGCAGCAAACAAACGGGGGCTACAGGCTTCATTTGTCGTCGCAAGTAAGTCTGTTTTATTCGTTTTTCATAAAGATATAGCCTGTGAATGCATTTGCTACTATTTTGGAAATAGACAACCAATATATGTTTCTGGACTAAAGTTTTTCAGCGTTTAATTGCACTTCATTTATGTATGGGGTCCGGGTTTCCCACCCATGGCTCTTTGAGTGTTACAAAAAGTTTGAGAAACCCTGCACTAGACAATGACAGCACATTGTAGTCCCACCCCTTGTGGCGGTGTGTGAAGCCTCACTCTCAGTCATTGGTTTAAAGTAGTGGTTCTCATCCTCCATCCTGGAGTACCCCCATGTGTGCTGGTTTACCTTCCAACCAACCTCTTGATTCATTAAGCTTGTTGAAAACATGCGTTTCAGTTCCATAATTTTGTGTTGAAACAGATTTTTAACACAATGTAGGTTTTTACCATTTTCTTTGTGTTTCAAATCCTTATCCACTCCACAAAAGTTTTAGTTTCAATGACCAGGCATCCACACTTTGAGTTTAGGATTTCACTGATTTCAGTGGTATAGGTCCAACAATAAATCAATTAAAAATGTAACTCCTTTCAAAAGGGATCATTTAAAAGTCCTTAAATGAATATATAATATTCATTTCTTGTAACAATGTGTTTCTGACATAATGTGGCATTAAGAGGGTAACGTTAAAATATACATTTTAAAAACAATGTGATAGGGAGAGTGATTGAAAACAATTAACAGGTAGTTATACTTCAGGAATTGCAATTATGATTGCAACAAAAACCAGGATACACGGGGTGCCCCAGAACCGAGTTTGAGGACCCCTGGCATAAAGGATGAGCTCTGGCTCCATACTTTTGCCACAAAATAGTCCCACATGCTGAGCTCCGGTGGGATGAACTTCTCCCGGCAGGATGGCTTCTCCACCGGCACCGGAGGGGGTGTGGTCGGCACCTCCTTCACCGGCCGCCCCGGCACCAGCATGCGCATGTTGAAAAGCCGACGGTGCTTGTCAATCTCCTCTGCTGGGGGCGGAGCCACTGCAGGAAGAGCCAATCATGTGAGTGCAATATTAAGCACAACACAGGGAGGGCATTCGAGCAGATAACTGCGACCAGAGTATTGTTATATCTATTCAATAGAGAGAGAAAATCAGTTATGAGAGCATTATCTAGGATAGCGGGGAGAGAGGAGAGATGAAAATAATTAAACAATTATTATTATTACTGAGCAAGAGAAAGCCAGAGAGAGAAGATACAGAATGAGTGTGTGTCAATACTCCTCTTCAAGCATGAAAGCGAGAGAAAGAGAGATCAGAGGTGCAGCAAGTGAAAGAAGAGACAGATAGAAAGAGACAGTAAAGTTCAAACATCAAGGTCTGAGTTCCGACACACACACACACACACACACACACACATTAAACACATTCTTCTGCTGAGGAAACGGCAACTCTTCTGGAAGGTGCTGTCAGCATTCATATTAAAAATAATCTCTATGGGCATTTCCATTAAGAGGGGAAAAGCTGGTCTTCATCTGCATCAGGAGTACAGGTTGAATCATTAAAGGGAAAGTGAACCCAATAACCAAAATGCATCTTTTGTATCTTGGAATGTCATGTTTTGGAAGTGGGTGTAATATAGGACTCAAGCTTTGTTCTGTGGGATTCTCATAATTGCTCAACAATTGAACTGCACTGCAAACCGGCATTGCTCAATTGCAATCCTCTAGGAACTAGCTTGCTCGCTACACTGCATTAGCACGTGATAGCATTAGCACATGATAGTAAAATTTGCCCACGGTGATTAGTAGTGAGATGCCTACACCAACCCATAACTGTCACAATCTCTCACAATATGTATTCAGTTTACTAAAACCATAGAGAAAAAGGCATTTTCATTCTTTTAGCCTGAATATTCAATATATAAATTCTCCTTTCACAAATGCATCACGCCATGCCTCCAGCCCACATACAGAGACAAGGGGAGCCATTCAATTCTGCCCCCTTTCACGCCACCCAATTACCTTTAATGGGGTGTAAAAGGAGTTATTTTTTCACTGTGTAATTCAATTAAAATCACAGCGTGTAGGATACACACCACAGGGCCCTTTGTGACAAATTCATCACTTCATGCTTCACGCAGTTATTATAATCAATGAATCAGCTTTACATATGCCCTTATCCAGACTGGAACAAACCATTAACATTAGTTACACACTATCAATTCATGCTGTGTGGCTGGATATTTGGTTAAACAATTCACATTCAGAACTTCGCTCATGGTTACAACGAGAGGAAATCCTCACCCGACATTCAAACACGGGAGATTCTGGTTAGAATCCTGTTCTTCTACACAACCTCTGCCACACCAAGGTGTTATGTGAGAAAGCCCCTGAACTACAGTAAAGAAAGTAGCAATGTGCCAATGTACTTCATTTCCCCAAGCAAACTGAGCAATGGAGCATGACACACAGAGGGAGATGTACACACACACACACACACACACACACACACACACACACACACACACACACACACACACACACACACACACACACACACACACACACACACACACACACACACACACACACACACACACACACACACACACACACACACACACACACACACACACACACACACACACACACACAGAGACATACACATGCATGCACACATACACACAGCGGAGTGTCCACAAACCTTCACAGCTACCCTGCGTCTCTATCTCAATCTCAGGAACCTCTGTGTTCAACATTCACAGTCAGACAAAACAGAAGAGTAATGCAGAACATGAGCACAAACACAGCAAATCAACCATGAGAATGAACAACACTACTGTATGAGTACACAGAGGCACACTGAACTATGCGTGAACAGACTTTCACAATGGACAGGCTAATAAACACACTGTGGGTATACCCATTCATAGTTCAGTGTGTATGCACAAACAAACACACGTTCACAATGAACAGGCTAATAAACACACTATGGGTACTACCATTCATAGTTCAGTGTGTATGTACAAACAAAGACACGTTCACAATGAACAAGCTAATAAACACATTATGGGTATTCTCATTCATAGATCAGTGTGTATGCACAAACAAACACACGTTCACAATGAACAAGCTAATAAACACACTATGGGTATTCTCATTCATAGATCAGTGTGTATGCACAAACAAGACAGAAATGTAACATAATATATGAATGGTTCAGTAATGTTCAGTAAGACAGATGCTCTGGCCTAAAATATTATTAAATCTCTTTGTTATGTCTGTACTAGCTTTACCTTCACAGAATTTAAATCTGCTGTGCACTGCTTATGAAGATGGATCCATTCGTATCATGACTGTACTCTCGGCAGGATGGTGGCAGGCTCTCACTCTAACAGTCTCTCACTTTAACTGCAGTTAAATCTCAATGGATGGAAATGGATAAAATGATGATTCAAATGAAAAAGTGGTGGCTGGGAAACCAATGACGTATCCAGCGGCAACAGAGCTCTCCAGACAGGGGAGGGAATGGACCTGATTGGTCAATGAGAGTCAATGGGGATCAGGGGCAGGAAGCCCTGACCTGAGATCACTCTGAGTGAAGCTAGACCTTACCACCCAATATTACAGAATGCCCACAGTTTGTGCCTTCAATTATTTCTTATGAGGGCAGAGGGACATTGCCATGATTGAAAGCCAGCTATCTAAAGACGTTAGCTTGATAGTTTTGGTAGACCAATTGGCTGCAGTTTCCGGCATGAAAACATTTTAGGAAAAAGTAGTCACTGATTAAGTCCCTGCACTCCATTCAAGGCTCAGTTGTAACATAATATTCAGCTACAATCACGTCAAAATAACAGATGAAAGGAGCGAAGGAGAGAGGGAAGACAGAGGGAGGTGTACCTTCTTTAGACACAGCCTGCTCGTCTCTCTTCATCTCTGAATCCATGCTAACTTTATGCTCTGTTTTTTTGTTTTTTTTTTTTTTGGGGGTTTAACAAAAGAAACGGTACAAATAAACAAACAAAAGAAAATTACACATGCAAAACATGGCAGGAGCATCAACAAAATGGGTAGCAAACAAAAAACAACAGGCTTCCTATCTTTTCAAATGGGAAGCAATCCTCTGATATTTGTTCTAGAAAATACTGTGTTTTCACAAATTATGATAATGTGTTTATGATAACAGGAAATAAATGTGTATAAAAATGAAAAAGTGTATATACACACACACACACACACACACACACACACACACACACACACACACACACACACCCCTTTGGCATTTTCACACTTGGAATAAAACACATTTTCACATTTTATTTTCTTCACATTTATTCAGTCCATCCATCCATTGTCTAAGGTTATTCCTGGTCAGGGTCGCGGGGGTGCTGGAGCCTATTCACCACCCTGGACAGGTTCCATCACAGGCATTTTTCACATTTTATTTTCTTCTTTGGACTGTGGGAGGAAACCGGAGTAAAACACATTTTTCACATTTTATTTTCTTCACATTTATTCATGGAATCAAAATGGATTTAATTGGGATTTTCTGAATACAAAATAATCTATAATGTGAAATTAAAAAAACAACTCTAAAGCTTTTTGTTAATTAATTACAAATACTGGTAGAACACCTCTAGCTGCAATTACAGCTGTAATTTCTGTCTGTTTGAGTAAGTGTCTACCAGCTTTGCAAACTTGGACATTGCAATTTTCGCCCATTCTTCTTTAGAAAATTGCTCGAGCTCCATCAGGTTGGATGGGGACCGGTGGTAAACAGCAATTTTAAAATCTTTCAATGGGATTGAGGTGTGGGCTTTGACTGGGCCACTCCAGGACATTTTTGTTTGTTTGTTTATAACCACTCCAATGAGGCTTTTGCTGTATGCTTTGGGTCATTGTCCTGCTGGAATATAAATCTTCTCCAAAGTCCCAGAAAAATGCCAAAGGGGGTGAATACTTATTATACCCACTGTATATATAATAGAGGCACACTGCAATCTGACAGTACTCTCGGATTGATGACTGGACTCATGGAGATGCTGCCCCCACAGTGATGTCACTGTTGCCCACGGCAGCAGACATGGTGACGTGGTCCCACATTTCACAACCACAGAAACAGCTGTGAGAGGCAAAGAAAGCACTCCCAGTGATCACCACCACCCCCCCGAAACAGAGCAGTAGTGATCATCACCCCTGAATCATACCTTTTGCAAGGTCAGAGCAGTGCTGCAGTACCTGGTTTGGGCTGTGGCGGCCTCTTGGGCTTGATGATAACTTTGGCCCCTCCCCCAAACACGGCGGCCCACATGCGGTTGTTGAGGGGGTGGGCAGCAAGGCGGAAGAGCTCGTTGCTGGAGTGCGTGCCAAGGCCATGGAGGAGCAGGCTGAGGTACACGGCCACCACCGCCTCACACAGCATCACACTGAGCTTGGGCTGGTCCTCTCCCTGTGCCGACGCCACCAGGTTAATGAGGGAGGAGACGCCTGTGTGGGAAGGTATTGCATTGCACTACATTACACTACACAACACTGCATTACACTGCATTGTATTACATTACACTACACAACACTACACTACACTGCATTACACCACACACTACCTTACATTACACTACACTCCACAACACTACACTACACTGCATTGTATTACATTACACTACACACTATATTACATTGCACGACATTGCTACATGCATGTGGGAAATAAAGACCAGATTAGTAAAATTAGTAGGTGTTCAATTTGAAAAAGACTTGTAAATCATCAAAGTCTATCTGCATCAAAGCAGTGTGCTACAGCAGTGAAAAAGGCCAACAGGATGCTTGGATACATAGCAAAAAGTATTGAGTATAAATGCAAAAGTATATATTAATGTTATATAATGCCTTTGTCAGACCTCACTGAAGAGTACTGTGTGCAGTTCACTACAAGACAGCTATAGAAGCTCTTGAAAAAGTTCAAAGAAGGGCAACTAAATTGGTACCTGTATGAAAGGTCAAAGTTATGAGGATAGACTTAAGGCACTCAATCTATTAAAACTTTGCAAACAGAGACTTAGGGGGGATTTGATTGAGGTTTTTAAATTCCTAAAAGGGATTAACAAAATGAAGTAACAAAGATTTTTTAAGATAAGTTCGGTTAGCAGAACAAGAGGCCACAGGTGGAAATTAATGAAAGGCAAATGGATATTAGGAAGTTTTTCTTTACACAGAGTTGTCAATGCCTAGAACAGCCTGCCAGGTCAGGTAGTAGAGGCAGAAACACGCTATTCAAGTCCAGGCTAGATGCAGTACTAGATACTCTTTAGATTAGGACATGATGAGCCTAGATGGGCTGAACAGCCCATTCTCGTCATTATGCATTCTTATGTTCTTATTACATTAATCTGTTTGTTCGTTCCTTCACAAACAAATGAAAGAACAAATGGAGATTGGTGTAGCATACCTGGCCACTGTGCGGGGGCAGAGCTGGGTGTGACGTGCTCCTCGATGCTCTCCGTGCGAAGTCTCCGCCTATCGCTCAGCAGCAGGCCCTGGTACACCATCCCTGTGAACTGATTGGCCTCCGACTGGCTGCTGTGGGCCACAGAGCACCCCCCTTGTCAGAGTCACAGCACCAAAGTCACATGCTCTGAGTCTTGTCAGCTAAAATAATTCCTCTAACCTGCCAATTTTCCTGAACCAGTTTTATTCAGTTCTATGTGATTAACCAGCAAGTCAAATTTAAACAAGCAGCCGTGAGTCAGGTGGGTTTCTTTCGGCACTTCAAAAACGTGAACAAAAGAAGAATAAAGTTAAGGCTGATCTTCAATCTCTGTCTCATAATCATAATCATCAATTATGTAATGTAACCAAGTCTCTTCATTATCATCAGAATTATTCATGTTTAGTACATAGAGCTATGTCAGATACAACTGCATAAAAAGGCAGTTGCAGATGAGTGATGATCCTTATTCCAATCGAAACCCATCAAAAAGCATACATAATTATGGGGCGGCTGGTAGGTCTCCACTGGTCAGGGTTGCAGATAGTGATGGAGAGAGAAAGAGGGTTAATAAGCACTGATCTGGGGTCAGTAGAACCTGTAGCTGTGACATGTAGCCATCACACAGGGCCTGTTAGGAGAACGAGTGGTAGGCACTGATCTGGGGTCAGTAGAAGCCGTGACTGCCACAGGGCCTGGTACGAGGAGGAGGATTAAGCACTGATCTGGGGTCAGCAGTACCTGTAGCTGTGACTGTCACACAGGGCCTGGTAGATGCAGGCTGATAGGGAGGCAGCCAAGGTGTGCAGTGTGTTCACCTGGAGAAACGGGAGAACGGGTTTCACTTATAAAACACACTAATTTACTACACACACTTCCCAAAGCCCTGCTATTCAAACACATGTTATGATACAATGAAGAGAGAACAACACACAATTCATTGTTACAGGTATTAACCCTAAGAAAGTTTATTGTTTGAGTCTTATAACTCAAGGACACTGTACAGTAACTAGACAGACAGCTCCCAAATTATTTCTGTCCTCTCTACTTCTTCTTGGGAGCTTCCATGTGGGAAATTGAGTTTCTGGGGCTATACCGCAAGTTGATGAATATCCATGAAGTGTGTCAAAAGGATGTAATATCCATTGCAACCAGTAATGTACTTGATCACTCCCATTCATGAATATTCACAAGATGAATAATGTTTGAATGCTTCACCTTCATCAGTAGCGAGACAGAATTTTCACTATGATGAATACATAAATGTGTCTACTTTGAATTGTGATTAAGGCATTCTAAGCCAGAATGCATGGGCTGTAGTCTCAGCTGCTTCAGTCATTCTAACATTTATTTATGCATTTGTCCAATTAATAAAGGCTTTTTAACTCAACATCCAAGTAAATGCACCTTGGACTTTTTTGGATGTGCTATGTGTGGCCTTCCAGTTTTCGTTTTTGAAACTTGGGCCTGGTGTAAAAAAGAGCACCTCACTTTATGGACTTAAATGAGCATGCTGATTCCCTATTTCCATGAAGAAAATGGAGCTGCCCATCTAGTTTGTGTATAGAAAACTCTGGGCTTCAGAGCTCTTGTGATGTCAGCAGTGCAACCTTACGCGGTCATCGATGATGTCGGGGTGAGGGGGTGTATCCATGCGGACTATGGTGTAGAGGATGTCATGGATGTGGTTGCTGAGGTGGAGCACAGGGTTGGCGATGACGGTCTTGGTGGGCGCGATGCTGGCGGAGAGGAGGGGCAGTGTGGTGGGCAGGGGGAGGGGCGACTGCAGCTGTTTCACCGTCGTCTCCTGATTGACAGAGCGGGAAGAGAGAGACCCAATACAGTGAACAGACAAAAAACCAAAGCGTGTCAAAACGCACTGAGGTGTGACTACAGCGTCGCTCTCAGACTTGGACCCGGTCATATTTTTCAAAACTGTCAGAAACAGTTAAGTAAGCATTCCTAAATGAAACGTAGCACTTAAGTGCCTGGATGTCCCAAGCACAGAGCCAGTGGCCCAAAAGAGCTGAATTATGAATGGTTGGTATGTCCAACCAAACGCTTTCCCTAAGTTCACTGTGAAAGTCACTGGCTCTCCTGTAGTACTGTGTGTGGCCTTTAGGGTGTAAAATAGTCACTGGCTCTCCTGTAGTACTGTGTGTGGCCTATAGGGTGTAAAACAGTCAATTGTTATAAAAAGTAAATACAGTATCACAGGTGCATCAGAGTGAACACACTTCAGCCCCAGTGCTCCTGGTATATATGTATGTGTGTGTGTATGTGTGTGTGTGTGTGTGTGTATGTGCATGAGCCTGTACAGAGGTATTCATGAGTGATGCTTCCAAACTGGGACAGAGAAGCAGAAAAGGGGGCGGACCTGCTGGGACTCCTGCAGCAGGAATATGAGCTCCATCCTGACGGATGTGACTCCCCCGCCCTTGGCTCCGTGCAGGCTGCAGTAGCTGAGGAAGACTCTGAGCAGTGCCTGGTTCTTCCTCAGCCAGGCCTTGCGTCTCTCGGCGTGCTGCTGCTTGGCCTGCAGCCGCCGCCTCTCCAGCTGGTGGCGCTCATAGGCCCCAGTGTCCATCTGGTCCTGGGGCTGCAGCTCGTAGGGCTCTGCTGGGCTCGGCCCGGCCCCCGTGGCTTCGCCCCATCCCTCGCCCCGCCCCTCGGCCCACCCCTCCGCCCTGTGGTTGCAGACGCGGTGCATAGCACTGATCTCCTTCTCCAGCCAGCTGTAGAGCTGGAAGCGCAGTTTCCCTCCGTCCACCTCGTAGCCTGTGGCCAGCGTGCGTAACTCAGTCATCAGGATCTTTAGGCACGCCCGGAACTTCAGCTGCTCCGCGATCACGTCCACCTCCTCCCCAGCCCCTCTCGAGTCCTCCCCCCTCGGCAGACCTGGGGGGCACACCCCACCCCGATCCCCAGCAGGGGGGTCTGTATGCCCGTTCACTTCCTCCGGGGACCAGTCTTCATGGTCAGGCCCCCGTCCTCGTCTTCATCCTCGTCTTCATCGCGGTCGTCCCCCCAGTCCAGCTGCAGGCCGTCGTCATCCTCCACGGCGGACAGCTGGCTCCAGTCCAACGCCGCCGACGTGTCGGTGCCACCAGGGGGCGCCGACAACCAGTCCGGACCGTCGACCTTCCTGCCGTTTACCACGGGCTGGCTGGCGCCCACGCTGCCGTCGACCAAAGAGGGGCCCGCACCGAGGGTGGACCCTGCCTTCCTGGTAACGCGGGGAATCTTGGACAGCACCTCCAATGCCAGCACGGGGCAGCCCACCTTGAAGTGGGCGTTGGCAGTGGTGAAGAAGAGCTTGCGCTCAATCAGGTTGATCTCGTCGGCGCTGCCACCGCGTTCGGAGGTGAGGCCCTGGGCGGGCGGGGGGCCATCAGGCGTGGCGAAGTGTCGCCTTAGCAGCAAGGGATGGGTGCGCAGGTAGTTATAGAAGCTGAAGACCACAGGGTTGCAGGACTTCACCAGCACCTCTGAGAAACAGAGGGGGACATGTGAGACGTGCAGTTTTAGGACGGCTTATGTGCATGACATACCTGTTATACAAATAGTTAAATATTCATTGTGTAATAATACATGATTACACAAATTTTCTCCATAATACAGGATGTCATTATTAAGATGCCCTAAAACTGAATCACAAATATCTATGCTTTTATGGCTCATAGTAAGTCATAGAATTGGAAGAGCAAGAACCAAAGTAACACTGAAAAGTGTGATGTTAAGTATTCAACTTGATCAGAAATTATAGTATGTGGGTCTGAATGTGCATGTGCATTTGTGTTTTGAGTGTGTGTGTACGTGTGTTGTCATGGGTGTGTGTGTTACAAGTATGCCTGTGTGTGAATGTGTGAGTATATGTGTGTGTGTGTGTATGCGTTTGTCCATTCGTGTGTGTATGTGTGTGCGGGCATGTGTGTGTGTATGTCTGTCTCACCGGGATTCTCATCATCGTCCTTCGGTATCTGCTCCAGGAGTGTGTCCAGAGCTCTGGAGTAGTCCTTCAATACCCAGAATGCAATGCTGCGCAGGAAGGGGTCAGGGTTCAGCCTGGCACAGCTGAAGGCTGAGCCGTCCCTGTTGCAGCCCAGCACCCTCTCGTACAGAATGCCCTTACAGGTGGATGAGCTCTCGCTGTCCGACTCGTAGAGACGGGCTACTACCATGGCCAACTGTATGTCCTCCAGATTCTCCAAGCACACCTGCAGTGTACGAGACTGCCAGTCAAAAACACTCAGAGTGGAGGCCGCTTTATTCAATAAATATCCTGGATACCTTTTTTGTATTGTTTTGCACAATTAACAAACATTTTTAAATAAGCTACATTTTTTATCAGAACAAAATATATTTTGAAAAAATATATACAGTATGTTTAATACACAAAAGGTTATTGTTATTTACCTTTGTATATTAAACATAACATAAAAATTTAAAAAACGATATGTATATATTACAGGCATTTAGTAGATGCTCATATCCAGACACAATTTCTCATACAAGCCATTTGTACAGCTGGAGATTTACTGAACTAATTCAGGTTAAGTTCCTTGCTGAACAGTACAACAGCAGTGCCCCACCTGGGATTTTAACTTGCTACCTTTGTGTTACAAGCCCAGTTTCCTAACCATTATAACTACACTGCCAAAGTATATACTGTACATCAGACACAATGAAGTAAGGAGAAATCCACTACTGATGGGTGATCGTTGTTAAACCTGGACACCTTGTCAATAATGAAGAACATGTCCAGGATGTAGAGTATCTTGAGGTTGAAACGCAGAGACACAGGTGAAACGCAGAGACACAGGTGAATACCCCTTACATTGCACATGATGCACCTACAGCAGTCAGCTGCAGTGAAACAGCTCAAAGGCACGACAGCAGTAACTCCCCATGTCCTCAGTGCTTATCTCCCTTGTTTAGACTGTGCACAGTGTTGTACACTCTGCCCCAGGAAAACTAAAAGCAGCAATTACGTAGCACATGCATTGGTTTATCTATCAGGTTTAGGCTACGCCTCTCAAAGTCTTGAAATCCCAGGGCAGAAAACCCACAGCACAGAGAAGCCGTGAGTTGCTTTCATGGCCAGAAGTTTTTTTAAAATAAAATCTGTGCCAGTTTTCCATTAGAAAGATGTTTAGCCTTTAGACAGTTACATTACTACAGCTGATTAGATACAACTAATCAGCTGTAGTAATTTATCTAAAAGATGTTTCTTAAGGCCACATCCAAGAAGAAGCGCTTCTGTAAAGGTGCATGTCTTTTTGCTGTTAGGTGTCTGTTTTTTTGTTCTGCTGAATTATTATTTATTGTTGTTGTTGAAATAAAAAGTGGCTTGGACCTCGATTGCATCTTTGAGGGAACCTGCCAGCAGGAAGAATCCAGCAGCCTGCTCGAACCGCTGCTTCCCCAGCAGGGAGAAGGCATTCTTTAAGGCCGACTTTCGCCATCTGTCCTCGGTGAAGTTACGGCTGAAGAACTGGGTCATCTTCTCATCATGCTGGGACCTGCCGAAACCAAAACAAACGAAAGCCAAACAGAAAAAAATAAAACAAAACAAAAACAAAGCAAAACAAACCAAAGCAAACAAAAAAACCCAAACAAACAAAACAAAACAAACCAAACCAAAAAAAACAAAAACAAAGAAAGAAACCCAAACAAACAAAACAGAGCAAAACAAACAAAACAAAACAAAACAAACAAACAAACAAAAAGCAAAACAAAACAAGACAGTCTTAGAATTGCTTCCAATATTTGTGGATCCCATCAGTGTTAAACAAATGTTAAACACCTTAAATTGAGGGTCTGGGGCCCCCTGTGCATACTATTTATTTATCCAGCTGAAATCCAGCAACTATTGAGGTTTTTTGAACCGTAGTCTGTAAAGTAGGCTATAATACCCTATACTTGATGGATTGCCTGATTGATTGAAAGGCAAAACAACACTGGAGACCTACATACTAAAAGTGGGGACACCAGGTTGATGAACCCCATCAAAGACCTAAATGAGCCTTATGGAAGCAACAACAAAACACATTGATTACTTACTAAGTACAGGATTGGCTGGAAGAAAAGCCAGTGTTTACAGGTGAATGGCACCTGCTGGCTCACCTGAATAGGCCCCACAGCACCGCCTTTTTTTTCATGGCCAGGTAGAAGAGAGCGGCGTCTAAGGGGTCGTTCTTCCTCTGAAACGCTGCTTTGGCCACCTGGAGAGGAACAGCCAAGGTGTATTATTCTAATAATAACAAGAACCATAATCATAATCATCGTCACAAGGTTGCATTGTGCATAACTGTATCATACTGGGCACTCTGTGACCAGTGCTTGGTACACCACTTACAGCCAGGTGGGGAAACACACCGTTCTTCAGGCAGAAAGAATAAAACATATGGCTGGCAGTGTAGTGCTGTGCTGTGCTGTGCTGGAGGAATGTAGCGTTGAGCTGTGAGGGTGTAGGTTAGGGACTGCAGGGTGTAGCGTTGAGCTGTGAGGGTGTAGTGCTGAGCTGTGAGGGTGTAGCATTGAGCTGTGAGGGTGTAGCATTGAGCTGTGAGGGTGTAGCATTAGGGACTGCTGGGTGAGGCTCACCTTCTCCATCATGCGGCGCAGGGTGTTGATGTTGCGGACCCACCAGCCCACCCCCACAGCCCTGAGCTCTGCCCACTGCAGGTCTCCCCTCTGAACCGCCGGTACCATGGAAACCAGCTCCTCCTCTGCCTCCGAGTGGAATGCCCAGGCAAAGTGACAGGTGGAGAGACCTGTGCACATGCACCACATACAGAGACATACACAGGTTAGTCTTCAACATTAAGATGCATTAAGATGACCTTGTTTTAAATCCGCAATCATCTCAGTAGGCTGCCCTTGAAGGAATTAGTCACTAAATCACAATACGAACTGTGCTACTTAAATAACCCCGGTACTTAAAATATGTCTGATTCATGATTCATGTGATTCATTTCACTGTGAACATGAAGCATGACTAAATGACCAATCCTGACAGGACCTCCCATCGGCCAGTGAATGAGTGGTTTATTTACTTCCTAGCATGGGCTCACAGTGGGTGGGGTGGGGGCGGGTACCTTGGTGCAGCAGCTGCATCCTGTATAGGGGGGGCAGGGAGGTCAGAAGGCAGGTGTGCAAACGCATCGCCAGCAGGTACCTTAGCCCACACTCATCCAGTGCCTCTCCACCTGTGTACACACACACGTATACACACACACACGAACAAGGAGAAAATAATTTCAGGTCATATGATGCAGAAGAGAGTTTTGACACTGATGCCCATCTACATCCCCTGGCTGTGTCCCAAAAACCTCCAACTGGGAACTCCCCAGCCCCCTGGCCCGCTGCCCCCAACCCCCCAACCCCCCAGTTTCCCCAGACTCCCTGTCCCCCAGGGGTATCACCCCTGACTGAATGGAACCAATTTCACAAAGGCCTGAGCCTTCGCTTTGATTGGACCAAGTCTTGGTTCTGTCCAAGGTCTTGTCCAATCAAAACAAAGACTGTATCTAAGCAGACCCACTGCATCTGAGACTAATTATTGCAACCCAGAGCAGGTTAATCAATTTCAGGCCTCGAGGGTCACAGTGTCTGCAGGTATTCGGTCCAACCACGCTCTACGCCACCCAATTTCAATAATTGGCTCACCAAACTAATTATTGAAACCAGGTGGCGTAGTGCGTGACCCTTGAGTCCTGGAATTGAATAGCCCTGCCCAGAGCCTCAATTTAAAAGGGTGTAATGCACTGCCAGAACTTTCAGACAAGACCCCAAATTCCCCCTGCACTGACTGTCCTGCTCCACGTGACCGACATCAGTCGAGTTCGCGGAATATCGCCTATGGCCATGGAAAAAAAAAACTCTGCCGCAAGATTTTAATGGATATTAATTCAACTTAATTTTGAAGCGACGTAGAGTCATAGCCGCCAGTAGACTCAGACCAATGGCGCTGTCCGTCCCTGAACCTTGTCCAGTCACATCAATGCTTACTTAGGGCCTGGAACGCAGTGTTAAGGTCCGCTCTGCACTTCCTACCAAAAGACTAAATAACTGATTTACACCGTAGGTAACAGGGCAAAAGATAATCCATGGGGCTTTGTTTAGTTGGGCTGGTAGCTGGTATATACGTCGCTCAGGACAAACAAAGACACTCGTGATTACTGGACTCAAGTTATTGCAGTTCAGCTCTTCCGCAGCGAGAGTCACTCCAGGACAAATTTATATCCGGCCCGGAGAACCTCTAAATATCCCAACATATTCGAATTCACAAATGAGAAACTGTAACCTCACTCGCTCAATGAGACAGTAGAATGGAAGGCGTTTGACCAGGAGGACTTCATCCTGGGGCACAGGTCCCCTGCCCCATCCCCCCAGGCATTTATAAATGTGCCTTATAAGGAGGGCACAGATTATACATGTTCCCCTGGGGTTCATGTTCACTTTTAGCCCAAATTCGAATGAATTAAAGCTACAATTATAAGTGATGAGTATAAAGGAAACTGCTACTGCTTTTCTCAGTGAACAGTCATAGATGTCTGCTTGTGTTGATTTTAATGAATGCAGAAACAGCCTTTCTAAGGCCTCACATCCAGCTATGCTGCCCTCTTTCAGCTCTCTGAGTACTTCCCTCCAGTTCCTTTACCGTTATAATTATTCTAACCTTAACAATGAGCCATTAATCAAATGTGCGTCACAAGTACTGCTCCTGCTCTCTTTTCCTGCCCCACACTTACAAAGACACACACACTCAGGTGCGCGCACACACACACACACACACACACACACACACACACACAGGAGCGCTCACACACACACTCACCGGTGAACTGTTTGTCCGCAGAGCCGCTGACCTCTGAGCTGGTGGTTGCCACGGTATCGGCCAGCGCCACCAGGAACATCTGCTCCAATCGCGTGAGGCCAGGTAAGCTGGAGTGCATCAGGTGACTGGACAGCACCCGGGCGTGCTCGGGCCCGAAGTACGTGGGGCCGTACTGCGACAGGTCCACCACCCGTGACTTCCTCTCCTTCTTCTCCGCTGCAAAGCTGACGTAGTCGTCAGTGGTGATGGACTGCACCTGGAACAGGTCGGCGTACTGGTCGCTGGACATCGCATAGGCCTCGCCACCCTCTGTCCCCCCCTTCCCGGTGCCCCCCCCGGCCTCATCCGTGCCATCGGCGGCCAGCAGGGCATACAGCGGGAGGGGAGGGATGGAGTTGATCTCCGTGTAGTCGCGGCCGCCATCACCCCGCCCTGCTAGGATGGTGTCCTTGGCCGTGCTGCCACTCACGCTGATGGTGCGGGACCTGGTGTGACGCCTGGCCCCGCCCTCTCCCACCTCAGCGTCCCGCACCACCGCCACCTCGCCCGCAATGCACTTCACCAGGTGGGACAGGATGGCCTTGGCCCTCCGCGCCTTCCCCAGGTCCATCAGCTCCAGGAGCTGGGTGGGGTGGTACTGGGGCAGGGTGGGGGAAAGGGAGTGGGCCGCCTCAAACAGGCTTCCGTCCTGACTGACCGCGGGCGCCCTGAGGGCCTCGTCTGCCCCCTCAAAGATGCTTTTGGACCTGGGGCGGGGCTCAGAGATGGCCTGCTGGCCCCCTTCGCTTTCGGACAAGGATGGGCTGTCCCCCTCCTGGCCCCTCTGCCTTGCCCCTCGCCTCCACTGGGCATACACCTGCATCTCACAGTCCATGCCCACCACCAGGATGCCGTCCCGCACCCACGACAGCGACACAGGCAGCGACGGTGTCCCATCCACCGAGGACAGCAGGTCTACGGCACGCAGCAGCACCCAGCGCGAGCGGATGCCCTGCTTCACGCTGCCCCCTAGTGGCAGGCTGACCACGGCCGTGCCGTCCTTCCCGCCCGTCTGTTCGCCGACCACGCCCGAGACACGCCCGTACATCAGCACGCTGGAGCCCACGCCTACGGTGAGGATATGCGAGCCGTCCTCCTTGGACAGCCAGTCCAGATGCACAAAGTGCTTCCTGTTGGGGCGGCGTCGGCTTTCCCGGTCTGACTTGCTGCTGTAAACATCCAGGTTGCAGTCCTCACTAACCCCGGTATCCAGACCCCTGCCTGCCCCATGCCCCCGGCCCCCCCACTCAGGTGGTCAAGGTGAATGGTCTGCTCCAGCACCCACTCCGACCCCCCCGTCGACTCACACTCGTAGATAGCCACGCGCATGGAGAAGCCCTCCCGCGCGTGCCCGTCTCCCAGCAACGGCTGCTTGAAGGACACGGCCAGGCGGCCGGTGTAGGAGCAGCTGACGGCCAGCGGGTGGCCAGGCACGCCCACCGTGCTGTCGCTGTCCTGATCCTCATTCATCAGGGCCCAGGGCTCCCAGTGGTATCTCCGCTCCACGGGGCCGCCCATCTCCACACCGCACCGCCAGAACCGCACCCGGCTGTCCGAGCAGGTGGTCACGATCAGGTACGGAGCCAGGCACACTGGGTAGATCGATGAGGAGCTCAAGTGCCCTGCAAATACACATTCACATTCAATACCAGAGAATATTCTGTGAAGTTTGTACACTTCAATAACATGCAACCCTTTCAATGCAAATGAATTGTACAGTATTTAATTTTATACAGGTAACTGCCAAAATAAAGTGTCTTAATAGGGCAATGGGCCACCACGAGCCACCAAAACAGCTTAAATGTGCCTTTCCATAGATTATACAAGTGTCTGGAACTCTATTGGAGGGATATAACACCATTCTTTCACAAGAAAATCCATCATTTGGTGTTTTGATGATGGTGGTGGTAATCGCTGTGGTAATCGCTGTCTCAGGCGCTGCTCCAGAATCTCCCGTAAATGTTCAATTGGGTTATAATCTTGTGACTGGCTATGGCATATGATTTACATCACTTTCATGCTCATCAAACCATTCAGTGACCAGTTGTGCCCTGTAGATAGGGGCATTGTAATCCTGGTATAGACCACTCTCATCAGGATAGAAATGCTTCACCATAGGATGAAGGTGATCACTCGGAATGGCTTTGTATTTATTGCCATTTATCTTGCCCTCTAAGGGGTTGAGTGGACTGCCAGGAAAATTCTCCCCACACCATAACAGAGAACCAGAACCCTTAATTTACTCAAGTGTTTCCTATATTTTGGCACTTACCTGTAGTTCCCCACAGAGTAGCATTATTATGAATTTGAATGCTCCTTTCTAAATCACATATCCACCATGCAAAGAGGTAAGTGAACATCTCACTCAAGCATACTTTAATAGAAGTAGATTCCTACTTGATATGAACACTGCTGCTGCACTCAGATTACCGATGAGGTTTCTCTGTATGACGCCTCTGAATTTATATTTCTGATATAAATATGTATGACTATTATTATTCTGATATCTGAATATGTATGTTGTTTCTGAATCGATCATGTTTCTGAGTTTGTGATGTGTGCATGTGATGTACCTGCGGAGGGCGTGGCACAGATGACCTCCACTCCCACAGGAAGCTCTAGGCGTTGGCTGTACACCAGCTGGGAGCGCAGGACGAGCTTGCTGGCGGACTGCAGGTTGGCGGAGGATGAGGAGTGAGGGAGGAGGCTATGTACGGGGGACGGGTCCGGCGAGGCGTCGCCGTTGTCCTGACACCGTGACACCGTCAGCTGGTTCTGAAACACGTTTTCTGGCAAAGTGCCGTCTACACCCCCCAACCCCCAACAGCTGGTATCACTTTGTGCCCTTACAGTGGTCATATAGCACTTCTCATATAAAAATAAGGAACATTTTACTGAAGCAAAATTAATTACAAAAGGGTACAATAGCAGTGTCCCATCTGGGATTCAAATCTGCAACCCTACCAGTCCCACGCCCTGCTCTTTCACCACTCTGCCATACTGTGCCCTACGTATTTCCTGTGCCCTATAAATTATGCACCCTGCACCCTACCCTGCCCACAACCCAGGTTGTGTTTCCTATGGAAATGGAAGGGTTTTAATGTCTGCAACAAAATGCTGCTGATGTTTTATGAGAGCGTTGTGGCAAGTGCTGTTTTTTATGCAGCGGTCTATTGGCGGGGAACATAAGTAAGAGGAACACAGCACGCATCAACAGACTGGTGAAAAGGGTTTTAATCAGACTAGATGTGGGGACAAGATAGAATAGTCCTGTGATTTTAGCTTTTTTTATATAATACCCAGACAACTTTTATTACAGTTTTTAATTGACTGGACTTTGAGTTTTTATTTGTTTTATATGTTTGTGCAAGTCTGTTTTTAATGCGTTTTTAATGTCTGTATGCTGCTATAGACAAACCAATTTCCATGCGGGGATTAATAAAGTATAATCTATCTATCTATCAATCATACAATTATCTGCACCCTAAGTATTACCTGTGCCCTATGACTTATTACCTGCACCGTACACATTACCTATGCTCTAAGTATTACCTGTGCCATATTACCTAGAACCTACAGTTTGCCTCCTTTTTATTCATACCCTTGATATTTTTTGAGCATAAAATATACCTCATTACTTACATAGTTTATTTTATACGATCTCTTTTGTTCATCTTTATCAAGGGTGTGAATAAATACGGAGCCTACTGTATATATTACCTGATTCTTGTGCATTACCTGTGCTCTGTGTTACCTGTATAGTATGACTGTACAATCTATAATAACACATCATACTTCCTTTTGTATGATGCTCTGAATAAGAGCATCTGCTAAATGAATGTAGAGTGATCACTGCCTTTCACACTACCACCAGGTACAGTGAGTGCAGAGAGGGCATGGTACTGACCCTCACAGGCCTGCACAGACTGTAAATGCAGGTGCCACATCTGTAGGGTGGAGTTGTGGTCTCCATCCTTCTCCATCACCACCAGGAAGAATTTTTCTGAGAAAGGTGGTGGGTAATACCCTGTGGGTGGAAAAACAATAATCAGCCCATCTAGAAACACTGCTACAAAAACACACTGAAAATCAACATTTTAATGGTTCTGGTTTGATTCAAGTTAAATAACTTTTTCAGTAAATTATATTATATTTTCAATTATAAAAAATCTTATTTTTTTACAGGTAATCTTAAAATTACTAATATAGCTGGAGTCTTAAATAATGAAACTATTTTGTATTTGCTATATCTTTATTTCCTCTAGCTTTGTTTGTTTTTATAATCTCAAATTTCTGGGTGTCTAAATTCCCATTTAATTCCTATATTCACATAAATTCCCATGGAATAAAAAAAAAAAAAGTGCAACCCTATTCCTGAGTATAGAACGCACACACGCGCACAAAACAATTGCAAAAATGACAAGATGCAGTCACTGTGCGTTACACAACACACATATATGGAGGACATTTGGATGAATTGAATGTCATCGCTCAAAACAAAATCTTTCAAAACATCATGAACGTACCCTGGGAGTAGTCTGGCGGGGCCGGGGGGGGCCTGTGCCCCAGGATGAAGTCCTCCTGGAACACGTGGAGCAGCTGGGTGTTGGCCCCACACTGGAGGGAAGGGAAGAGAGTCAGAGACTCAGTAAGGACCTGGGCGCTTGGATGATGCTTTAAGAGATCCATAACCAGAGCTTCTCAAGTTCTCCTCAGGCAAACCAGGGAGGAGATAATAACTTGAAATGTTTGAACCCTTTAGACACAATTGACTGAAAAATTGAAAGAAGTAACTAATCTAATATCATAAATACTTCTTTCATATGATTATACATTTTGGTTCGTAATGTTTTGCTGAAAGTTCTCAGGGATCTGCAGGAGTGTTTTCAAATTTTACATCTACAAATGTTAGTGTTTCAGATGCGTATTTGACCCAGGTCTGGCCCTGTGTGAGCCCAGCCCTCACCTGCTCTGTGATGACATCCAGCTCGATGACGCAGCCCGGTCGCGCAGTGGACTGCTGGCTGACGATGTTGAACACCTTCCCCACCAGTTTCTTCCCAAAGAAAAAGGTGCAAAGTGAACGCCCATTTCACATCTCATCAAATGTGCAAATCATGTCCTGACGGACAGCTCTACAGGCTTACCGAGGTCTCCGGGTCGGAGAGTTCGTCCAGGAGTTTCCGGGCATCGACTACCGCCTGGTACAGCCGCAGGTGCATCCCGTCGGATGCCACGAAGCAGGCGCTAGCGGAGTTACAGTACGATCCTGAACGGGACAATTCCAAAAAATATCCCTATTGTAAAGAATACTATTTATAGTGGATATTTAGGATATTTAGGAACTTTCCCACATTGTATTCTTTAGCAACAGTGCTAAGACATGTCCCTTTGCCTCAGTATTTCACTGTTGTTATCAATGGAAAGTGTGACCCATTTTCCTGTATTGCTCACATTTTTGCATTACTGATATGGAGCTTGTTAAGGCATAATTGCGTATGCTACATCCAATTTCATACCCCGTTCAGTTGACCGGTCAGTCCGTAACTGATGTTCGTATAGCCGAGTTTCTACTGTACTGCGAATAGCATTGTTACTGTAAGGATCACTGATTCATATTGTGAGTGTGGTGTAAATTAGTCTTATGCTGTATTAGAGTTACTGTAAGGATCATTGATTCATTCATGTGGTGTAAATGAGACTGCACCCTGCTGTATCAGTGTTACAGTATGGAATAAGGGTTAAGGTAAGGGTGAGTGTGGTGTAACGGAGTCTACGCCATGATGCTCCTCACCCAGTACGGAGCTGGGGATGAGGGTGGGCAGCCAGGCCATGTTGGAGAAGGCGGAGGTGTGGAGGGAGTTAATGCGGGCAAGCTCGGACACGCCCCCGGTGCAGGACAGCGGCCCGATGTGGTCCACCCGCCACAGGATGAGCTCGCTGTAGATGGCGTTGGGGTCGTGGAAGGTGCGTGTGGCGGCATTCTTCAGCTGCGTTCGGGCGTTGCCCCTCGGCGGCGTGCCCATCCCTGCCCCCGCTCCCCCTCGGTGGACGGGGTCAGCAGCGCATTGTGGTGCGAGGAGGTGAGCAGCAATGGCAGCACTGTGTGACAGGCCAGGCCATTTAGGTGGAAGCGGTGGCCGCAGTAGCGGAACTTGTGCGAAACGGTCAGCACTGAGGAGAAAGCCGACTTCTCGGCGAAGGTGACGGCCCACTGGTTTAGGGAGCCGTCGATGTGCTTGGACACCATCATCACGGCTGGGCCAATGAGGGCAGCCAGCGAGTGGCCCGCCGACGGGCCCATGCCGCTCTGCCGACGGGCCTTCCTGCTCTGCTCCAAAGCTGAGCTGGACTCCCGCTCAGTGAAGGTGCACGCGTACATCATGATGTTCTTGCTGAGGGAGTTAGCATCGCCCGCAGGGAATGCTACAGGGATTTGCGACGAGAAGGACACCTAAAAGCGGGAAGAACATCATCAGTCACTTACCAGATTGTCACTACCATCATTCATAAAAACAAACCCAGCAACAGCTGTCAACATTATGAAAATAAAAATATATCAAAATATTGCACCAATATAAATAATATATAATTATAATAACATATAAATAATATAACAAATATTTTTTAGGCAGGACAAAATTGCATTTCTGCCACAGAGAGAAAAGTATAAAGCGTTTTCCAAAACTCAGCAGTCCGTACACTATCTTCAATTACGTGCGTCTTCAATAGCATCACAATGCTATGCGCAAAAAGTTTAAACGCAAACAAAAGGAAACCTTATATCGTTGTAAATCGTTGCCAATTGGCTAGAACCCTAGACCAACCTCAGCCAAAATGAAGTAGTATCAATTATGCCCCTGGATCATGTTACATGATCATATTACTGATGCCGATGGTTGGACATTCAGGGGGGCTGTTTGGCCAATACTTTTCGGAGAAGGACAGGAGTGGGCTTATTTTATAGCAAAGATTTACCATCATGAGGATACAAAACTTTCCTATGTGAAACATATTCACATATCTTATACACGCAGGAGAATGACATTTTTGCCATTGGCGATACGAGGCACACAGTAAACATTGGGACCCTCTTGATTTGGACCTACCTGGACCTGCCTGAATATGCCCGGGATGTACTCGTCCAGGTACCTGACGTGCCACACCAGGAAGGAGCCGTCTCCAGGGTGGATGGTGAAGAGCATGTCTGGGCTCCTGTTCCACTCCAGGATGAGGGCCTCCATCTTCCTGTCCAGCAGCATTGTGGGTAATGGAGTGCTGCTGCTGGAGCTAGGGGAGGAGGCCTTGGTGCTGCCCTCCGGCTCTCCGTCCTCCTGCTCAGAGGAACCTCTGTCCGACATCTCGTCCAGATCTGCGAGAATAAACCATGACATGGTGGTGTGATGCGGTCACAAGGCAAAGCTGAGGGGTTAACCACTCTGAAGTGGTTTATTTTCATTCAATGGCACAGCCCGGAGTGGTTTATTGTGCTTATACCACGGCTGCTGGCAACAGAAATAATTAAACACTAAAATATAATTAAACAAGACTGTTGTAGCGCTATGTTGTTAACTTGTTGCTTTTTTGCCATCATTTTCTGTTGTACATAGAATGTTCAATTGAAATAGAATGTTGAACAGCTTGTGTATTAATTTGAAGATGTGATAAGGCCACTTTAGCTGGAACTACTTCATAGCTGTACATTATTAGGTTTCTCCGTGCGGTTTACTGGAAAAAAATCGACACCCTCTCAATCAATCAGAATCGAGTATTCAACCCAAGAGAATATCAAAGCTGCTAACTGGGGTTGGTTAGCAACCAACAGTTACATTCAGTCAATTCAAGAAATTCATGAATTGAAAAATGCCCATAATTTTCCAGGATTTTTCAATGAATTAACTGAATTTCATTCACATTTCCTGAATTGACTGAACTGAAATGGAATTGACTCCATGTCTGCTGCTAACATTTCACACCAATTCAGAAAGTCAGATAATATCAAAGACTAATGTTTTAAACTGACTGCCTGTGACTACCCTCATTCAAAAACCACAGGATTTCAAAGAGACCCAAGGTGGTTGTATCATAAAACAAAACACAGGGAAAGAATTTGGTTGGACATACCAATCATTTACAGATCACCCATGGAAGGTGCATGTTTGGTAAGTGAAACAAAAACACTTTCACTGGGGTTCAAGTTCCAATTATACAAAAAAGATCAGATGTTAGAGGAGTGTCATGAGAACATTCATTGCCATATATGCAATTTAGCAGACGTTTTTATCCAAAGCGACTTACAGTACTGAATGCATACATTTTTCAGTATCTGTGGTCCCAATGGGAATCGAACCCACAACCTAAGCGTTGTCAGCACCATGCTCTACCTGCTGAGCCGCACAGAACCACAAATTGTGAGGTCTTTTCTCACAGTGCAGTGGGAAGAGGCCCTGTAAGTAAGCGGTGAGAGATGACGGGCTGTGGGTACCCAGGTCAGAGGCCAGGTGGTCAGAGCTGGGCTCCAGGTGCGTCTCGGACAGCTTGCGCAGCTGCTGCATGAACAGGTCCATGGAGATGGTGAAGCTCAGGTCTTTGTTGTTGAGCCAGTGCACCACGAAGCCACCGCTGGCCTCGTCCGCCAAGAACGCTGTCCCCGAAAGAACAGCAGGGATATCTGGGAAGAACAGAGGGCACAGTGGGACTTTGGGAGAGTGTACCTGTGTTGGTGTTGAGATGTATCTGTGTTGGGGTGACCTGTACCTGTGTTGGGGTGACCTGTACCTGCGTTGGGGTGAGATGCACCTGCGTTGGTGTTCAGATGTATCTGTGTTGGGGTGAAATATACCTGTGTTGGGGTTGATGCTTGCAGAGATATGGAAGTGGCAGAGGGCGTTGGCGTGATGAGAGATGTGTCGGTGGACCTCGTGTGAGCCCAGCTGGCTTGGCAGCAGCTCGGTGTGGGCAGCCAGGGCGGAGGACCGTCTGCGGCCTCGACGCAGGTGCTTCAGGTGGTGAATGGACTGGAGGAGGAGGGGTTAAAGAGCAGGAGTTGGAGGAGTTACAGAGAAGATTTGATGAGGACATGATTTTATGAATATATGACATTTAATGCATAATTTTTGCCACATATATATGCAATTCTCATATATATATATATTCCACCAATACAAGTATATATATTATTATTATTTTCACTATTTTACTACAATACATTTATATAATTAATATAAAATGCACATAAAATTCAACAACTGATATAATTGCATGGCATGTGTAGTGTTTATAGCCCTGTACTGTGTTCAGTACCTCCAGGGCATGCTGGATCTTGTCCTTCTGTCCCCCTGGGTGGGGCAGGCTGCTGCTGCTGCTGCCCCCCTCTGAGATCTGCCCCCCCAGCAGGCTGTCCTCCGGCAGCAGTGTCTCTGACCACAGCCTGCAGATCCCATCCTGACAGGAGGTCAGCAGCACGTTGCACACCGAGCCCCTGCATACACACACGTACATGTGCACGCACACATATACACACACACAAACACACACACGTACATGTGCACACATGCACACACACACACACACACACACACACACACACACACACACATATACACACACACACACACACACACACATACACACACACACACACACACACACACACACACACACACATGCAAACACACACACAAACACACACACACACACGAGAACGTAAACCTCAATCTGCAGGCATTCTCACTTTGGTAATGTAGTCTACACATCCATGTAGTTCATATAGTATCTACCTGTACATATTGAAGAGTATAGAGAGAGATATTGGACTTCAGCAGGTAAATGGGGGAAAGCTCACTTGGGCATGTACTTGCTGGTCCTCCTCCAGGAGAAGCTGATGATGGCTCGTGGATGGGCCAGGTACACAAAGGAGAAGTTCACGGGCGTGGCCTTCCTCTCACACTGCTCTGGCACCTCCACGGCAGACCTCCACCCGGTGGTGGGGTACCATATCTTCAGCAGGCAGTCATCCTGGGCCAGCGGAGAGACAGGAGGGCGTCAAACCCACCGTCGCCACAGCAACCACACCTACAGCACTCCAGTAAACCCCCCAATGCACCTGGGTGCATGAGAGCTGGCTCATTCAACGGAACGAGCAGGTTTGGGAATGTGCTTCCATCATTTCAACAATCTACACATCAGTGGAAAATACCAAGATGATGATGATTATTGTCATCATTTACAATTTACTAACAGGTGCAATTTATATATCATTCATGATTTTTTCCCCTGTATCCCATCAGGAATTTGCACAGTTGGATATTGACTGAGCTAACTCAAGGACAGTGCCCCAATGAGTGGTTTCTGAACTGGCAACCCTCTGGATTTCCCCAACCAATCTGAGCTGCTGCTCAAGTATGCCCACCTATCACCACCCTTATGCACAAAGATAATAAAAATCACATATTGGCTCACATATATCCTGTTCCTCCCAGGATAAGATCACAATATCAGTATCAGTATGTGGTCGTATATAGTAGTAGTAGTTTGTAACACGCTTAAGGCACCTGCTGCCTTGCAACAAGAGTGGAATAAGCACTACTTCTGTAAAAACTCAATGACGTTCACCGTGCTGGGATGAGGTGCTCCATACAGTACCTTGCTTGCAGTGGCAAAGTACTCCCCGTCAGGTGACCACTTCATCACGTGCACAGACACGGCAGTTCTGGGAGAAACCACACCACATGAAGCAGAGAGATGTCACTGACCATACAAACATTCACCAGACAATCTGCACAGTTAGTTAATAATCCTACATGAAAAAAGGAATCCATTATACGATCCTAGGAGAGACAGGTACCGCCAAGCTGGGTTTATTGATTTGTGGTCCTGGGGGGTCAGGCCTCCCAGCACCTGTTTCAACTATCTTTAAACCAGTAACACCCAGCACTGGGGAGGGAAGTGGGACACACAGAGACAATCATTAGCTACATCAGCAGAAAGTGAATGGCTGCAGGCATTGCAGCCCTCCAAGACCAAGTCTGAGTAGCCCTGCAGGCACTGCAACCCTCTATGTTCAGGGTTGGGTAGCCCTAGACCAAGGCTGAGTAGCTCTGCAGGTACTGGGGCTGCCCAGGATCAGGGTTGATTAGCCCTGCAGGCACTGGGGAACCTCCATGGCTGTTTTAAAAGGCCTCAGGGTGAGAGGCAGGACATGAAAATTACTGTGGCTGTGCTGTGGAATATGGCTGTAGAGTGAATACACAAGTTCCCCATTGAGCCTGTCGTGTTCAGTGCCAGTTGATGCTGATCACTATATGACAGCTCAGCTTGGCCACTGCATTTCCCACGAGGTTTCAGTCTCCGTCAGGTGATGACTGTGTCCATGTCTGTGTCTGTAGCCACACAGGCCAAACCTTGCTTGTTACAGATGCCTAGACCTCTCCATCCATCTATCCATCATATACATTTATAAAATGTATGCAAAAAAAATGTATCTCCTTCTTTGCCTTGTATGGTCAGTTACAAACTGTCAATAGTTCATGGCTCTTTTTCAAAACACCATGTGAATAAAACTAAAGTCTAATCTAATGTAATAATAAAACAGTTTCTCATTTCATGAAAATATGCATTTTTTTAAATACATTGGTTACAACACCAATGATACATATGTGTGTGTGTGTGTGTGTGTGTGTGTGTGTGTGTGTGTGTGTGTGTGTGTGTGTGTGTATATATATAATTTTGGTGAAGGGCACTCACTTGCATTGCCAGACGCACTTCCAGTCATTTAAGGCAAGGTGGAGTTTATCGTCTGTGGTCTGTCCCTCCTCCTCCTCCTCCTCCTCCAGCAACGTGTCACTGGTAGGCGGGGCCCACAGCTGCAACCGCTCGGTCGCTGCCAGTATCCGGTTACCTGTGTGTGTGGGATGGGGGGTGGGGGGGGTAGAGAACAGGACAATTAATCAATTCCCTCCTGATGAAATTAATCTAAATACAACGACGGTAGCTTAGAGCAGAACTTGGTCCTGGGGTCCCACTGTGTATGCTGGTTTTTGTGTTACAGCTCTTCGGCAGTTAAGATGTCCAAAACATGTTTTAAGTTCTTCCTTATTAATACGTTCTAACTTATTTTAACACAAAGAAGTTGTTTTGCTTGTTGCCATTTGCGGTCATTAAACTCAATTTTCTACAAATTCCTTAGTTCTTTTGACTTTTCTACTCTTTCTAAATGAATCATTTGGCAGATCTCACATAAAAGATAATGAAAGCATTAGTTCATCTGATGGATTAATGGTCCTTGGATGTGAATGGGACATTTATTCTTCATGGCATGCATCGCCATTTCTGACATCATGAGACCTTAAGAGGGAAAGCATCCCTCAATAGACATTCAAAGTGTCTAACTAAGGGCTCCTGTTAAGGCACTGTTCTAGTGTGTGGATGAGCCCCACTGTCTGATGTGGGGCTCATCCACTGACTGTGGCCAGACTGACCGTGGCCAGCAGCCTTGCGGGCAATGCATAATTGGCCACAGTCGGTATAAAGCTGCACATGAAGCGTTTTCCTCCGTCTCATGGCTGTGCGAGCTTAACTTGTGAACTGTGGTGTGAAAAAGAAGAGGCATCTGTGATCACACGATTCAGAGGTTCTGAATTGACAGCGGTGGTTGCAGCAAGCGTGGCTTAAAATACAATCAGCATTCCAAATTGAGAGAAAAATTGGAAAAATCCTTACAATTTTTGTTAGTGTCTAACATTAAGAATTAAGAATAACTAACAGCTTGTTACAATTCAGAGGTTGCAATTGTGGTTGGAACAAAAACCAGGTCTGAGTGGTCCTCAGGACCAAGTCTGAGAACCCCTGCTGTAGAACACACCCGTTACACTCTAGGCCGGGACTATTCAAATCCAGGCCTTGAGGTCCGCAGTGTCTGCAGGTATTTGCTCCAATCACGCACTACACCACCTAATTTCCTCCTTGGTCCAGGAAGCGAGCTAATTAGTGAAATCAGGTGGTGTAGTACGTGGTTGGAGCAAATACCTGCAGACACTGCGGACCTCAAGGCCTGGATTTGAATACCCCTGCTCTAGGCAGTGCTGTCATCACAACTCGAGTGAGCACATGCACATCTCACACACTGCTGGGGTTCCCAACCGAAAGCAGTGACTGATGAAGTGACTGTTATACTGATCTTTTGAATGATCTCAGCAATGAATGATTGTTGCATTCCATTTCTCCCACAAACCCAGCGTTCACCTCCCAATCAGAACAGAATGCTCGTGTTGTTGGTACCTTGTGGATCCCAGGCCAAATTGTACGTCACATTGCTGAGGAAGAACTGACCCGTCTTCTGCCACTGGTAATTCAGCTGCTGTGAAAGTGAAACACGGTTTCACACAAGCACAGGCAAAGTGCTGTATGCTTATTTAACAATAACAAGTATAACATTACAGGACTGTGAGCTTCATTATCTGTGCTATAAAATAAATGCCAGGTGACATTTTCAATCATTTGATCTTGGAAACCATTTTTAAAATATTATATTCAGGATACTAATGAGGTGGGGACATTGCAAAGAAAGTATACCCTATGAATAGGATCTTACTGTAACTATATTACTGCAATAATAACACTATATAATAATAACTGTTTACATCATGAAGATGGCCAACATTCAAGTTCAAGTAAGCTATACAACAATCTTAAATAGCACTGTACAGAAATCACAACGCATAGTTCATGTGTGGACGAGAGCAAACGATTAACTACAAAAACCCACTGTAGAGTAAATCATTACTTACATTGTGCCTTTTGTTTGGACTTGTAGCGACTGGCTCAAAGATACATACAGTGTTCCCATAGGAAGCAGCAATCTAAGAACGAATGAAGAACTGTACTTCAGCCTCTGACAGGACATCCAGCGTTGCTGTTCTTTGTGTTTGTACAGTATTATTAATAATAATAATAATAATAATAATAATAAAATAAAAAAAAATCATAATTCATCATAACAACTTCATTTGTATAGCACCTTTCATACAGTAAGTAGCACAAAGTGCTTTACTGACATAGTAAAATAAAAATAAAAAACAAGAAAACACAAAATCAGCCTGACCTGCACATCTGACTGAAAATTCGAATTCATTTATATTGTTGTGGGAGAGAGTATTTCATATTACCATCATTTATACATTTACATTTAGATTAGTTACCAAATTGACCCCTTGGAGAGGGTTTAGTTGGGACATAGAAAATGTGCATCAATTCATAATGGACAGGCCTGATCTATAAACACTATTACTGAAGATGTATAAAGTTATGTTGACACAAAACGTGTCCCTGGAGTTTCTCATTTCGCTTTTCTTGTCAAACCATTCCTGGGAGAAGGTGAAACAAACAGGGGGGTTGTACAGTAGTTATGAAGTACAGGAGTGATGTGAACACACAGCCTTCCTAACTTATGGGAACCCATACCCGTCCCAGCTGATGCGAACACTCCACGCATCCCACTTGTATGTTGCCATGCTGGGCGCCGGGAACAATCTGAACGCACTCAAAATCGCTGGAGAGGATGACAATATCGCAGCCGGACCCATAGACCTGAAAACAAATACAAAAAAGGGGGGATGAGGGGTGAGTGTGTACTGGAACAGGAACCTCCAATGTTTCGGGGGTGGGAACATCATTGGGGGTGAACGCCGGCCTGTTCTCAACCAACTTACCTGATGAAATATAGGATTAAAAGCATACTGGATTAGGAAGATGGCTCACAGTATTGGCTATGAATGGGGCACGGTGAGCGCAAATTGTAGTCAGATTGTAGTCCATCTGGGAGCTTACGGAGACAGGTTGCTCATAATGTATTAGGGATCCGCCCTTCACAAGCTGTACAGCATGTTTACTCAAGCTTAGTTTGAGCACTGCTGGCTCTTTCAACGTCTGTTTTAAATAAATGTTACTTAACTTCATAAATATGCATGAGGAAACACTGTGATAACGGGGTTAGTGTAATGTTTTTCCAAACATTCAGTGATCGTCAAGTTGGCCTTTTCAGCAAAATATTTACTGAACCGCATAGCCATATAAAACAACTGTTCAATCAAATAAGCTCCCTTTAGGCTGTGAGCAAATAGTTCACTTGTGAGAAGGTTGGGGGAAATCTAATTTATTCCCATTCAAAAAGAGAATCCTGCTTCCGGGGCTTATTTTTCTGGTTCTCATAGACACGTTTTCAGTGGGAGTGAACACTCCGCATTACACTCTAGCTCCACATTATTCTTCTCTGGCTGAACACACAAACCACAGGTCGTGACCTTGGGGTTGTAAGGTAGTGATGGAACAGTGTCCCCCTCCCTCCAACAAGTGAAGTTATCACTCACTCAATACAAAATACAAACCAATCAAAAGACTTCCTATTGCAAAACACTATGATTGGTTCATATCTGTGAGTCGCTGAAAGCATGTGATAGCCCCACACATTTGGGGATGTTCTCAAGCTTGACTGCGACCTTATCACACAGAGGAACCAAAACATAAGTACACCCCAGTACATTGTTTCATACTTCGCACATTAGATACACGGCCACTTGCAAAAGCGTACAGTCGGTGAATGGCAGAAGTACTCATTCCCATGTGCAACTTCTGCTTTGTCATAAACTCAAGTATCAGTTCATGCTTTTTAAAGCTGGATATTTACTGAAGCAACAGAGGATATTTTTTGAAGACTATTGCAGCGATGCCCCACCTGGGAATCAAAACTGACACCTTCTCACTGCCAGCCCAGGGGGGTTAACCCTTATTCTACACTGCTGTTGCCCTGGGCGGGGGTCACTAATGAACACTGACAAGCCACACTGTACCTGCCAATACACCTGATCCTCACAACTTTGTTATGGTTACCGTCCCAGAGATGGGGTATTTAAGGGAACATACAGGACAGGGAACATCTGCAATATCAAACACAGGCTGTAAGAACAACAATGGACTAAATCTCAGCCAATTCTGCTTATGTGGGAAAAATATTAAAAAGCCCAGCCTGGCTCTGGCCGGGAGTCTTGTTCAGGGTCGAAGATTGGCAGCTCGCACCCTAGAGTGGGGTTATTGAAATCACAGTCCTCGTGGGCCGAACACTGCTGTTTTCCCACCCTCCCTTTACCTGGGTGTCAGGTATGAAGACACTCTGGCCAATCATTTCCACTAATGGTTCAATTAACTACCTAAAATAAAAGAAAACCAGAACTGAATTTGGATTTGTGGGCCAGATTTGAATAACCATGCCCTAGGGGGAAGCCAGCATGAGTTTGCAGTGTGCCAGCATGTGTCACAGTTACGGCCAACAGCTTGGCGAGTTTGCAGCGGAAGCAGCAGTTTGGAGTTTGGAGGCCAAATCGGTAGAAAATGGGGAAAAACCCACAAACTTGTACAAGTCTGGAGACGGACATTATATGTAACTATCACACCCAGCCTGACACTGCCCAAAGCAGAGTCTTACCCCCAAATTACTGAAGAAAACACACACACACACACACACTCACACTCACTGTCAGTCTCACCATTTCAGAATTTAACCAGCTGATCTTTCCAACCTGCACAAACCTGACACACGGATGACAGCTTCTAGTTTGCATCCATTACATCACGTGTAAGCCCATATCACTCTGAATTTGCCTTTTTCAAAGTGTTTCTTATATAAAAGACCTGAGTTAACCCCCTGTGCACTGGGGGTTATGTATTGCAATGTTGCAATGTACCACATAAAAGGACTGGCCACAAACCCAACACACTTTCAATGGCACATCTAGGCACACCTAAGTATTACTGTTCTCAAAACAAAACTACTGAGTAATTTAAAAAATGGGCTACCAAAATGGCCCAATTACACAACTAGCTACAATATCAGCAAGATAAACAACAACATGTGTGTGATATAGAGCCTTGTGTGCAAGCTTACTACTGTAGACATAACACTGTATGAAATATGGCCTACTACAGTATACACACACACTACTGTATACAAGCTGTCACATAAACCATGAATGTTATGAATAAAATAGCTAAAGAATTGTAATTAGACTCAGACTGATATACTTCAGTTTATTAATTTTGCATGTTCATTGCTTACAGACATTATCTTTGTTAACAGAGGCACATGTTTAAAGCGTACAAATTGTTGTAACAAAGTGTCACCGTCTAATGTGAGCTGCTTTAGGAAAGCCTCCATTATAGCAGGTCATTTAGACAGACGTGTTCTTCCTGTGACCAATTCAATCATGCTGACATTCTTTGAACTGCAGTCCAACAGTCTTTCTTTCAATATTTTGTTGAAACAGTAGAGGGGACATAACCAGGCACTCACACTTTCTTCCAACTTCTGACACATTTCCATTCCCTGTCCACGTTCACCAGTACCGACACATTCCAAATCAGAGCACGCTGCTTCAAAATGAATCCGCCATAAGACTGTTTTCTGAAAACTCTTTTGGTCTCATCCTGTAAAGGAGAAACCACACATTCCCCTTTCAAGGGCTTCTAGCATTCCAGAACACAGTCACACTCTGACACCTTCCAGCATGAACACAGAGTTCCAGGACACAGTCACCATCATAGTCTTTGGAATTGAGTTCTGGCATGCAGGCAAGCAAGTGCAGCTTGTTGGAAGTACTGAGTGTTGGGACACCCCAAAAACATGATAATATGCCAAACAAAACATTCTCTACGTTTTTTTAACAAAAACAACAACCAAATCATGTTGGGTGGCTACTAAATTACACTATAGAGCATCTACAGCACTAACTCAAGCACCTGAGCTTTCCAGAGTAGGGCCCTTTGATTCCGGCAATATCAAAGTAGCTAACAACACAAGCAAGCAAGTTAGCTAGCTAGCTATCAAGAAGGAATACATTTTCCACAATGCCATGTAATTAATTGATTGGGCTGTTGTGTTTTTACATTTCTATTCAAAATGTCTCAAAAACGTATTAGCGAATTCTTCAAAAAGCCTGCAACAAAAAAAAAAACACCACTGAGGGCAGCGCCATCACTTCCTCATCGCCGCTACCTCTATCTTCAACCTCAGAGACACAGCACCCAATTTGACCACAATCACTCCATTAAATGGAGCACTGTGTTGTCTTAATAACGCCAGTCCTATATGGGACCCAACGTAGCACACAGAGGGTTATGAGGCCTTTCAATGGTAATTCCAACCCATGCCAACTCAATTTGTTTTTGTGGGAGTTAGTGTCAAAATTGCGCTTGAAATAGGTGAGTGCATTTTTTTGTGAGTGCATAATACCAAACAGTAAGTTAGTTCTAAGAGGTTTTCTGTTTTTTTTTTCTGCTTTACAATCAATTCCATCCAAAAGTAGAAGCAATTTTTTTTGGAGATGCCTTTCAATGGTGTAACTTACATAGGTCCCGAACCTTTTTCACGTTCCTTTAAGCCAGGTTGGTTTGATAGGTGTAAGTGGTTGCATTATGTCAAAGAAACTGACCGTGTTCGTTACTATGTCTGTGTAAAAAAAAAACATTCTCAGTGGAAACAAGCCCGGTTCTAGACTGCTTTGATTGCGGGGGCAGTAAGAGATGTTGTTTGGTCACCAACTACTAGTGTTAATATGAGTGTTCTTTAGGATAGTAAGCTTTAACGTGAACTGTTTTATGTTTTTATCTAAAGCCATAGTAACCTCCACTCCCCCTCTTATAGGAGGACAAATGTATCAATGCCCAATTATACTGAATTATTATCTCATCTTACACGGAATCTTACATAGTGTTTTGCTCATGTTACAAGTTTTCAAGTTTATTTTCCTCCTGATACCTTTACCTGTCACTACCCCCTCTCTTAGGACATATTACAGTATTTACACCAATTATCTTACAACAGGTTTTTATTTTTTATATTTTTATTTTGTGTTTTTTGTGTGTGTTTTTAGTAGTTTTTGTTTTGTTCTGTGACTCAAAATCTTTTCATATTATACACAATTCATGGCTTAGTCTATCTAAAGCATCAGTAGCCTATTCCAGCATCAGTCTTCTGTACTCCCTAACAAATTCATCCATATCTAGCCCAGTTGTTATGGCCTTCTCATGAGCCAGAATCATCAGGTTTCTCTTTCTCTCATTGTGCGACGGAAGGGCAAAGTGGAGAAAGTCTGCAATGCTGCAGACAATACTCCAATCACAAGTGCAGTTACATAGAGAAGATGGAGCTCAGGAAAGGTTTCCTTAAACTCTTGTAGGTGTTTGAAAATGGTGGAAAGGTCTGCAACAGCAGAGGTGACTTATTTTCCAACATGACTTTCAACACAAATTTCATTAGAAAGGCAGGCAGTACCTGCCAACTTCTGCAGGGGAGTCAACAAGACAACATCTACAAAAGAGGGAGATTGAGGATGAAGGAAATTCACTGCCTTCATGAGATCAAGATTGCCTCTGGAGAACATGGTCTCCATCTCCACAATGGCTCTGTCCAGAATATTGAGAAGAGCTCTCTTCAGAGACTGGCTAGGAGTCTTAGAGGTTTTGGTGTGGCTTACAGTAGATAGAACAACATTACTTGTGAGCTGTGAGCTTATTGTCCTCTTCCTTTTGCTGCTGGAGCAGGGTCGTTGATGTCAAAATTAGTCAATGAGTCATCATCTCTCATCTCCCTCAGAGCCTGTAGATATGAACTGACTACTTCCCCAGCATGGCACAGGTCAACAGAATGAGCCTGTAGAATAGCATTTGCAGGCTTCAAGGCACCAAGCACTTTGAGGAGGAATCTTCCTATTTCAAAGATAGTATGCTTCCTCAGCATCATCAACAGCCCTGATACCTCTGTACAGATATCCACTGCTGCTGCACTGTCCTCCGAAACCTCTGAAAGGACACTGAGGATAGCATCCTGATTTTTCACAAGGCATTTGGTCACATCATGGTGACTTGTCCACCGTATCTCCAGCAGGCATTTAAGGGAGGGGACATCATAGTTTTGTAACACATAATGATGATGAAAAAATGAGTGCAGTGATCCTGATAGATCAACAATGTTTTCGTACATGGCTCTGCCTGCATTGCATGGACCACTGCTAAGTGCAACTGGTAATTGTAGCAAGGAATATATGGAATATCCTTCCCTATCTTTTTTTGCAACAAGGCCTGGACCCCACCCCTTATCCCACACATAACTGAAGCTCCATCGTAGACTGTTGATTTGGTCTGCAGCCTGAGTCAGAAAGATGTTTTAGGATTTGGGTGGTCATAAATTCTGCATCCAACTGACTAAGATCAAGCAGACCAATCAGGTGTTCCTCGGGAATACCATAGCACACAAACCTAATCATAATTGAAAGATTTTCCACATTGCATGTCTCTAGTTCCATTACTTTTAATGCTAAACCCTACATAATCTGCATTATTATATTTCTGGTTGACCTCATTTAATACTACATTAGATAGTGTTTCAATTATTTCATTTTGCATTTTTTTGGATGTGTATTTTGCATTTTGAGGAATACTTTTTGTAATTTCATTAAGTTTGGGGTCCTTCGCTAGAGTGTATTCAAGCGGTCCTTCGCTAGAGTGTATTCAAGAGGTTTTAGGAAGATGCCAGCAGATAAATCCTGTTCATCATCAACATCATGATGTGACCTTTCCAGGCTGACACAAAGAGGAAGCTCATTATCCACAAGGAACTTAACTACTTCTCCAATACTTTTGATAGAATATCTATTTTTTTTAACTGGGTGGACCCCAGGATGTTTGCAATAGTTTCCCCAGTTGCCTCCCATTGTTGCATTTGAGGCCAGGCTAAAACGCTCTTCAAATTACATTGACTAGATGGGTGCTTGCTGAATCCCTTGTCTTTCTCCAATGCAGTTTTCCAATTATTATGTCCATTGCTTGGTAAAAACTATGTCTCAGATTCATTAGATGCACCAAATTGGTGACAGGGGAAACAAAAGCATGCATCTAGCTTTGCAGAATACACCAGCCATGGTCTCCTATGGTACCAGCCCAGGTTGAATGCACCTGCAGTCTGGCCAAAGTTACGCTTAGGGAAAACGATGCTGGGCTGCAACGGTGCAAGGCTGTTCAAGCCATGGCTATTATCAGCTGCTGCGGCACCTCGAACACTGTCTGGGGGCGTAGTGCATGGGGTAATGGGATCGTGGGGTGCAGTGTTTGCAACTGGGCTGCGAGACAGCCGCTTGGGAGGTATTCGGTCGAGGAGCAATCGTGTGAGACACCGTGGAGTCTACCTCCGTTGACTGATGCCCTGAAACCGTAGGATTGGGGGTTTAATATCAAGAAAACTGAGATCAGGAAAAATATAAAAAGGATAATAAAATGGATTTCATAGGGCCGGCCTAAGAAAAGTTCGATAGCTTTAGCGAATGGAACGTTCCTCTTAAATTGACATTAAACGTTTTTGTTCCTAGCGGTTATTCGTCCTAACACCGGAACAATGTATATATCCGAGACCTTCTGGCACTGACACCTGAGTTTTTGATCACTCCTCTGGCAGCAGAGCCGTCGCTAGCGTAACAAATATGTAACGGTGTGGTCATAACTCTCTGTAAGAGAGTGACAGGAAACTACAATAAGACCAAGCGCACCGCAACTACAGTCAGCCTCTCTCTCTCCCTGAAAACGACAACACCACTCGGCGTGGTCGGGCATAACTAGCATAACAGAGAGATGCATTTAAAAATAAGTTACCACAAATTCATGGCTCTTATGAAGAATGAAAACTGGAGTCATATGTTCCATGCTGACACTGCATCCTAAATGATATGTGTCACAACAATAACTGATTACCACTGGCATGTGACCAAAATGTTATCATAAAATATATTCAGAAGCCCCGAGTGCAAGGCAAATTGCGACGACCTTACCAAGACTTTACACCTCGGAGTTCAGACCACTACACCACTGAACTCTATTCGAAGTGGGATAGTTTAGCGGATTACAGGGATTTACGGGTTTCCTTTAGGTTCAGAAGTGTGGCAAGAGTCAAAGTTTCCAGATAAGCACACTTTAGCCGCGTGTTTCGGTTCCTCCGTTTACTGCTCATCACGGTGCTGGTCTGTATTGCATAATCTTGGATTTGTCACGCGGGTGACAGAAATAAGAAATAAAAATGCAAACCGTTTCTATGCAGCTTCATTATGCAACGCACACTACATTGCTATTTGTATACGTCTCATCTTACATGAAGCATTAAAAATATCAAAAGCCCAAACCCTTTCTATGCAACATTATTTCCTACGCTTAAATATTTATAAAATACGCCTCTTGTTCGCTCGTTGGTGCACATATTCAATCGGCTTTGTGCCTAAAATACAAAACCATTCTACATCATGAGTCAAGGGTTCAAAGACAGCCTATTATTTATATCGATTGCACCTGACATTATTGCAAAATATCTAGAAACACTAGGCTAAACAAGCTCAAATACAACAGCACGTCCAATTATATATTAGCCTACTTCGCATATGGATGAACTCCCAATTGCCGTGAGTAGCCGGGTGTTTAATTAGCGCGTGTTTAAATCCTAATTGCACCATTACTTTCAATGAAGATTTAAAAACAAAAATAATTCTGCAAATCATCACTTACGTTATTGTACTGTTTTTGTAAATAAACGGCGTGTTGATTTATGTAAACAATATCCAAAGCTCAGTGTGGCTAAAAACATATTAGGAAGATAGAGGCATAACATGTACATGAATCGTGATAGCAGCCACCAGCAAACATTGAAGCCAACATGACTGCCATCACCACAATGTGTCTGTATCTGATCATACTTATTTTGAGAAAAATACATTCATGAGGGATGAGCCTTTGTCTCGTTTGCATGTTTAATTGATTCGATTTATTTCACAACTGGCGTTTGTATTCGATAGCCTACAATATGCGCACGGCATAAAGTGTAATTGTTAACTTAAACGTTTTCAATATTAATCAGTTTGTCATGACGTTATAACGGACACAGCGGATGCAGTAATTGTCATCCTGTCATCTGTGAGGCGCACTTACGCCAAACATTAGCCAACTCGAGCATTGCCATGTTGACGTGCGACTTCGCGAGTGAGCCACATCTGTCAGAATCACGACAGAAAGGAGGGGTAGGCTCGGCACATTATGGGTACACATCAAGTTTAATTTCGACTAAATCCTACGGTTTCCCTTGGACTACACAGTTAATAAAAATATCCTTGACCGAAACTTATTTCCCAGTCGGATAATGTATGCTAAACATTTCCGGAAACGATCGCACTGAGCACTACAGCGCTGGAAAACCTAACAATTAAGCAAACACACAGATGTCCCCGAGCGGAAGATTTCTAAGATAACGATGCTGATAGCCCTGGCACCCGAATCCACCTGTCCCTGTCTCTCCCTGTGTAGGTTATATTGCCGAATCTAACCAAACATCCCATTGCTACCAAAATATTAACAAATACTTACAGTAAAAGGGGTGTCGTTAACGCTTCCCACAGAATAGCAGCTGTCTCCAGGATTTACAGCTCCAGTCAACACCTGATGGAGATGCATCTTCCCTTCTCCTAGAGATGGATATTTAAATAGATACAACACAGACGCTCATTCAGCCGTTTGAATTCTCCATCTACGCTACCAGAGGAATCTCACCAGACCTCCTCCGGCCTGACAGTGATTTTCTTTCCGGCGAAACAGTCTTTCTTCGTTAAAGTAGGCTATCGAACCAGCTCGATCGCGTGCTATCCCGTTTCCTCGATACAGTCGCTTAACGTTCTAGTCTCAACTCGATGTCAACACCAATGCGCGGGGTTACAACCGCTTCGTGTTTTACGGGGCTGGTTTTGCAGCAGGCAGGCGTTCGACACGCGCGCTCACGCCATTCCCAGGCGAAGTGCTGCTCGTCGCCGACACCCTTCAAGGTTGGTGGAACGCGCACATCGCGATGACGCTGCATGTGTTCATTTGAACTGAAACTGGCGTCGCTTCGAGTGTAAATGGTGCCCGGTTTAAGATATGTTGCCAATATCCGACATTGAGACCATACGGGATGGTGCCCAAACAGTAAACGTTATCGCTCGTTGACGAATGCAATGCAGATGCTGTCATCTTCTTGTAAAGTACTGCCAGAAGGCATTCAAAGGGAATCCCCCACACCCCAGGGGCAGCGGGTGCATTCTGTAAGAAAGGTCTACTGTATGAATGACCACAGCAAATGCCAGTGCCTAGAATGACAGTAGTGAGCCAGAAGCTGTAATTATGAATCTACTGTGGTCTTGCAGAAATGATGGGTCACTAATGTCTGACCCCTTACCTGATCCCTTACTTAACCTGAATTGCTTCAGTAAAATATCCAGCTGTATAAATGGATTGTATGTAAAGACATGTTTGTAAGTTGCTCTGGATAAGGGCGTCTGCTAAATGCTTAAAATGTAAATGTAATGTGAATGTTGTATTTTTCCCCCTCACTATATGGGGGGGGGGGTGGGAGTGAGTTCCTTTTGGAGGGTGCTGGGGTTTTTTTCCTTCTGTTGCCTGAACCATGTTGCAGATTGTGAGTCATGAAGGTGGCTGGCTAGCTGAGGGGGGTGGCAGCAGCCAATGGAAAAGCAGGACATCAGGGCCTGCAAGTGAGTGACAGAGGATGTGGAGATGTCCTGGAGGCTGGGCAGAGTGTCAGAGCCATTGTGCCAAATGCAATAACACTGCCACACAGATCCACGATCTGGCTTACTCCTAAAGGTTCATTTTGAATAATAAACTCAGGCAACATCTTTTGTTAGTCTCTGTTGTTTATTCTCTGTAGAAAAATATATCTCTGCAGCATGAATGCCCAACAGACAGTGATGATGTGGATGGTGCCAAATGTACATTATAGAGTAGGGTAGTCAAACCTTTTAATCATAAAAAAAACATTTGTTATTTCATATTGTTACATTTGTTCACTATAGGGTGTTTTTGTTAAGAGACCAAAACAAATATGTAAAAAATGTGAGTTGTTTTACTCTGTGTTCAAATTAAAAGCATTTTAAAAAGAATGCTATTGAAAAACATTGGTGACTAATGCACTGCTTCCACAAAGTACCTACTCCAAAGCCAATGACGGTCCTGTTAATTACTGAGTTTAAACTGGACTAATGATTGAGCCAGAAAACCACAAAATCACTACAAAGCAGAGAATGTTACTGCCTTTGAAAACTAGGTGACTGAAAACCAGAGGAAATTCACACCGAGAGGAGAGATCTGCACTCGGTACGATTGCTGCACCTCTGTAACAATCAACATATAATAGATGTAAACTGCAGTTTTAAGATCTAAATGATCATCATCACTTATGTCTAATTTATTTATTTTGGGAAGACTTGAATTATTCAATCAAAATGTATTTAAAGCTGTAGTGACAATTCATAGGCTTGTTTTGTTCTGTGTCAAATTAACATTTTCATCAGCAATCACATGCATTTACATTAGCAGTGTGCATTCAAGTGCAATGGATACAAAGCACGGGGTGTGTGATGGATCTGTGGGCATTGGGAACAGAGTTTCAGTTATACAGATAGCAGAATCAAATGCTTTATAGATTTTCTCATTTCATGGTTCGCTTTTGGGAGATTCTTTGTTGTCTGTGCCTCTGCTGTTCGGTAATACAGGCTATAGTGATTTTGTCCAAATCTGTCATTTCAGCGTGAAGAATGAAGAATAAACACAATAATTAGTCTGCAGCATCACAGAAGATCAGAGATAGATTGTTATTTGTTCTTTATCTGTAATTTCTGCTACCATTATTGCAGAACTGTAATTAGTGCCTATATGTACCAGAGCCAAATGGGAAAAGAGCCACCTGTAGCTACAGGGATACCCGTTTCAGTCAAAGGTTTGGATATTTTCCATGGGTATATAAATCAGGAGTGTTTTATTCTGTATGAATGTGTTCATAAGGTTATCAACTTTACGTCCTCGTTCATAGATGGTCTTTTCCTTCGCGCTGGTGTAACACTTCCGCCTGGGAGAAATCACCTGCAGCCAAAATGAGACGTGACACGCGCATGGAGCACGATTCCCGCCCCCGGCAGATGTGCCGCTCGCACCGCCAGCACCGCAGCACGTGACCGTAGTGCCCCAGATTGTGTGGGCGGAGAACGCACGCGGAGACGAGCTGCCGCCGCCGATTCCTTTCAAACTCACTGCGTGTCCGTACAGTCGAAGCATTCAGCGTGTGATACACGTTTTAAAATACCACTCATTCCAAACATATCGCGCGCCAATGAAGATGAAGAATTCTGCTGAGAATAGTGAAGTTTAGAGGACACTATTCTTATCACAAGTTTGATATGTCCTTCAGAGTTAGAACATAAGGCTACATCAGGTGTCCTATTATACAAAAATATATAAATATTACGGATTCCTGGGGAAAACTGTCATTTAAAAAGTTTGCATTCAAATATAATTTTCCCATATTGTTAATATGACTTTTTTTGTTGTTGCCAAAACTATTGTCATAATCTTTGTTAACAATGAATTTGCCATTCATGCATCATGCACAAATTAAAATGAAAGGTCAGATGTCTCACTTGCTGACTGGCTGGAATTCCCCTCTGGGCAGTTTACTGACACACATCCTATGAAGCAACATTAGCACTACTGAGGCAGTTGTATTCATAAAGAATATATATGCATGGGCCCTCGGGTGGGGTAACAGTATACGCATTCGTCCAGAATGTAGGTTGCCCACTGCGGTTTGGTTGCTGGCTGTGCCAGCCTGGCTCTGGCCATGCCATGTTTGGGGCGGCAATTGGCTGTCTGCCCCAGGGGGAGGGAGAGCCAGCACAAGCTTGCCGAGAAGTGCAAAGGACGTCCCTGTAAGACAGGTGGGGAAGTTTTGTCTCAGAGGAGGCGGATCAATGCCGGCCTCAGGATATTGGCTTGGGGGAGGGCAAATGGAAGAAATAGAGGGTACAATTGGCCACCAAATTGGGACGAAAAACAGGGGAGAAAATAAAAATAATAAGAATATATATGCATAACCAATTGGGATTTCAGAATCTGGTTTTCAGAACTGCTGCATGTTCTGTTTGCAATTTGACCAAACTGTCTGAAGAACATGTCAGGAAATTGTCATTTTGAGGCTCAGAATGAAACAGCCCTGTGCATGCCAAATGCAGAATTAATCAAATCCCTGTGGATCCTTGACTTTTATTATATAAATTAAGCAATTTTTGTTAAAACTTTCATCACTTATTTCTTTTGACTTTATTTGACTGGGTGCAGCAGACACTGAATTTGACAAAAAAATTTTTTGCGAGTAAAGAACAAATTTCAAAGTTGAAAACAATTAAACTTTTGCCCTGATCCACAAGCCCTGACCTACAGCATTGCCTATACACTTTAGGTTCACCCTGTGATATCTTGCATCTTGTTTTAGTTTCTACTATGATTTCCACCCAATAAATGACCTTGATATTATGCACAAATTGCTAAATATTTCTCCTAAATGAGCTTCAGGTCCTCCTACAGTGCGAGTAAACAGCTTTCCTCTGCTTCTCGATTTGGCACCTGAAACAGATGTGGTTTTCTTTGCCAGGTGTCTGACGTTAAAATGAGGAACTGGATCATACAGTACAGTATCCTCTGGACAGTCACAAATTTGAGCGGCTGATGAGCTACAGACAGGGGGAGCCAAAGAGCGTACCTTTATTTTAAAGCAATCCTGAATCTAACATATTAGTAAGAATGATCGTATAAATAAGGATCTCTAAGCCACTAATCCTGTACAACCTGATCTGATGCAGGGACTCTGCTCTTGTGCACTTTACCTGAAATCCATTTGTTTTAAATAAATGGATTTAAGTTTAAAAAACAAACAAACTGTTCTCCCAATATCTTTACTGTAAGAAAAAAAATGTTTAATGTTTATCCATCCATCCATCCATTATCTAAACCTGGTCAGGGTCGCGGGGGCTGGAGCCTACCCAGCATGTTCTACACCCTGGACAGGTAATCCATTTCACTCACACACTCATACCTACGGGCAATTTAGACTCTCCAATTAGCCTAAAACTGTGGGAAGAAACCGGAGTACCCGGAGGAAACCCACGCGGACACGGGGAGAACATGCAAACTTAAACCCGAGACCTTCTTGTGTGAGGCGACAGTATCCACTAAATGTTTAATAACACAATTTTTGTTTCAATTATTAAATGTGCACAAAAGCTCATCCTACCACAGAATGATGTTTAAAAAAGGAAGAAGCTGCTCATGGGTGATCCTTAAATAGGAACTCGTGATGGTACTGTGTATCAATGTTTTTCCCATCAAGAAAACAAACTTAAGGTAAAGAATTCGATGATGGCTTCCTCCCTTATTTCCTGCTTGGAGTGCAATATGTGTAGCATTAGTTCTGATGCCAAGTTTAACATAACTGGTATTTTTGGGAAGTGGCAGATTACTTTAGAATTGGCGCAGAAAATAGTTCATTTTGAGGACCGCGTCCAGACGATTCACCAGATTCAGGAAGGAGAGAGTTACATAGTCTTTTCTACAAGCACCGTACGCACCAGGGAGTTCAAACAGCCCAGATATCAGTGCTATTCCCCCAGCAGAACATTCGCAAGGCGTTTTTGTCACGGTTCGAGGGAGGCATAGTCGCCGTCCCAAGGAGGTCATACACCAAACTCACGTTTTGAATCATTTCTCCCCACTCAGTAATACACCTACTGAGAAAGCTCTAATTATTGGAGATTCCATTTTACGAAACATGAGAACAGAGTCACCAGCGACCATAGTCCAATATTTGCCTAGGGCCAGAGCTACCGATGTTGAGGCAAACTTAAAGGTGATAGCTAAAAATAATCTTAAATATTCTAAAATTATTGTCCACATTGGCACCAACGATGTTTGACTTAGGCAGTCGGAAATCACTAAAAATAATTTTGTAATATAATATATGACATTTCGCAGATGCTTTTATCCAAAGCAACTTTACGTTCAGTGATGAATGCATACATTTTTCAGTATATGTGGTCCCAGTGGGAATTGAACCCACAACCTTTCAGTTTACTGGCACCCACCCCCGAGCCCTAGATCCTGCGAGAAGTGTGAGCTGCCCCCAACAACCCTCACCCCCATGCCTACCCCAGTCCCTGGATTTGGACCCCCTTCACATGGTTTAGCCCCCCCATTGACTTGAAGGCGCAGTCAGCCAGCCCTGAGTCACCTTGGACTGACCATGATACAGTCTTTTTTGGATACACCCTGTGCTGGCCAGAAGAGGATGGGTTCCCCCCCTTTTAGTGTGGTTCCTCCTAAGGTTTCTCCTTATCAAGGGAGTTTTTCCTTGTCACTGTCACCTTAGGCTTGCTTTTGGGGGTCTAGGCCTGGGTTCCCTTCTGTCAAGCATTTTGTGACTATGTATTTGTGAAAAGGGCTATTCAAATAGATTTGATTTGATCAATGTTAGACAGAATATTAAGGAAATGCGGCTTCGGCTAAGCAAAATGTCTCACACAGGAACACAGAGACATTCCAAGGTACCAAGGTGTGGGGTATAGTTTGGCTCCGGTTGGGAAGGCAACACCCCTACAATGAAACTAGGAGAGGAGCTAAATTATTTATTTTTGTGACTAAATGAAAATACGACCTTCGTCAAATACTGTTACCTGCTAAAACTGCTATTACGCCCATTTCTGTGCAGAGGGCTGTGGCTCACTAAAGCAGTAACGGCATCCGGCTCCATGGCGATAGCGAGGGTCCTATTTACGCTGTTCATTGTGTGTAGTGATGCACACAAGCATATTCAAACAATAGAGATGCCAATTTCATACAGCTGTAGCCCAGACTACTGACTGGCTAACCAGCTGGGTAGCATCTAATCAGGCCACACAAATACAAGCATACACCATTTTAACGCCAGTAGTTCACCGGTGGCCACTGTTTTCAGCAATGCATTTCAAAGATTTAGCTGGCTCGGCACATTAGCTCAGACTCCTGTATTTTCTAGCTGGTCTACCTGCCACCCACCTTTGATAAATTATCTCTGTTTTTCTTCACCTCTCTGCGATCCCAAATCTAATCAAGTTACCAGCACTACTGTGCTACCTTTCTAGCCAGTTCTTTATTTGGCACGTCTCACCATAAATGATTATGTAAAATGTTAAAACAAAATGGACATAGACAGCATTGTGCATGGCCACATATTCTGTGGTTAACCTTCAGCATTTCCTTTCACAAGGCTGTCTGTCTGTCGATAATCTTTTCATCCACGACGGTCAATCAAATTTAACGGAGCGCAAGGCTTCACAGACAAGGCATGCAGCCTGCAGAAGCCTGGTCATATAAAGGTTTATGGATCATAAAGTTTAAGAGAGTAATAATGACAGGGCATAGTTCCTGGGCAGTGTGTCTGACAAGGCTCAGACATGGGAGGGCAGCTTCATCTGTAACATAGCGATGCGAAGCATTCTGTGCCACCTCCTTTTCGTATGATGTGATACAACACTAATTAAATTGTACAGTGCCTTTCATCTTAGGGTTAAAGGCAGGCACTATGTATTGAGGGAGGGGATCCTCCTGAAATGTGGTCAAGTGTGGCAGTAGCCATTAAGTCTGGGTAGGAAGTAGGGGTCTATCTGGTGACAGGAGAGTGAGACTTCATGAACTCCAAAATGGGTAGATAGATTATGTGACCAACTGAACAGAACTAATTATAATGTCCTGCCAAGGAGAGTAAACCATTTTGATTCATACATATGAGTAATTGACAGAACATGGTAGCCCCACCAATTTTAGGCTTCATGAAACCTCATTTTTACAATTCTCCCTCTCTGCTGTGGTAAAGTTTGGAACAATCTGTGCATGAGAAATGACTTGTTTCCCATAAACAGGCTACTCAAAGAATGTGCAATGTGGGGGAAAAAATACTTGTTTTACAACATACTTTACAGCAATTTCATTTATATAAAAGGGTATAAATTTGAGCATACAATATAGGTCATTATGTGTATTGTTTATTTTATACAGCCTTCTTTGCTCATCTTTATCAAGGGTGTGAATTAGGACACTGTAATGACCATGAATCACATTTTCACCTGTGACTGATTCCAAACATCCCATGACATTTCCCTGCTCTTGAGAGATTATTCCGGGCCAACCCCACCCCATTTACCCATGTACTCCACCCTGCCCTACTTACCCCACCCCATCCCATCCTACTCTATGTACCCCACCCTGCCCTACTCGCCGCAGCCAACCATATTTACCCCACCCTACCCCATGTATCCAACCCTGCCATACTTACCCCAACCTGCTCTACTTACCCCACCTGTTACCCCACCTTACCTCATGTACCCCATCCTGCCTCATTTACCCCTACCCCATCCTGCCTTTCTTATCCCACCCTGCCCCATTTACAGAATCCCTTAGCTCCGTCCTCCTCCTCCTCGACCTGTCAGCTACAATTGATTCCGTGGACCACCAGATCCTGCGCTCATCTCTCGCCAAGATGGGACTCTCTCCTCTCCCCACACCCTCTCTACCAGAGTCCCGCAGGGCTTGGTGCTAGGCCCCATCCTATTCCCCCTGTACACCAAGTCACTTGGTTCTGTTATATCTGCTCATGGTTTTTCTTACCACTGTTATGCCGTGTTATGCTCAATTCTTTCTCTCCTTCTCTCCATCTGAGACCCAGGTCCCTGCATGGATCTCAGCATACCTGGCTGACATCTCTGCCTGGATGTCCACCCACCACCTGAAGCTGAACCTGGGAAAGACTGAGCTGCTCTTCCTCCCAGCGAAGGGCTCCCCGATGATTGATGCTTCATTCACCGTGGAAGGCTCCATAGTGTCTCCGCCCCTTTCTGCCAGGTGTCTTGGAGTGACCCTGGACAACCAGCTGTGCTTCTCGGGCCACATTGCAACGATCACCCGGACCTGCCAATTCCCCCTCCACAACATCCGGAGGATCCGACTGTTCCTCACCCAAGAGGCCACACAACTCCTGGTCCAGGCCCTGGTGATCTCACGTCTGGACTACTGCAATTCCCTGCTGGCAGGCCTACCGGCCTGTGCCATCAAGCCACTGCAACTAGTCCAGAATGCTGCCGCATGTCTGGTGTTCAATCAACCAAAGTTCACCCACGTCACCCCTCTAATCTCCTCTCTGCACTGGCTCCCCATCGCAGCACGCATCAGATTATAATCACTGGTGCTTGCTTTTCAAGCGGCTAGAGGAACTGCTCCCCCTTACCTCCAGACACTCATCACACCCTACACCTCAGTCAGACCCCTCCACTCCGCCTCCTCTGGCAAACTGATTGTCCTATCCCTCCGGGCGCCCAGCAGCCGCTCCTCGTGGTCTCGCCTCTTCTCTGTCCTGACCCCTTGGTGGTGGAACGACCTTCCGCAATCGGTCAGGACCGCCGAATCACTTGCGATCTTCCACAAGACTCAAAACCCGCCTTTTCAGACTCCACTACCACTGAATCCTGTACATCTACCCAATTGTCATCACCACTGCCTGCTTGCTCAACACTTCTTGTATATGTATCCCCGCTTACTCATTTAAAAAATAAAATAAAATAAAATTACTAACCTTTTCCTTCCCAGTGTTACAGGTATGGTATGCAGCTGCCTGCAACGATGTCTATTGCTGTATTACTGCACTGATCTCTTTCAACAATCAAACTATGATTGTTCCTACCATGTATTAATGCACATCTTGTAAGTCTCTCTGGATAAGAACGTCTGCTAAATTCTTCAAATGTAAAATGTAAAATGTACGCATAAATACGCACACGCTCACACTCAGTCACACACACACACACACACACACGTGAACACACGCTCACTCGCTTTTAGTTTTTCCTGGTGATTTTAAGGCCAAGTCCCAGCTGCTGCCTGCAGGCTCACACAGGGCACAGAGGAAGCGAGCAGATCTGGACCTTGCAGTTAACAACACATCCAGTGTGTGTGTGCATGTGGATCACAGCGGGCAGCAGAAACAGGCAGGGGCTTGTGGGTGGGGGCAGAGTGCATCATTTGGGGATTTGGAGAGGGAAGAAGCACAGCAGGCTAGATATAATGGCCACACAAATAACCATTACTTCTAATGTTTTTTCCTATTTCTTATCAACATAGGAGATTGAAATACAGGAAATAAATCTCAAATGATCAAGCACAAGTCTAACCAAAAATCGTGCCTCCCGTTTTCAGGGAAATATTATCAAGTTAGGAATGGTTTGAAATTACTGGCCTAAAATCCCCACAGTAAAATCACCACCTAGGCCTGTAAAAAAACATGAATGATAATATACTGTATTTTTATATGATACAAGCTATGTACGATTAAAAAATATAGCACAATGAATACAATCTCACAATTAAAACTCAAACTTTCAACCTTAAGTTATGTTATTGGCTTAACTCCATTAAAAAAATGCATTTAGTGAAAACTCACATTAAAATGATGGAACAGTGTAAAAAAAAATACCAATGCAATACCAGTAATGTACACAGGGTGGAGACACTGAGCCAAGACTACAATACCAGCAACGTCCACAGAACGGAGACACTGACCCAATACTTAAATACCAGTGATGTCCACAGGACGGAGACACTGAGCCAATATTTCAACACCAGTGGCGTCAACAGCAATACCAGTAATGTCCACAGAGCGGAGACACTGAGCCAAGACTACAATACCAGCAACGTCCGCAGAACGGAGACACTGAGCCAATACTTCAATACCAGTAATGTCCACAGGGCGGAGATACTGAGCCAGCAGTGGGATTCGGTGTCCAAAATGGAACCGCAATACCAGTGACGTCCACAGGGCAGAGACCAGCCAAGACTTCAAGTGAGTGTCGTCTAGGAGGAGACGTTAATTCGCCTTCGTCACTACCGGTCGCAGCACTACGGCAACGAACTCACATTACTAGGGGGGATTTACATAAAATAGCATAAAAATTCTGTTTTTTTAATGGAACCGCAATACCAGTGATGTCCACAGGGTGGAGACCAGCCAAGACTTCAATACCAGTAATGTACACAGGGCGGAGACACTGAACCAAGACTACAATACCAGTAACGTCCACAAGGCGGAGATACTGAGATAGCAGTGGGATTCAGTGTCCAAAATGGAACCGCAATACCAGTGATGTCCACAGGGTGGAGACCAGCCAAGACTTCAATACCAGTAATGTACACAGGGCGGAGACACTGAACCAAGACTACAATACCAGTAACGTCCACAAGGCGGAGATACTGAGATAGCAGTGGGATTCAGTGTCCAAAATGGAACCGCAATACCAGTGATGTCCACAGGGTGGAGACCAGCCAAGACTTCAATACTAGTAAATATAAACACACACACACCCACACACAAACGGTATCCACTGGTATATAATACTATATAATATCACTATAATATCTCTATATATATGATGCATGTGCAGCACAATTTTACGGCGGTCGCGACCTGAAAGTGGCTATAGAGATCAATTCAAAAGGGGATATTTCACGGACAAAATGACAGTGCAGTGTAAAAGTAACCTTGTTACCATCAATGATTAATGCTGAACATAAACTGAAGGGAAATCAACCAAAATATTGAAAAATATATATGATCAACAACATTATAAAATATAGCTATACACGTAATGGAAGTCCCCGGATTAGCACAGTGACTATAGCTAGCGCTAGCCTTACTTCCGGGATAATATTTACTGTGAAGCCGGCTAGCAAGTTGGTTAGCTAGTTAGCGAATCACTTGATAATTCATATCGCATTTAATGCTAGCTTGTCAGGTCGCATTAAAGGTCAAAACTACTAAATTTTCTTTCCCTGTGCTACAGGTACGGTATGCAGTTACCAACAGTGATGTTTATTGCAGTGTTACTACACTGATCTCTTGCGCCAACTATGATACATTTTACCATGTATAAATGCACGTTTTGTAAATCGCTCTGGATAAGAAGAGCATCTGCTAAATAGTATCTGCTGAATTGCTTCAGTAAATATCCAGCTGCATACCTGTGTTGCATGTAAAGAAATGTAAACTATAAATTGCTCTGGATTATCCTAAAACATAAATGCTTTTGCCCCCAGACCCAGACCCAAACGGATGAATGGGTGATCTTCGAAATTAAACCAGTTATACCTATCTAAAGCAAATTAAAACAATCACGGATTTAAAAATATACACCTATTTTTGCATTGGCACAGTCACATCATATTTCTCTGTAACTCGTTTAAATTCACGCCAATGAGCAGGTGCCACAGGCGAGAAGGAAATCGTCACCTTCTTAAAATAATGGCCTAAGTCATATTTTCTGTTTCAAAAAACAGAATAAACGGAACCAAATATAGAATATATGATATTTATTAATCATTTCACACAAAAATATGACTATTGACATACAAATAACAAATAACGCTGTCTGTCAATTATGTAACATAAAAGGATTAGATTACTTAGGCCAATTTACGAACATGCCGTTGTGATTTAGGCTATTTTAAACCTGATTTAGGCCAAATTACTTCTGGAGTAAGTGACTTGGCAAAACAGTGCACTTCTTTTATTCCCACTACTGTGACAGACCACGGGGAAGGGTCAGCCACAAACAGTTTAAAACGCTAGCGGAGCACAAAGACTCAGGAGACAGTTTTTCTTGCTTCTTGAAGCAGCTGCCATCTTGAAAGCTTGTAAAATTCATTGTCTTGTGATTTAGGCAAAAAATAAAACGGCCTAAATCACACTCTTGACGTAGGTCATTATACTACCGGGGTAGGAACAGCATGGTCTTTTCAATTAAGGATGTAGACCAGAGGTGGTCATGAAGAGATGACTTAGGCAAAAAAATCATTTTCCTCAAAAAATGAGTTGGGCCATTATTTTAAGAAGGTGACGAAATGTGATTCCACAGTCATTTCTTGGAAGCCAAATATTCCCTCCGCCACGCCCAGCGTTGTTCCTGGCAGGGATCAGATTAAGCAGGCTCTGTGTTGGGGACTTACTTACCCAACTGCCGCTGTTTGGATCCAGGTGTGTTCTGTGACAACCAGGAAGGTGCGCCACAGTGCCAATGTGAACGAGTTGAGAAAGTGTATGGTTTGGTTCTTTGCAGTGTGATTAAGGAGTATACGACTTAAGGAATGGAGTTGAGAAGAACGATAGTGTAACGGTGGGCAGAAAGGGGGGAGGATGAGAAACAGAATCAAAACTATAAGAATGAGATTGTGTGGCATCTGCATCTAACCAACCAACAGCCTAAACTAAAATCACCTGTAACTAAAACCTGCAATTAACTAATCAGGCCCTTAATCCATCTGCTGGACTCCAGCAGCATCATGATTTAACAATTTTTTATCCTGTTTGTGATACCTGATACCTACACACAGGACCTGGGAAATTGTTCCAAAATGTAAGAAATAAGATATGACTTCCAACAGAATAATCAATAAAAAAATCAATAAAAGCAAAAAAACACATTAACACAATCCAAAAACGGAATAGAGGACTGCCCATGACATCTCTGGAAATAACTCAACCATAAACAAAAAGCATGATGATAGTTGTAGTTCAAACTCCAACGATAATTTGTTTTTCCACGGATCTTGCACCTTTCTAAAGTGGTGGCTGTGGTAAAACTCCTAAACTAAGGCTACGTTTACACTGCAGGCCTTGATGACCAGTTCCGATTTTTTGCCAATATCCTGTTTACATCCGATACCTGTATTTACATGGTTTAGACTTGAAACAACCCGAATGCGTACACGAGGGTTTGGTTACAGATACGGAAGTAAACGACAACCACGCCGGCACAGCCATATCGCCATCTGCAATGGACGCAGACGAAATAACCATTCAAGCCATTGCATTCCAAAGCATCTTTAGAGGTCCGCAAAGAATTCGTCTTTCAGTTCTGGTTGTGGACGTGAAACATTACACGTCATTCAAATGCGAAAAATGATGAGTGCCAGGGCAGGGAAATTCAGATCTGGGCGTTTAGATGACAGTCGCATTGGCAGATATCAGATTTATTTCCACATATGAATGTGGCCCAAAACGGATCAGAAAATATCCGATTCCATCTGCTTTTTTCCTGTTTACACGTTCATAATTACATATCTGATATGTGCCACGTGAGCAAAAAAATCGGACTTGGGTCACGTTTATCAGGTGTAAACATAGCCTAAATGTCAGTGGGTATTTCTGAGCCAACAGTGCCCTCTAGTGGTGAGAAATAGCCAAATCAGTTCAGGTGTACTACAGCAAAAATACAGACCACGTGACAGACATGAAAGGGACCTTTATTTTTAAGAAACAGATAAGAGCCAGAGTTAATATGAAATGTTTTATTTTAGTGCTGTACAACAGAGTACAGAAAAACCTGAAACATAACAGTTTCTGTTTTCTGCCTCTCTTTAGACCACTTGTGACCAGGTTGTCAATCTTCTTCCCCCTAATTCTTGTGACCGCACACGGTCAAGGGTCTGGGTAGTCTCTCCAACCAGGAACAAACAGGTTGGCTTTCGCCAATCGCACCATTTTACCGTTGTGATCGACCCCTCCCTTTGGTATCCCTCCCTCAACATACAAAAAGAACCTGAACACATTTACCATTTTTCAATCCTGGGTAAAATTCTTACATTTCACACCCATTTGTGATTATTAAAACCGACATTCATCATCAAATAAATAAATAAGTAAAAAATAAAAAATAAAGTTTAAATATAGTGACAAACGCACAATTTTCATATGAAATTAAAATATATGACTGGGTACTTCCATATTTCAATATATCATCCACGTAAATCAAGGGTCTGCTCATCCACACGGTGGCGCTCGCGAGCTGAAATTATGGCCGATCCAGCCTAACTGGTGGCTGAAATCCACGTGAAGGATTGTGACACAGTAACTGGCTTTCAGCAAGCCCCTCACGCAGTACGCAAACATCTCAGTGAAAACTACAATCTCTGGAAGGCGCTACCCACGTGCTCACTGAAATTATCCTCCTTTGTCGCTTCATTCACTCTCCCTGTGAACCATTCATAAGACACTTGAGGAAGCAGCCCCAATCATCCCCTCTGGTTCTCCTCACACTGATTGTTCACTATGATATCACGCTTTCCCAACAACAGCAGCAGCAGCAGCGTTCCCTAGCAACTGCTTCTTCATCCTTTCATTTCCCGTATCCAAGGAACTCACGTTGTACCGCAAATCCATGTCACTACATTTACTTCATATATACACACACATATATATATATGCATATATGTATACATATACATATAGTACATATAGTATATATATATAGTTTATTTTTGACATTTTTTTGGACTGTATATATATAATATACATGTATTATTTTATACATATTTATGCAATTCAAACTTGTAAACATGTACTCTGTCCTTTAAGGATAATAAATACTGTTTTGGTAAGTCATAACAAAAGACAAGTCCTATTCTTGTTTTTATATAAAATACACAGAATTGCACTACTGAAGTTGTTCTTTTTTCCTTCCTATTATTGTTGATTTCTTTTGTTTGATTTATTTGTGGGGTTTTTTGGCTTTAGCATTAAGGCCCAAAGTATAAAGTGGAAGGGAAAGAGAAAACAAACAAAAAATCATATTTCTGCCCTTGAGAGGGACCCCCCCAAAGTAAAAAAGAACCCCAAAAAATCGAACACAGTATTGCAAGGAGTATAAAAGTGCACATCCACCAATGACAGTGAAAGAACATCAAGATCGTTCTGCCTCGCTCTTCGAAGAATAAAGTGTTTGTTGAAATTCCTCCTCCACTCTCTCCCTCCCTCTCTCTCTCTCTCTCTCCAAAGTGCTTGGTGCCCTGGTGTCTGGCTGTTCTACAGGCATTATGTCGGAGTGGTGTGTGTGTGTCTGTGTGTGTAGCGCATATGTGCGTGTGCGTAGTGCGTGTGTGTGCGTAGTGCGTATGTGTGTCTGTGTATGTATGTAATGTGTGTGTGTGTGTGTGTGTGTGTGTGTGTGTGTGTAGTGTGTGTGTGTTTGTGTATGCGTGCGTGTGTATGTGTGTAGGCTATTGCTTGGCAGGGGCTGGGCCCCTTCATGTGAAGGCATAATATGTGTGTGTGTGTGTGTGTGTGCGTGCCTATGTGTGTGTGCGTGTGTGGTGTGTGTGTGTGTGCGCGGCCCTTCATGTGAAGGCGTAGTTGATGAAGAGCTGAAAGAGCAGCAGGATGCAGAGGATCAGGCAGTGGCGGCTGCTCAGCGACTCGCTCTCCTCAGAGGCTCGGCGGCGGAACATCTGCTGGCTCAGAGCACTCAGGTTCCTGTCCCAAACACAGAGGGGAGGAGGGGAGAGGAGGAAAGGAGGAGGTGAGGGGAAAAGGGGAAGATGGGGGAGAAGAGGAGAGAAGGGTCACAGGTACAGTGTGAGAACAGAATAACAGAGCTATAACATCAACTGTAAGAAAAGCAGGTAACAACCCCTATCCACTACCACACACACACACACACACACTCTGTAAGTCCTGCTGTGTTTTCTGTATGGACACTATGGAGGCCTCCATCTCTGCAATGTCCTTCACCTCTTTGTTACATCTGGCACACTGGGCTACAAATCCTGCGTGGGCAATGATGATAAAAACAGAGCATCAATTACACACTGGACTGAAGCTCCTCCTGCACGCTCTCTGACCTCTGACCCGACTCCTGCTTGCCTTCATTGTCGGATGACTCGTGTGTAGGCTCAGGTGTGGTGCTGCTGCTCTCTGTGTTCTGGCTGCAGCTAGACGGCTGGCTGCTGGACTTCCTGTGTTTGCCCTGTGCCTGCAAAACACACACACACACACACACACACACACACACACACACACACACACACACACACACACACACACACACACACACACACACACACACACACACACACACACACACACACACACACACACACACACACATACACATGCACACACACACACAAACGGGTATTAATAACACACAATTACACAATTCCCTCCCACAATTGAAGGTGTTTTGTTTGAGATAAATTCACCATGGTCTGCTAGCTAATGGATTTGTTTCTGAACAGGACCGTGGTTCTTTGTCTCTTACTATAAAGGAGCCGGACTTTCGATAGCAGAGCGACCATGGAAAAGTGGATTAAACGCGATCAGCAGTGACTCAGCATGCTGAAGGCTCTGACCTTCTTCCACTAATAAGTAACCATGGACTACAACACAAGTTTTATTTATTTTAGTCATTCTTCTGAACACGGTGAGAGCTGAAGAATTGGGGTGGTTTTTCTGAATGGTAGGGGTGGTAGTGGATTCAGGAGGGGGTTGTGTGGGTTTGGGCAGCCTTACAGGGCTTGGTGCACTGTGACAAGGTGTGGTAGGGTGTGGAGGGGCATGGCAGGGATGGCAGGGTGTGGAAGTAAGAAGGGGGTATTGCTGGTTTGAGCAGGCTGACAGAGTGTGGTAGGGCATGGCAGTGCCCACCTTCTGCTGTGTGGCCCAGTTGTGGCTGTAGGAGAGTCCGTTGTGCTGCCGTTGCTGTCTCTCCTGGGTCTGGATCACGCCGTCCTTCTCAAACTGGGCCAAGCTGGTATCGGGGTCCCAGGGCCTGGGGCTGCGGAGGGAAGGGCAGAGGCCCAGAGATGTTAGACAGCAAACCCCGGCCTAAACCCCCACAAAAGCACAAAAGCCTAGGGCAACAGTGGCAGAAACAACTCCCTTAGTGGAACAAATAGGACGAAACCTTGGGAGGAACCAGACTCAAGTGGGGGAACCCATCCTCTTCTGGCCGGCTCAGTGAAGCTCATAATGACCAACAGTGGTCAATGAGTCCATATGCAGAACAATTCATTAGCTAGGTAGTGGTGAGCAATGAAGAGGTGCGGGACTCCATTGAACGTTATGGGAATCTTTCAATTCATGAATTGAATGTCAATGCATTTCCTGAATTGACTGAACTGAAATGGACTTGACCCCAAACTCTGCTGTGAACCGCGTCTCATTCTACTGTTACACACTGGCAGCCATCTCACTCTGAGAGGCTACAACAGAAGGGGAATCTCACGTATCATCTCTGATCCATCTCAATATTGGCAATCCACAGGGTCTTTACTCAGAAATGACAATATACTGTAACGCAAATCAACGGCTGCGCTCTGATCATTATCTAACCTTCTCTTCCTTACTGTAGACGCCCCTACCTAATTTTAAGGGAGTATGCACTCTGAAGCCCCACCCCCTCTCTCCTTTAGGGGATCTTGTAGTCTGAGGCCAAACCCCCTGTATTCTTTTAGGGGATCTTGTACTCAGATCTGGCTCCACCCTCTTTCTCCTTTAGAGGAGCATGCAATTTGAAGCCCCACCTCTCTCCTTTTAAGGAAGATTATTCTCTGAAGCCCAACCACCTTTTAAGGAGAAAGTCCACTATTGGCAGAAGCTCCTCCCTGTTAGGCAAGTGCATATTGGAGTTGTACACACTCTGCATATTTGTAGCGCCACTCATTGGAGACGGGGTCCAGGGTAAAGAGGTGGGGTGACCACGCCGTGTCACCCCGCTCCCGGGCCTCCTGTCTCTGCGCCTCCTCCAGGACAAACTTCTCCTGCGTGGCACGGTCCTGGTCCCGGCTCACAATGGCACTGGTCACATGAGTCCACAGCCTGAGGGACATATGCCATTACCACAGATCTACACACACACAGACACGCCATTACCACAGATCTACACACACACAGACACGCCATTACCACAGATCTACACACACACAGACTCCTATTACCACAGATCTACACACACAAAGCTCCTATTACCACAGATCTACACACACAAAGCTCCTATTACCACAGATCTACACACACAAAGCTCCTATTACCACAGATCTACACACACAAAGCTCCTATTACCACAAATATGTACTCTGTGTAGTCTGTGTGTATAACTGTGCTGTACTCTGTGTGACTGTGCTGTACTCTGTGTGACTGTGCTGTACTCTGTGTCACTGTGTCGTACCTCTCAGACTCGAACACCCCCTGTTGGTCCAGCTGAACCACCTGCCTCTTGAGCCGCTGCCGACGCACCTCAGAGCTGGGGTTCCACAGCACCTCCTGCTGGCCAGTCTTCTTCTCGTGCAGGAACACCTCGCCGTCCTGCCAGCACAAGCACCACCCACTCAGGGAGACTAACTGAACTCAATGCTAAAACGACTGCACAAAAAAAGCCAACAGATCAATCTCTCCACTACAGACACTACAGCAAAATCCTGCTCGAACAGAACTGTGCTCCAAACAGACAATACCACTGATGAAGTCATGGGTGATGTCAAAATGTAAGTGGCAGGTATGAGATCAAAGTAGAGGCTAGATGCCCCCCATTCAGAGGACAGAGATGCAAAGTACGCGTGACGTCAAATGGTTAGGTTTAGGGGTTAGGGTTAGGGTTCGGTCAGGCGCACTGCAAAAAAACCAAAACAACAACAGGCCGATCACATCTCGAACCGCATCTCGTCCTCTGCATGGGTGGGATCTAGCCTCTACCGTGAGATAAATACAGGAAGCCCCAGTTACAGAGACAGGAAGTTATAATCCTTTCCAGAGGTTGCGTATCTGTTTCTGCAGCTACTGAAACCTACAGAAAGTATGTTATTTTGTAAGTCAAATCTGCCAAATGGATACACTGTAATGTAATGTAACACACAGTAAGTGTGGAGAGTAACAGCCTTCAGCATACCCAGTGTCCGTCCACAGTGGCCAACACATCCTCTCCCATACGGATCTTCCCAGAAATCTGATTGACACTGGAAGAGCTGCCCAGGAAGGGCTGTTGGGAGACACCAATAGAAACGGAGTGAAAACCAGTTCATTAATACAAATAATAAGAACACAAGAAATGATGCGGGCATTATTGTTATTTTTGCATATTACTTTATTATGTTAGTAATATTCAATCATATTTAATTATGAGATTCAACTGTTGTTTGATATGAGTCACCCTGATTAAAGGAGTCTGCTAAATCACATGACAGCATAATAATAAAACAAATCATGTCCAAACACTATAACAGCACATCTACACTTTACTACTGTGGAGGACCAAAATTTGTATTAAGTTGGAATGCTAGAAGTAACATCCACAGGGGACACGCAGACACTAATTAACTCAGTGGGACGCTGCAGGTCGGAGTGACCAGAGACAAAGGCTTTTCGCGCCACAACTTCAAAGGAACATCTGTTCTTTTGTGACGTTTCCCCCACGGCAGGAAACCTCTTCCCCATTGGTTTAAGACCCTTGGAGGGCTGTTCTAACAACCTGTTAAATCTTCATGTTGGTCCATAGCTCCAATTACCTGTAAGTTAACGCCCCGTTACTTCCCCCTTGTGACTGTTCCCTCCCCTTCCGTTGTGTTGGATATAAATATCCATTTGAATTTGAAGGCGGGAGATTCGCTGTCCTGCGTGACACGGGTCTCCGTGCAGCTGTTCATAATTAAAGCTTTAATACTGTTTAAAGAAATTCTCTCTGATCCTACTGAGTTTTAATTTCCACGACACTACCAATGATGATGATGTAATCATACCTTCAATTTAAATTCCAGTTCTGCTACATACTTCGTTTTTTCACAGTCAATGGTGATCTTGCCTCCAAGTTCCAAGGTCATTGTACCGTATAAAATGCCTGTGAACACAGCACAATCTGTTATGAAATATTCCTTATTTAGTTAAACCTCCTGCTTTGCTGCAGGGCAATGTTAATTCAAGTTGCCTTATTGGCAAGAGAGAAGTTAATTACTAGTCATTAACTTATTGATCTTAACTAATGTCTTCACTAATCCTGAAGCCACCGGTCATTTAATCCGACCGAAAGCAAGGTGTGCAGAGTTGAACTGCTCTACCTTTGCAGTGAGCATAAGGCATGGTGATGGTGTACTCTTCATCACGCGTGAGGAAGACCAGCCTTGCCCTCCCATCCAGAATGGCAGACAGAGAGTTCCCTGCAGACGGAAGATGGACCATCATGGTTACAATGTCACAGTTACGGTCAAGCGGTCCTTTCTCTCAGAGAAATAGCAGCAGGGGCTCCAGGTCGATGATAATTGCAGTATTGCTTATCAGGGCATGTAATACACACATCCACAAGTCAGCACTGATTCTGGGCCACAGGCATATTACAAAATGGAAATAATAACCTGCACACAGTATTAATGCTCCCAAAGTGAGTTTATTGACTGCACCATAAAGACTAAGTTTCAACCAGGTAGGTCTTCGTCAGGTCTCCTAACTTGTCGAAGCATTGTCTTTGTGGTGCAGAAAATAAACGTACTTCGAGAGCATTAAACTATGGCAGTACAGCGAACATAACCTAACGTACCGTAGAACTTGGATTTGGCCAGAATGCTGCCGTGGATGCAGAACCCGTCCTTCTTGTTGCACACGTAAAAGGCGGAGATTGGTGGATGATGCGACACCTACAGCGCCAAAGGAAAGAAGATGGGCTGTGAGATATTTCAGAATGTGTGACACGTTACTTCAGGCAACCTGCAAATGAAGTGGCTTTAACCCTTTAGACACCAGTAAAATAAATAAAGTTGAAAGATCTAAAAAAAATCTAAATTCCTATTTTCGCCAATATTCTGAACAAATTTATTCTTTCATATGATTGTACATTTTGGTTAGTAATGTGTTTTGCTAAAAATTCATTCTCAGGAATCTGAAGGGGGGGGTTTTCAAATGTTACCAGCATCTAAAGAGTTCAAGTTCAAGTATTCCCAGCATGTATCTGACTGGTTAAGGGCTGCTGAGGAGCTGGCTCAGATACAGTCAGAGGAAGAGAGCTACTGTACTGGGAGACTGGCACACCTGTTCAGGTAGCATTGTGGTGGGTGGGGTCACCTCACCTGTTCTGCTATGTAGAAAGTGCAGCTGTCGGTCTGGGGATGGAGCCAGGAGCACCGGAACGTCTCCCCGAGGATTGGATTGTATGGTTTCTTCAGCCCCTGCAACAGACACACACAGGATTACTTTATTACGGTTGCCAGTCTGTTCCTCCTAACTCCACCCCTAACTCCACCCCTTTCACCCAAGTGAATAACTCCACCCCTTTCACCCCCCCAAATAACTCCACCCCTTTCACCCATTGTAAACCAGTTGTGACATTAAGTAAACAGTAGGTGTGGTGAGGGGGAAAAAGGTGCTGATAAATTAGTGAAATGTTGAGCAGACCAATTTACATTTTTCATATGAGTTATTTTTCATCTCCTTCATGGCTGGGGGGATGTGGAAGGGGAGAGAGGAGCAGGTAAGGGGGAAGGGACTCCAGGAATGCTGGGAGTTGGGGATTCACCTTGGGCTTCTTGTAGAAGCCGGACAGGTACCACCGCAGCACCTGTTTAATCCGGAAGTATGGGTTCTCCTCCAACACCGCTCTGGGGAGAGGGCGGCAGGGAGAGAGAGAGCAAGAAAGAGAAAGAAAGAGGTAGAGAGAGAGAGAGAGAGAGAGAGAGAGAGAGAGAGGAAGGAGAGAGAGAGAGAGAGAGAGAGAGAGAGAGAGAGAGAGAGAGAGAGAGAGAGAGAGAGAGAGAGAGAGAGAGAGAGAGAGAGGGGAAGGTCAGAGAACAGCACTTATTTAGACCAAGCTAGCCTCTCAACAACAGGTCTGCACAGTACTAGTAGTATTAGGAATGAGGGCTGTCATATTATATTTTAATATAAATTCTAATTTTGAATCTGCATTACAGAACCAGTTTCGAAGACAAATGGGGAGTTTATATTATTGTTTATTTATAATAAAATGGAGTACCCATAAGCTAACCAAATGGCAACTCAAATGACCAATAATGCAAAAGGCATTTTAGTAGGTAGGTAGCCTACTCTATTCTCTGCTAAGATGTTATGGTGTGTTCATGAGTATTCTGTTTGTCTTCATATTTAGCAGTTTGTGCAAATAAATTCTACCATGTGAAACATTATCTGCTTTGTCAAAGCAGGCTAAATTACTTTAAATAACGCAAAAAGTAGGCTTCAGTTAAAATGTGGTTATACAGAAGTCATATTTGGACCGGAGCCAATAAATGTTCAGTCGCGCAAACTTGCATTTCTCACGTTTTGTAATGAGAAGGTGAGTTTTCCAGGAAATATTGAAGAGGTAAAGTAGAACAATTGATGAACGAAAGTAATCACCCCCCCGCGTTCATCAATTGTTCTGCGAGTGGTACTCAAAACTATTTCCCAATGTTCTCATGTTGGCTGGTCTGAGACACACATTTTTGTTTTTTTTAAGAATTTGTTTCAGATTTTTTCCCATTTTCCCAATTTAGGAGCCAATTACACCCTCTCTTTTTCATGTCAATCCCCCCCTCGTATTGTGAGTTCGCTGCCGTAGCCCTGTAACCGGGAGTGACAAAGGTCTGGCCTCCGGGACGGCACTCGCCAAGCCGTCGACCATAACTCTGGTATCCAGAGCCACTCCTATACGCAGCAAACTCATGTCGGCTTCCCTCCCCACTCCCTGGGGCGGACAGCCAATTGCTATCCTCTAGTGGCACTCCCGGCCAGAGCCGACTCTGGCGCGGCCGGTGGAATCAAACCACGGTCGAATTGGCCAACGTCAAACGTTTTAACCGCTAGACCACCCGGGAGGCCCGAGACACGCATTTTTTAATACTACTCGAATCTACATGCTTTCTCCTAATATCAAACAGGATTTTTGGTTAAAGTGACAGCCCTATTTGGAATAGTAGCAGTTGTAATAGCAGTAGTAATAGTAGTAATAGTTGTAGTGTAACAGTAATAATAGTACCAGTAGTAGTAATCATAGTAATAACAGTAGTAGATCCTCACTGTGACAGCAGGTCTGCGTGGTAGTAGTAGTCGGACAGCTTGTCCAGGAAGGATCGTGGCTCCAGGATGAACGTGGGCAGCACCACCTTGGACAGGTCCATTCCTGGGCGAAGCTGTTTCAGCAGGGTCCAGATCAGACCCTTATTCTCCTCCGAAACCGTCTCCACCTGCGACGCCCCCCCAGCCTGATGGACACCGTACCACAGGCCTGTCAATCAGCATCTCTAACTGAACTCAATATGCGCTCAATATGTAAAATGCACTTGTACATATAGTATGTGCACATGTTTAATACATATCTTAAATGTAAATTATGTAATCTTGGATATGCATTTGTGTTTAACAAACATTTAATATAAATATAAAATAAATATACATAATTATACATAAAATATATGTGTATATGTGATAGAGAGAATAGAGTATATATGTGTTAAAGAGAATAGAGTATATGTGACAGAGACAATAGAGTATATGTGACAGAGACAATAGAGTATATGTGACAGAGACAACAGATTATATGTGACAGAGAGAGAATAGAGTATAACTGTGTTGCTCCAGCTCCAGCTACCTCTCCCATCTCCTCCTGGTTTTGTTCTACGTAGGCTGTGGCCTGCAGGCCTGGGGAAAGGTCATCTGATTGGTCCATGTCACTCTCTTCGGTCAGCCTCCCCCCGTTCTCATTGGTCCCGTTGTCAAACTCGTCATGAGCCTCCTTCTCTGATTTATCGGAGTAGCCGTCAGTCTCCATGTGGTTGTTTTCCAACATGGACTCATTCAACCTTCGAAAAGAAAAAACAAACAAACAAAAAAGCGACAAAGTCACACACCCACACAAAGATGAAACACCGTAAGAGTGTAGTTATTTAAAATGAGCCTCCAATCGACAGCGCTGCGCCCTCACACTATTCCTGCATCACTGAATGCAGGAAACGTTTTCTGCATTGTCTCCAAAGTGGATTGAGCTTAAAAACAACATTAAAAAAATGTTAATTTTTTGTTTAAAAAAAAAAAATGTCAGCATGGAAGGCCTTATTGTAGAAGACTCAAGATTATTCAGCTCTTGTGTACAAAAATTGTCTTTGCAAAATGTCGTGCAAAAAAGCCAAAAATGTCAAACTGGAAGCGAAAGCAGGGAAGACGTTCAGGGTTATGCATCTGATGTGATCTCAGGGGTAGTCGGTAGAGCTAGCCCAGGATGACCCCAGTCGACTGTGAGTCACGTGGTCCATTGCCCCGGCAACCGCTGCCATCCTCACCTTCAAGCACGCGGAATGATACTGTCGTCTTCCAAGGTTGCGCACGTACAGGGAGCAACACGTCGTCAGCATCTCAGCTTGCCAAAAAAACGAAATGATTCCCCCCGCGAGTCCAAATCAAAAGCAACGTTGGAGACTCAAACCGCTTTATCAGTATTCTCCGAGACGTACTGATCGACAGCGCGAGAAAAAGCGTGAGGCCGCCGCCAGATCAAACAGTCGTGCCGCTAACAATGGACGGCGTGTTTTACGCTCGGCCCGGCACCGCTGAATGACATTCCTGTTAAGGCTACAACAGAGGCTCTGTGTCTTCTGAGTCGCTGGCCGAGTGAGACATTCCCACTGCTGCTCATATCACACAGAGGAAACAGACCGTCTCAATTCCACCTCTCACCACACGTCGAGGAAGAGTGAGAGCAGCTTAAATGGGCATGCTTTTCACAGCTGCGTGTCACCAGCACGAACAGCGATGCAACGCACATGCTGTCTTACCTCGCAGCCCGAAGCGGCTCCCTAGGACAGTCTCTGACGACAAACCGGCTATTTATAATGACTGGGAGCACTGCATGCCTGATTCTTCTCTAAATCACTGTCGGTTTCTGAACAGGAGAAGGTTCTACCACCTGGAGCGCAGACAGATCGGCAGAGCGCAGTGAACAGATCCGATTTTTGACGCTCGGTTCCCGTGTGGTCGGTTTCCTGGGAGCCGAGCGCTTTGTTGTTGATGTCTCTGTGAGGGTTGTGTAAGGTTCACATGCTCTTTGTCTCTCTTCCTGCTCCTCTACGAGTCACATGACTCCTCAGAGCCACTCTGACTGGCTGAGAAGCGTATGATGACAGAGAAGCTGCAGTGACTGCAGGGCGATACTGGGGAGGGGCAGGGGGACCATTTCTATGGGGACTGACTGTGAACACAGTGCACGCACACACGCGCACACACACACACACACACACACACACACACACACACACACACACACACACACACTTAGTAACACAGACACAAAGAC